>BLSH010247448.1:340800-354556 GCA_018402905.1 Glandirana rugosa
CAGGGGAGTTATTCGGTTCACAGACGGTAACGGACCACGGACTACTTTCTCGCGCCAATGCAGAACAACATACTTGGCGTGCGAGTCTTTGCGCAGTGTGAAAACTACCTGTGGTCTGTAGCCGGCAAGACGCTGGACTGGACGATCAGAGCTCACTGTGGAGTGTCGCGGCGGCGTGACGTCATCAAAAGTGTGACGCGTTTCTGAGCGTGCGGTTCATACAACAAGACGTAACCGCGCTCTTTCATCAGGCACCAGGCAATGGCAGACACTTGGCTTATTGAGGGGACGCTCAGGTGAGGTGTTCTGGCCTCTTTTCACAAGAACTTTTTCAGAACCTGTTTGTTCGGGGAGGAGCCCCTCCAATCAAGAACTTTGAAGAAGGCTGACATTAAATTGTGTCTGTTTCTGTCAGTGGGATCTAACCCCTCACTGACAGATCAGACAACAAGTGTATTACCAAAATGCTATTGTTGCCCAGTCGACCTGTGTGCTGCTTGTTTAGTTAGTTGTAGTTTAGCTGTTGTTGTTCCTTCTCTTAGGATTCCTGGAATGGGGCAGCTGCCCATTCCCTTCCGTCGAGAGTCAACACATCTTCTCTACTACTGTGTGGGCACAGTACTTTTCGCAAGGGAGAAGTGCTCTGGCTCGGAAATTGTGTCATGTGACTAGTGCAGGGACCTGTAGCTAGGAATGTATTATACTGTACAGTGTAAATGATTTACAGAGACAATTGTGTTATATTTTTGTACTTAAATTATTTGTACAGTCCCAGTTTGTTCCCTTTTCCCCTTTCCCATTTTGGACTTTGGGATGCCCTTGCTCCTGGGCCCAGGATCTATTTTTCTAAATTATCAGCTGGGGAGCAGCTGAAGTTTAGAGCGGGTTAGTGTAGTGCCCCCATAGTGATAGGTGCTGTGTAAGTAGGATGTTTTTGTTAGGAGAGCAAATTTATTTGGACCTGACTGTTGTTCAGGCCTGGTTGTTTTGGTTTTTGGGCTGGGAGTGGCCAGGAGGGACTTAGTGGATCACAGATGATGTCATCTGGGCCTCCCACTTCTTTCCAGAGGGAGCTGGTGTTTTCTGGAGGGAAAGTAGTGGCTGTTTGGGGTATTGTGGAGTACCCTGACCAGTCCCCAGCCTGGATTGGTAGGGGGCAGGCCTCCTTGGATGCCCATGGTCGGCCCAGTCTGGGAGGGGTGTGTCTGGTGGAGGAGTGGAGATGTAGCAGTGATGTGGAGGCCTCACGCGGGAGGGAGCCCCCAGTCTGGGGGGGGTGACCTTGAGGCCTGGGAAATCGGGTGCAGCCAGGAGGAGAGAGATCTTGGAATGGCACAGGGGAGCAGGAGAGCAACAGAGAAGCTACAGGTAAAGACTCTTTAAAGGATCCACCGGTGTTGTCGGTGAGTGACATACCTGGGACCTGGAAGAGGACTGGAGCAGGCTGGGAGGATACAGTGGACAGTATGTGGAGGTCAGTGGAGCCAGCAAGGCGAACAGTGTCACTGGGCAGTGGAGCAAGCCGGAGTAGCCAGGAGGGCGGAGGTGGCCTAGAAGAGGTGGCCTAGAAGAGGATGGGCTGGGAGCAGTAGTCCATCAAACCCCAGCTAGCACCAACGTACTTAGCTACACTTATAGGGCCCATGGTCCTTACCTGTAATGGTTGGTCTGGAGGTCCTGCTGCCAGCAATGCAGGCCTCACCGTGCTATCCAGGGTGGAAAGAAAGAGGTAATGGAGGCTTGATAAATATCCTTTCAGGCCTCTCCGTGAAGGAGAGCAACATTCTGCAAGTGTATGTGCTGGAGGAAAGTGAAGGTCATCCATTACCTATCCATTACCTATCCAAGTTTATTCCCCCAATAAAAACAAAACAAAAAAAACAAAGTACTGGCCTGTTCCCTTACTCTTGATGAAAGGACAAATATGTTATGGAGGGCAGGAAGACAGATGAACCACTACTATCAGCCACCCCCAAGGAGGCACATGGCTACAGTCATAAGGACTATACAATGTTTTTTTGTTAACATCAAAAGCACATTAAACGCATACCAACATTTTAAAACATAACTTGGCCTTGTGATCAGCTGGTGGAAACGCTGGCTGGTTGGGACTGGAGATCCTGGTAAAGCCAAGGAAAGCTAGTTTAGCTGCTATAATTGCTTTTACAAAAGAGCCGACTGCACCTGCAGGCATCATCCTGGTATAACCACTTGAAGTCTAGCGACGTATGGAGTGGATACAATTCAAATAATTGCACTCTGTGAATTTGCAACTTCCACTGTGGCTGAGACCCTGCTTTTAAGTCTTGGGATCTGAATAAATCTGTTTTTCACATGCACTTCTGGCCGCTCCATCAATTTAGAGGCCATTGCGATCTGGTAAGCTGCTTATTGATACATTGGTGGTGGTTTCACTGGACATGTGCTGTGAAGAGATTGGGTCCTTTTTTCCATAGATCCTTTTCACCTGGGGTGATTACTGCCTGCACCATATTTTCTCTATCCCATCTCTCAAGAAGATGTGCATGGACTTCACTACCTTACTATACATATGAACTGTATTGTTTACTTCATGCTGAGAGGCGTTGCATTTATGTGTTTTATTATTTTATATTATGGTATTTGTTATATGTACCAATGCTAGCAGCCGTTGTCCTTACCAAATTTGAGCCAGTTTGAGTGCAGATATACCTTGTGGTGTATTTTAATATGTTGTAAAGCCCAAGCATATTCTGACAACCAGAGTCTTGTGGACTTTTTAAAATAGCTAGAAAGTCAAAAAACTAGGGATGAGCTTCATGTTCAGGTCAAGCATGAGTTTGACCCAAGCTCAAGTCCCCATCTACAGCTAATCCTGCTGTTGCCCCCCAAACTGACATGGAAGAGTCAGCTGAATTATTTCAGCACAGCATGAGTCACATCCTGCAGAAAGATGCTCAGAAATTCCTGCTATTGTATGTTGAGGAACAGAGCACCAGGAGTATAGGGTAGGGGTGACAGCTGGCAGAGAGCAGCAATTGCTGCTGTATGTTCCTGCAGCTTACTGCCAAATGGGCTCAATCAAAGAGAAGGATGATTACAAAGTGGCAGACTGGACCTGGGTGCTAAATATTGTAGAGGAGGAAAATGAGAAAGAGGCACCACAAGAGCAAGGCAGGATTCTGTCCAGAGGCAGGGATAGCTTGCATAGGAGTAGATAAATCAGCCATTTGATTCCACTGGATGGCACTACCCCATGGCTGCAGGCCACTGCTATCCCCTGGGACACTCCACAAAGCTCAGCAATTTGGGGCGTTTTTAATGCATCTGCAGCTGACAGGACCATAGCTGTCTGCAGTGTATCAAGCATGATAAATGTACCATTCTTTTGGGTATTGTAAAGAATTGTTTATGCACCTAGTGCCAATGTGTGGAACCCCGTGGACTTTTTAAGCACAATATAATAAGGTATAGAAATAGTAAGGATAAAATACAATTTTTTTTGGTACAAACCCTGTATAGAAACCTTAATTAGAGACAAAATGGAATAAATGGCAAAAAGGGGCGGGTATACAATAAATAGGACTCTTTGCCTGAGAAATTGGCTTATTATATATATATTATACTCTTGTACCTGTTTATGCACTATTAATGCTGTTTGCTTACATTGACTATGCTTATGTTATAGATACATGTATAGTTTGACCAGCACTATCCTCTGAAGAAGAACACTATTACAGCAAAGAGTCCGAAACATGTCGGGATCGCCATCACCCCCCACTCTATTCACTGCTAGTTGGGGCGCATATGGCGTGCTAAATGGTCATCATTCTTATGTATTGTATACCCACCCCTTTTTTAATTTTCAAAGTTTTTATTTTCAAAGTCAGACAGTACAAATAATTATATCAAATGTCTAACAGCACCAAAGGTTTCTATTCACACAAAAAAAACTGAAAAATAAACAGACAGTTGTATAGTTGAGCATGAAGCCTTTTTGATACCCTGGCTCACTACTACATCAGTCTCTGGCTAACTTGTGAACAACACTTCTTTAAATATATTCAAAAGAAGGGCAACTTGGAGGGTGAGTCTCCCTCAACTCCCTGCACCCCAAGATGGGAACAAACTGTGCCTGGAGGAAGGGGACCCACCCTTCATCTTATATTCAAATATTTTATTGGAAGCCTTATTGATTATTTAAGAGTACCAATAACATTTAATACCCAGAGGGTAGGAAAGAGAGGAATATGAAAAAAGAAGAGTGAAGGGAAAAGAGGAAAAGAATGATCCAGGAGATCTTTCTTGACATGTTGAATATCTTATTCCAGAAACCCCTTATCCTAGGACATTCCCACCAGATATGAAGATAGGTGCCTTGATGGTTGCAGCCTCTAAAGCATAGCGGGGAAGCGCCCGGGAACATTATAGATAGGCGAACCGGCACTAGGTACCAACAAAGCATTACTTTTGCACTTGCCTCCTGCAGAGAAGAGTTAACTATGCCCCTGAAGGAATTTAGGGATAGGCGAAACCATTTATCCACATCCCAGGACATACCCAAGTCCCCTTCCCAATAAATAGAGTAAGGGGGCTTTCCATCCTGTTCTGAAAGAGAGGTGTAAATTAAGGAGATACCACCTTTCTGGTTGGAGATATCCGAGCACCATTTCTCATAAGGGGTGATGCCTGATTGTGTTGAGGAGGTCTTCCATAAAGAGGTTAAGAAATGATTAATTTGTCTTAGGCGAAATTCTTCTACTGGGGGCATCTCCAAATTATCAATATAATGCATCGAGGCTAGGGGTCCCGAGGAGGAGAGGAAATGGCCTATTCTGAATAAACCTTTATTGGTCCACCATTCGAAGGCTCTGATTTCTTGACCCGGAGGGAAGCGCGGGTTATTGAATAGGTGTTGTAAGGGGCATATGGGGAGATCAAGTTGTATCTTCTAGTTAGAGAGTCTACCAGCCTGAAGGAATGGGACAGAGTAGGGGAGAGGATGGGGGGTCTGGATTTAGGAGAGGCCCAATCCAGGAAATCAAGAGTGTTAAGTGTTACAGCTTGCCTCTCAATCATAAATCAATCAGGTCTATTCGATCGTGCGTGGATGATGGAGAATTGTGCTAGCTGAGCTGCTTGGTAGTACTTCACCAAGTTAGAGACTCAGAGCCCGCCCTGATTTTTACGTCTAAAAAGAACCTCGGCCGGACATCTGTACCCTTTATTGCCCCGTATGAATTTTTTGATTAGGGATTGGAGATTGTTTAAGTGTGATTTCGGGACGTGGATTGGGAGAGCTCTGAAAAAGTAAAGAATCCTAGGAAGGAGGGTCATTTTAATTGAGTTCACTCTACCCAGCCAATAGAGGCCCAGCTTTCCCCAATTCATGAGATCCTCCTTAAGCTTCTTGAATAGGGAAGGGTAGTTGGAGCTGTAGAGACTGTCAATGTTAGAAGAAAGTTGTATACCTAGGTAGGGAATGTGGTCTGAGTGCCAGGAGCATTGGGTAAGGTTCCTAAGCTGTTGAGCTACCTCTTTAGAGAGGTTAACATTAAGAGCCATCGATTTAGACAAGTTGACTCTTAGACCCGAAACCTCGCTGAACTCCTGTAATAGCTGAAGAAATTTAGGGATTGAGGTCAGAGGGGACGTGACAAAAAGAAGCAGGTCATCAGCAAATAAAGCACATTTGTGCATGTGAGGGCTGCATCTCACCCCCTCAATTGCCGGATGGTCCCTCACACCGATAGCTAAGGTTTCAATAACTATAGCGAAAATCAGTGGCGATAATGGACATCCCTGTCTTGTACCTCTAAAAATTGAAAAAGAGTCGGAAACAAAGTTATGTAATTTCATGTGTGCTGTGGGTTTGGAATATAAAGCTTTAAGTGTCTGGAGGAATCTCGGGCCAAACCCCCACCATTCCAAGACCTCAAAAAGGTAGGGCCATTCTACCGAATCAAAAGCTTTTTGTAGATCAATGGACAGGACCAACCCTTCTTGCCCTACGAATCTGATTGGGACCTTGTCTTCTAGGAATAAAACCAACCTGGTCTTTGTGGATGTACCTCCCTATGAAGGAGGATATTCTATTGGCAAGGATTTTAGTTAAAATTTTGAGATCATTGTTAATGAGCGATATAAGCCTGTAATTACTTACTTCTGTTGTGTCTTTGCCAGGCTTCGGAAGGACATAGATGCTGGCGATGTTTAAATCTTCATTTACTATCATTCCCTCCTGGAGAGAATTAAAGAAGCTTGTCAGGTGGTGGGCCAAAATAGGCCAGAATTGTTTGTAGTATCCTGTGGAAAATTCATTTGGACCTGGGGCCGAGCCTTTCCTAAGATGTTTAATGACCTCCAACACCTCTGCCTCCGAAATCGGGTTCTCCAACAGCTAAGTATGTTCCTTCCTCAGCAAAGGCAGAGAAATTCTATCTAGAAATGGATGAAGGGGGGAGGGGGGATCTGAGGCCTCAGAGGCATAGAGACCAGCGTAGTAGTTCCGAAAGGACTCAAGGATCTTGTGGGGATTTTGCGAGAGGGTCCCTGCTGAAACCCTTACCTTAGGAAAAGTGAAAGAGTGAAATTTTGGGGATAATCTCGAGGCTAATTTGGGGCCAATAAAATCCTTCTGAGTATAAAAATGGGCGTTAGACCATTGTATCTGTCTCTCCGCTTGAGTGGTAAGAGCAAGATTTAAGGCCGCTCTACTCGCTTCGAGTTGAGAGCGAGATTGAGCGGAGGGGTTCTTTTTATGAGCCCTAGCTAATTTATAAAAGTCTCGCTCCAGCTTATCTAAATTAAGTTTCCTCTCCTTCTTAAGCTTAGAAGAGAGGGCAATAATCTTGCCCCTCATTACTGGTTTTACCCACCCCTTTTTGCCATTTATTCCAATTTGTCTCTAATTAAGGTTTCTATACCTACTTTTTATATACATGTTTTGTACCAATAAAAAATCTTATTTTATCCTTACTATTTCTATACCTTATTATATTGTGCCTAAAAAGTCCAGGGGGTTCCATACATTTGCTCTAGGTGCCAAACCAATTCTTTACTATTTTTCTGGATGTTGGCACTCCCCTGAGCATTGCATTCCCACGACAAACCTTATTTTTTCAATCTTTTGGGTATTTCATGCGTGAGGATACACAACATTCTTCACCCCAAAACTTGATAGAAGCAGCACATGAATGATACTGTGGGAAGAAAAAAAACACATTCCCTCTCACTCTTCCCTTTCAACCTCCTCCCCCTCTACATAATATGCCACCTACCACTGTGGCTGGTCTGCCACCATTACCATCTCCTACTACTTTTACCATCTCCTTCCACCGCTGTTGGCCTGATACCATTACCAGCTCTAGCCACTGATGCTGGCCTGCCACCATGATCATCTTCTACCATTACCAGCTCCTTCCATTTCTGTTGGCCTGATACCATTACCAGTTTTGGACACTACTGCTGGCCTGCCAAGTTTACCATATAATGCTTCTTCTACTTCCCTCTTAGGGTACTGTAAAGGTTCCACATTTCAGTTGAATTTTTTTTTTCTGCAGGGCAAGTCCTGCATAGCACCTTAAAGTTTCAGTTGCCGCTGGGCCTTAATTGCAAAATGTACTGTTTGCTGCGTAAATCTGGGTAAATCATGCTCTGTGTCCCCGGGTTTGTGGTCCATTCCATTGCTCAGGAAATCAAAAATATTTGTGACTTTTGTCTTTCTTAAATTTTTCACTTTGTGATTTCTTGATTAAATCTGTCTGGTCTCTCTCTCTCGCTGGTAAACTGCAGTCTAGTAAAGGTGTTTGAATATTGGGCATTGAGGCAGTACAATATTTTGCTGCCATTTCTTTGTAAAACCATATTACTTTCTCTTCATTTTTTCTGTAAAATATATACACTATAGTGTTGATTTGTGGGCTGAAAAGTTGCATACCTTATGTCAAGTGTTAAATTACTGTCTATGGAGTCTATACAATATTGCTTCCTTTTCTGTGAAATAAATACACTTTGTGGATTTTTGGGCTGAAAAGCTACGTAATGTTTATCATTTACAAAATGCACTGTACTTTACATTGTGTATAGTTGTTTACACAGTTGCTGTCAGGAAACCTAAATAGTGGCATCAGCTCTGAACCCTCCAGACGCTACGCATATAGGGGTGGAGCTTGATTGATGACATCATCTTGCGGCCAGAAGTGCAGAGTGGTGAGACCGGCAAACTGATGCTTAGCCATCTTATACTGTGAAGCATTGTTGAGCATTTTATCTTGTGTTTTTATCTATAGTGGGCAGCAATAAATTTATACGGAGAGCACCATTGGTAATTTTTGTTCTTTCATATGGTTTATGCACATCTGAGCTGTTTGCGTGTGAGAAGGTCGTGAGATGAGTTTCTGCTGTCTAGACTAGAGGGTGGGTGAAATATAAGCACTTTCTGACCTCATAATATCTTGGAGGTCAGAGAAGAAGGTGGGCATATAATTATCTCATGAGGTGGACTGCACGTGCCACGATTCATTTTTATGTATAGAAAAATTAAGAGGCACCATGTCCTACACATTGGTGATTTGAATCACTTTGGGACTATGGAATTTTATTAGATAAAATATACATTTTTCTTATGTGTTTTTGAACACTATTTTTATCATTGTTAATTTGGTCAACACCTCCTCATTCACAAGAAAAAGTTATGCTGTATATAGTAAGAAAACACACACGCACAGTTTTTGACAAGTTCTTTGATTTAAAAAAAAAAAAAAAAAAGTCCTATACTTTAACTCTGCCATCAATCACACCATCCAGTGATGCAATGATCCACATCAATCATGATGCCTGCGGTCCAC
Source organism: Glandirana rugosa (assembly GCA_018402905.1). NCBI lineage: Eukaryota > Metazoa > Chordata > Amphibia > Anura > Ranidae > Glandirana > Glandirana rugosa. Next base: position 349,629 of record BLSH010247448.1, read on the forward strand.
CAACCTCACAGAAAAAACCTAGCCAAATTACATCTCTGCTAAAGTAAACTATGGGGCAGGGTCTCCCAGGTGATGTCAATAACTAAATAAGGACATAACAATATTTGGTCAATGACATGATTGACCAAATTTGGGCATGTCCATATCTGGCCAGTGATATTATTCAGGAGATGGTATATTTCTTAATTTTTATTTGCTTTGGTACATGTCCCCATGACATTTCCCAGCTTCCTAAGTCCCTTGTTTGACAACCCTGTGCCTGGGTTGATTGATTTTTAAAATTCACTCTGTGAATTGGACCCAGACCAATTTGTTCATCAGTATAAGCCCCGGTTTACACATGTGCGCTCTGCAAGATCGGATATGATTCGCACAGCACTGCGGTGCAAGTCATGTGCGATGTCTGTGGGATGCAATTTAAGCCATACAGATTGTATGGTTGATATTGCATCACATTCGGACCAAACGTGCACAGGACCCATTTTTTGCCCTCACTAGAATTGGATTGCATGGGTGTTCATACCCATGCGATCTGATTCCTGTGCGAGTTTGCAGTTCGCACTGCGATATGCGAGCTGAAAAGGGGGTGTCATTAATAATGTATTGACACCTCCCTTCAGTTTGCATATATGGCAGTGTGAACTGCCTTGCAAGTCGAGTGTGATCCCACAGTGGATTCTCAGGGTTCCCGCATCACACCTATGTGAACCGGGGCTTAAACACAACTTTCATAACAAAGCACATGATGTGAGAACATCAGCATTCAATTTATTACTACCCTGTAATCATTTTAGAAACATACAAGGTATAGGGATGCGTGGGATACCCATCAAGGGCACAATGGCAGCTGAAGGTATCCCGTGCATGCCCACACCAATTCACAAACTGTACAAAGAAATGGCAAACGCCCCAACCTATAACTGGCCTTTGCAGCAAGGAGCGCTTATACAAAAAGAAGGATGGCCTCACACTACAACAAGGTGAATGCTGTTCAGGTTTCTTTATTGTCACCATGCCAGATAGACATCACAGGAACACTGTTGACGCATTTCACATGAACAGTTTGTGCTTGTTCACAACACAGATATGGCCCAAACACAAGCCATTGTGTGATGTCTATCTGGCATGGTGATAATAAAGAAACCTGAACAACATTCATCTTGTTGTGGTGTGTGGCCATCCTTCTTTCTGTATATTTGCTATTGACGGTGGTGAGCCAGGGCGAGCACTTGCATTGGTTTGCTGATTATTCTATTGCTTGAGCAGTGTGTACACTTTTGTTGAGCAAGGAGCCCTTGCTGGGTGTCCCGTGAATCCCTATACCTTTAAGGAGGGGTGGGCTGCCCTTAATATATCCAACTGCTATATATGTGGATGTACAATTTGGGAGACTATCATAATCATAGAGTTAAGATCGAAGTAAACTGGGGTGCCTTTGACGACCACTGCAGCTTACACATACATTTGCAAATGTGTGGTTTTAAACTCTTGTTTTTAACGTGAGCTGTTAAACTGGGTAATTTGGTTTTGTTGCAAGCTAGCTGGTAAGTGTGCTGGGAATTTTTGTTTGTTTTTGATGTACATTGCCCTTCCATGTGCTCCTTGTTGCAAAGGCTAGTTATAGGTTGAGGTGGTTGCCATTTGTTTGTATAATTTAACTATGGCTAATAGTCACTGCGATATTGAGGGAACCAACAAGTAGGGGTCAATCTTAAAGTGTAGTTCCACCCATGTAAAAGTCAACAGCTACAAAAAGTGTAGCTGCTGACTTTTAATAACCGGACACTCACCTGTCCCTCGCTCCAGCGATGCGGTCGTCCAAGGGCTCGCTCTTCGCCCCTTCCCCTTGGCGGCAACGGCATCACAGGTGTGGGCATCCGGCTTTGGCTTCAAAGACGGGCGCACGCTGTGCATGCACGAGTCGCGCTGAACCTTGTGACTGGCCGGCACATCTTCTGGGACCTTTGACGTGTCCCAGAAGATCGCTGAGATGGAGGGGGAAAGGTGGACTTCCTTCTTGGAGCCGCAGTGCCAGGGGAGGAAGAGGACCTGGGATCCTGTGAAAACAGGGTCCCTGGTCACCCCCCAAAAAAAGACATGCCAATTGTGGCATGTCGGGGGTCACCTTCCATTAAAGTGGAAGTTCCACTTTTGGGTGGAACCCTGCTTTAAGAACATTTTCCTGGGTGGTATGGCTGTCTGTTTCCCTCAAAACCTAATTACCATGTCTTTCCTTTTTGTTACTTTATCTTTTTTTTTTCTATACTGTTTTTACGCAGTAGGCCGGAACACCCTAACCTGATCTATTATACACTCAGCAATAAAAGTAATTGCACTATATTCCTGCTCCCCATGTGACGCATCAATAACTGTGCACGTATCATTCATGTTCTTCTTTTGAGAAAGAAAACACATTTATCAGGTGATTTATGTATCCTCCCCTTTTTTCCCATTTTGACAAGAAGATTTCCAACTTGTATAATTTCCTAGCTGTATCTCAGTGCCACAAGAGCAATGTCATCTTTCTTATTATTCCTTCACTTATAATGCGTTTGACTTTTTGATGAACGTGGTTTGGCTTGTCCAAACCGTTTAGCTCTTCTTAGCTATTAGCCTTGTAATGAATTGATTCATTGCATGCTGCTTGCAGAAAAATCAAACCTTTAGCAAGGAGATCACTGAAATATGAATAATGAGCTATCTGCCATCCTGGCCATCATCAGATGTGAGAGCAGTTCTGTAATGTGACATTGCTAATCTAGATATTGTAGCCTGAGCTCCTCTGAGGGTTCAGCTACTTGAAGACCAATGCATTTTCTCATTGAGATTTTCAACAAGGTTTCATTATGAAAGAATTTTCACTAGAGCAGGCCTGTCACACATATTTTATCACTCAAATGGTATTATAAGTGATATACGCAGTAGAAGGGCCATGTGCAGGGTCAGTGATTGATTCCTTGTTAAAATAGCCCTTACTGTGGGAAGATAGGTATGCTTACATATCTCACAATGGCTGTTGAATGTATTCAAACATAGAGCCCATCTACGATAATAACAATGTGCATTCCTTGGAAGACAGCATGGCAAAGCGTGATGTAAAGCATTACAATTCCTTGGCAGATTTTACCAAATAATGTAAATGTCCTTGCATGCAGTAGTGCCCATTCCAGAGCAAGCAGTGACATATAGTGGCATGACAGTAGCCACAACATCCCACATAACTATGGGGTCTGGGTAAGGAAAAGCCCTATAGGGGACTGTGGAGGCAGCTTAAACATAGAAAATATGTGGGCTAAACCTGGACCAAGTGGGGTTTGTCCCAGGACATGAAGCCAGGGACAATACCATTAAAGCCTTAAATTTACATCAGTGGCTCACTTCAACTGAACGGGAGAGTTTCTTCTTATCTATGGATGCGGAGAAGGTGTTTCACAGGGTGGCCTGGGATTACATGGAGGTGGTCCTGGGCTCCATTGGACTTAGGCCCCGCATGCATGCACTCATCATGTCATTGTATGCAAACCCCAATGCAAGGGTAAAGGTGAATGGACACCTGTCAGACGCCTTCTCCATCCACAACGGTACCAGGCAGGGATGCCCCTCTCCCCCCTGCTATACATCCTTGCCCTTGGACCCCTCCTACTCTGCATTAAGGCCAATCCAGACATAAAGGGGGTACAAGTTCACTATTGGGAGTTTAAAATAGCGGCCTTTGCGGATGATGTCCTTCTTTTTCTATCTACTCCGCTGACATCTATACCTAATCTCCTACAAGTCCTCTAGCAATTTCGGGTGCTATCGAACTTAAAAATCAACTACACAAAATCCTTTACATTAAATGTCTCCCTCTCCTCAAGGTTGGCCCACCAATGTCAACACAACTTTCTCTTCAGGTGAAAAAAAAGACGCCGTTACTTACTTGGGCATCCAACTACCAGCCAACTTGTCAGAACTCTATACTATAAATTTTGTATCGGAACTGCAAACTATCAGGCAAGATATCCAGAGGTGGGATAAGTCCACCACCTCTTAGTTTGGACGTGCGTCCATCCTTAAAATGATGGTTCTCCCACGCCTCCTTTACAAACTCCAAACCATACCAATACTCCTCCCTCCCTCCTTTTTCAGTACTTATAAATCCATCTGTAAGACTTTCCTCTGGCACAACAAGATAAGTTGGAGCAAATTGGTGTTACCTAAGACACAAGGGGGGATTGGTTTATCTGTCATCCAGTGCTACTATTGGGTGACCTTGGAAAACCTAATGGCAGGAGTGGCACTCCGTTTGACTCCCCGTCTGTGGAGGAACACCCTATCATTAGCCCTACCCTTCACGCATTTGATAGAGCCTGCTCCATGAACACTATCTTGGCCCCTCTAAGCCCAATTATCCCCATTAGGGACAACCCAGACTTCACCCCAGGTCTCTCTAGCCACTTGCCGACCGCCGATCGGCGATTGACGGCGACAAAGTGGCTCGTTCCCGCAAATCGCCGTCATACGACGGCGGCTGCGGGAACGTGTATAGTGAGCGCGCGCGCGCCGCCGGAGGCGCGCCCGCGCGCTCACTGTGTCCAGGGGGGGCCAGGGAGCGGGTGCGGCGGCTTCGATTGCCGCCGGCCACCCGCGATGCCCCCCCCGGAGCGAATGAGCGGAGGTCCGTGTATGTAAACACGGACCTCCGCTCTGTGTGAGGGGGAAGGGCTGTGATCACAGCCTTCCTTTACGTGAAGGCTGTGATAACTTCCCTTCCCCTGTTAGGGCATCCCCCATACAGTTAGAACACGCCCAGGGAACATAGTTAACCCTTAGCGCGCCCCCTGCAGGTTAACCCCTTCACTGCCAATGACATTTACACAGTAATCAGTGCATTTTTATAGCACTGATCGCTGTATAAATGCCAATGGTCCCAAAAAAGTGTCAAAATG
>BLSH010247448.1:400346-412745 GCA_018402905.1 Glandirana rugosa
CAACTCGCTTGGGCCTGACATTGCAAGCCCAGGCATGACTTGAAAGCCCACAGGCACCGTGTCCGGGTCCGTGCCACGGACACCCGAAAGTTCAGTACGGACCCGAACGTTACAGTCCGGGTTCGCTCAACACTACTTATAACTAAATCAACAACCAGTCGTGTCTCGGATAAAATCCAAGCTTTTTCAGGCAAGTCTCCATATTTTGAGCCATTTCAAGACTGAGGTTCTTAATCCAGTTCCATCTTTTCTTCAAAAGGCTGGACCCTTTTTCTCATATAAGTTCAGAAGTGGTGCAACCTTCATTGTCTGCAGTTTCAGGACAGGAAGATTGGTCAAGAATGGATGCAATTTTTAGGTCATTTTTTCAACGTATCTGCAGAGAACGCAGAATTTCAAGCTGGAAAATAACTGGCTATCTATCAGTAAGTCCTAAAAATTGATCAAATGGCCCCATCTAGAATCCTGGTAAGCCATATCCAAATCCTGGTAATCCAAGTATTCAAACGCTTTCATTGCTCATTATCGCCTAGATGTAATGTATGGCCCGGTGGGGGCATTGGGCAATTCGGTGCTGACCTCCGTTCTTTCTGTCCAATATAATACATGTTTTCTGGGCATTGAGTTGGAGTGATGTGTGGTTATTTTTTCCCGCCCTGTTTTTTTTTATACTAGTTAGATCCCATACGTAGGCTGACATGATGGGCTCCAGGAATAGGGAAAATTGTTATCATACTTACCGTAATTTTCCTTTCCTGGAGGCTCATCATGTCAGCCTAGGGTTTCCCGCCCTGATGTTCCGTCGCGAGGTGGTTTAGGAACGTAAGGGTATAGGGAGGCCCTCCTTTTATTCATTTAGTGGGTTGTCCTATGGGGGTCAGGGGGAGGACCTGACCCATACGTAGGCTGACATGATGAGCCTCCAGGAAAGGAAAATTACGGTAAGTATGATAACAATTTTCCTTATTTGCTATATTTGCTAATGACAAATGTTTTACTAGAGCCGTTTGCTGAAATGATTGTGCATTTTGACCATCAAAAGTGGATTGATTTTACCATGTTGTCTGATTGTAGTGTGTATTGTTTGTCTTATACTCACCAATGTTCTTGGTTTAATCTGTGCCTTTTTTAATGTTATGTTGTAATGTTTTGTTAGAATGACTGTTAATTATCTTTCTGTAATTTTGCAGCTAATAATGTCATGTGGGTGTTTAGTCATTTTATGAAATGTGTGGGCGGTTATGGACGGTGAAACTGAAATTGACCACTGTAAGGTTTAGTCCAGTTTTAGATTGCAAGCTCCTATGAGCAGGGCCCTTCGAACCCAATTGCTAACTGTTTTGCTAAATGTGTATATACTGCAAATACTTTAATGGCAGTAAATATGTACATACTTGTGTGTGTTGGCAAAATAAAATGAAATTGATTTTGCTTGTTCTCATTTGTAACTTTTTAAATTAGATTTGGGGAAGTGGATTACCTCCTCAGGACCAGTTCACACTGCTGCGGTGTCCGAGATCGGATGTGATTCACACTGCAGTGCAAATCACATGCAATCTGTGCTATGCAAATTCAGCCATACAGATAGTATGGCTGAATTTGCATCGCACCCTGACCAAACTCGCACAGGACCCTTTTTTGTTACGCAGCAGAATCAGATCACATGGGTGTTCACATCTATGCAATCCGATTCCTGTCCGAATTTGCAGTTTGCAGTGCGATTTGGGGGTGTCATTAGCTTTCTATTGACACACCTAGCAGTTTGCATATGGCAGTGGGAACCCGCAGTGGATTTGCAGGGTTCCCGTATCGCACTAGCGTGAACAGCACTGATAAGTCGTCTTCTCATTTATATTTGTATAGTCCTTACAGATATACGTCAGGAGGAAGTGTAATGTGGCTGGAAACAGGAAGTGCTGTGTGCACATGGGCTGCAAGCAATTGTGTGGTGACGCCAAATAAATCAATGAACCCCACCCACAACACATATAGCTCCCACATCCTCCCCTACATTGATCAAAAATGTAATTTCAACTTGCTTGCGGCTATAATGTTTTGTCCCCCCCAATCCATACCAAGCCCTTTGGCTCAGGGATGGATTTTAAGGGGAAGGCCACTCCAAATGTTATTACAAAACGCTGTTGGATTCCCCCCCAAACTCCAGACCCTTTCTACGCATGCAGCCTGGAGGTCAGGATGGGGGGGCAAATGAGGGCCTGCCCCCCTCCTGGAACAAACCAGGCCACATGCCTTTAACATGAGGCGGTGTGTGCTTTGGGGTGGGGGGGGGCTCTGCGTGCCCCCCCACCCCCCTCAGAGCCTCTTGTACCTATGTTGATGGGGACAAGGGCCTCTTTCCGACAACTATGGTGGTTGGGGGGGCTGATCGAAATGTGGAAGCACCCATTAACAAGGGGGCCACCAGGTCCTGGACCCCCATGTGAATGGGTATTGGGTACATCATACCCATTCACCTAAAAAGTGTAAAAATGTATTTAAAAATGGAGACATTTTTTGTCCCATCTTTTATGTTAAAGTGTCTCACAATGTACATCCATGGTCAATAGGGATGGTCCCCCGGTTCGACTCAAAAGTATGTTTGAATTGAACATCGGGGGGGTTGCCGAATCCTGAACAATATGGGATGCTGGTGGGAAATTTGAATGGCCCATAATGCACTGAAATTGTGGGGGAATGCTGCCCACTAATTGGCCAAAGCATGTACATGCGCTTTGGCCAATGACAGCATGCTCTGCTGTGAGAGCCATGATTGGAAGGGTGCCTTTGGCCAATCATTGCTCAGCGGGTCTGAGTCCACGCCCACACTATATAAGGCCACTTACACAAAGGCCGAATATAGTGAAAACATTTGCGGAGATAGCAAAAAGTTAGGCAGTGGCATGTAGTATAGGAATATATATGTATAGTATGGTATATATAATACACTGCATTCATTTATTTCAGGGACTTATATAGTGCTGTCGCTTTACATATATATTGTACATTCACATCAGTCCCTACTCTCAAGGAGCTTACACTCTATGCTCCCTAACTCACATTCATACATATATTAGGGCCAATTTAAACAGGATCTAATTTACCTACCTACATGTATTTGGAGTGTGGGAGGAAACCGGAGTACCTGGAGGAATCCCACGCAGACACAGGAAGAGCATGGAAACCCCAGGCAGGTAGTGTTGTGGTTGGGAATTGAACCAGTGACCCATTTGCTCCCAGGCGAAAGTGCCAACTACTACACCACTGTGTAGACTATATACAGTGCATGCACGCTCGGAAAAGGGTCTGGCATAGATTTTAAGAGGAACTCCACGCCAAAATGAAACTGAAATTTTGGGTAGAGGTCCCCCGCAAAGTCCGTACCAGGCCCTTCAGGTCTGGTATGGATTTTAAGAGACCCCATGCCAAATTTTGGGAAAATGGCGTTGGGGTCCCCCCACAATGCAAACCAGACCCCAAAGCACCCTCCCCATGTTGAGGGCATGTGGCCTGATAAGGTTCGGAGGGGGCACACTCACTCGTCCCCACCCCCCTGCCATGCCAGGGCTGCATACTCGCATAAGGGTCTGGTTTGGATTTTGGGGGGAGCCCAACACCATTTTTTATAAATTTGGTGTGGGGTTCCCCTTACAATCCATACCAGACCCGAAGGGCCTGGTATGGACTGGGGGGAACCCCAACGCAATGCTTTTTCAGTGATCTTTATCTATATTGCTGGGAACCAGCAATACATTCCAGCCACGACCGATTTTGAATGACAATTTTTCCTTTACAAATGTCATTTTGCGGTGCCACTGTTCTAAACATCACAGAGATCCATACTAAGGGGACCCGTCAAACATGATATTTAAGCACTTACCACCCGACCACTGCAGCGTGATGGCGGCAAAGTGGTTCGTTATCGCAAACCGCCCTCACCTGAAGGCAGCTGCGATGACTAGCATTGTGAGCGTGCGCATGCTGCTGGAGGCACGCTAGCGCGCTCACTGTGTTCCGGGGGGGGGGGGCAAGGGTAGGGCAGACTCGATCGCCACTGGCTACCCGCGATGGCCCCTCTGCAGTGAAAGAACAGAGGTCCGTGTATGTAAACACGGATCTCTGTTCGGACAGAGGGGGAAGGGCGGTGATCACAGGCTTCCTGTATATGGAAGCCATGATCACACCCCTCCCCCTGGCAGCCCAGCCCCCATACAGTTAGAACTCCTCATAGGGAAAACAGTTAACCCTCTCCAGGTTAACCCCTTCACTGCCTATGGCATTTCTACAGTAAGCAGTGCATTTTTAGACCACTGATCGCTGTATAAATGGCAATGGTCCAAAAAAAATGTCTAAATGGTCCGACATGTCTGCCGCAATATTGCAGTGCCGCTAAAAATCACAGATTACTAGTAAAAATTTTTCATCATCCCTAAACGCAGCAACTTTTGCGCAAACAAAACAATAAACGCTGATTGCGATTTTTTTTAACAAAGAAAGGAGGAAGAATATAAATTGGCCAAAAACAAGTAAATAAAATTATTTTTATTTTTTTACAATTGGATTTGTATTTTAGCAAAAATTAAGAAAAACTGGTTATTTTGAAAAATTGTCACTCTTTTTTTATTTAGAGCGGCGATCAGAAATGACAGAGAAGATCAAATATCACCAAAAGAACGCTCTGTTTGTGGGTAAAAAAGGACACAAATTTCGTTTGGGTACAACGTCGCACGACCGCGCAATTGTCAGTTAAAGCAACGCAGTGCCAAATCGCAAAAAGTGCTCAGGTCCTAAAGCGTGAATTCCTTCCGGGGCTGAAGTGGTTAAAGGAATGTATTTTTTTGTCACTTTAAGGCTGGGTTCACACTATCTGACAAAAAAACGGTCCAACTTGGATCCTACTTTGCTGTGCAATTTACGGTTCTACATAGGGTCAAAGTCGGACCGTTTTTTTTGTGACAGGGATCCGACAATACCATGCGACTTAGGCCTGGTATGCTCCTGGAGGGGGACCCGTGCCATTTTTTAAAAAAATTGGGCGTGGAGTTCCCCTTCAAGATCCCCAGAGCATAAGTCGCATGCCAAAGTCGGATCAGTGAAGATACTAATCAGACTTTGATCCGACTTCAATGCCTTTCAATGGGCTAAAGTAGGATCAAAGTTGGACAAAAGTAGTACAGGAAACTTTTTCAAAGTCGATCCAACTTTGAAAAACACAAGTCGGACCAGTTAAGACGGCTCTCATAGGGAATCATTGTTTTTGTGACGTAATGCAACTTGTGCTCCTAATGTCAGTCCGAGAATTGGACTAGTGTGAACCCAGCCTAACCATTATTAAAACCACTGCTCCTGAAATAAAAAAAAAATTATAAACTTTTTTTCTATTCAGACGTGTCCCCTAGGGCTAAGGCTGTTAAAATTATAAGGGGTGGTAATTACTTTTTTTTTCTTGTTTATGGCAATGAACTTGCATACAAGTGTTAAATGGAGGAATTCTGAAACCACAGGTTCAATTCCAGCCAACATCAGGCACTTAGAACATGTGATCTGAGAGGCATCTTCACAGGCAAATAGACGCCGCATGTGAGTAAATTAACTCCCTTTTGTGAGAGTTGAAGTTGTAATTGCCTTTAATTGGGAGTTATTTTAAGGCACTGCTGGAGTAGATGTGAGATACTGTATGTCTATCTCCAGCCACAACAATTGCCACAATATCATTGGCACAGTGTTTTTCCTTTTTCGTATCTAGGATAGGGATCCTGCATGGATTTTGAAAGAAACCCCGCATTGTTTGTTTTTTTTGCACAGGGTCAATGGTTATCATTGCACGCTATAACAACCAATGACTGTGCTGCCACTGGCATTCTACCAACCAATGACATCATCAGTTGCTAGGACACAGACGACCATCAACATTCTAGAGGTCAAGGAACAAGACATCATTCATTTGATACTGCCACTAAATGAATGGCTTCCAGCTGCAGCAGCCAGAGATTTAGTGGATGGGTGAACTAGTAATTTTTATATAGACAAGTGTCAGGTGCAGAACCCAGTATATCCAACACATTGAATCTAACAGCTAAGAGAATGAAGAAATGAATCTGGTAGTAAAATACTTTGTACAGTTAAATCATCAAGTCCAAAAGTCCATAGAGACAAACAGGGCTGCCATCAGGTAGGAGCTGAACCCAGGCTCTAGAAGACACTGTGAAGCAACAAGGAGAGAGGCGTCTCTAAGTGTAATATGTAGAGTTGAGCAAACCCGAACTGTAAAGTTCAGGTTCATACCGAACTTTGCGGTGTTCGGGACCCGAACCCGAACTTTTGAAAAAAAAGTTCGGGTTCTGGGTTCTGGTATTTTTTTCCTGCTTGTTGAATAGCTGCAGGGCAGCCAATCAACAAGCGTTTCACTGGTTTGCCCTTAGAAGCCATCACAGCCATGCCTACTAATGGCATGGCTGTGATTGGCCAGTGCATCATGTGACCCAGCCTCTGTATGAGTTGGAGTCACGTAGTGCTGCATGTCATATGCTCTCAGGCTAGTGTAGGGAGAGGATGCTGCTGATGCTGTGAGGGACAGATTGCAGATCTAATAACATCTCATCCTGCATTACAGAACGATCTAATTGTGGACTAGGTAGAGATTACTACTACTACTGCTTTTAGGGACAGACTGCAGATCTAATAACATCTCATCCTGCATTACAGAACAATCTGACTGGACTAGTTAGAGTCTACTGCTTAGAGGGACAGATTATTGTTCTAAAATCATCTCCTAGTTCTATAGGGTCAGGTTCCTACTGTTGCTGTAAGGGACAGATTATTGTTCTAAAATCATCTCCTAGTTCTATAGGGTCGGGTTCCTGCTGTTGCTGTAAGGGACAGATTATTGTTCTAAAATCATCTCCTACTGCTATAGGGTCAGGTTCCTGCTGTTGCTGTAAGGGACAGATTATTGTTCTTAAATCATCTCCTACTTCTATAGGGTCAGGTTCCTGCTGGTGCTGTAAGGGACAGATTATTGTTCTAAAATCATATAAAACTGCTATAGGGAGAGGTTCCTGCTGGTGTTGTAAGGGACAGATTATTGTTCTAAAATCATATCAAACTGCTATAGGGAGATGTCCCTGCTGGTGCTGTAAGGGACAGATTATTGTTCTAAAATCATATCAAACTGTTATAGGGAGAGGTTCCTGCTGGTGCTTTAAGGGACAGATTATTGTTCTAAAATCATATCAAACTGCTATAGGGAGAGGTTTCTGCTGGTGCTGTAAGTGACAGATTATTGTTCTAAAATCATCTCCTAGTTCTATAGGGTCAGGTTCCTGCTGTTGCTGTAAGGGACAGATTATTGTTATTTCCCTATCCCCATTTCTTTGTAGGGCACTTATCCTACTCTTACCCCCACTTTTCTTCATTTTGCAGCCCTCTAGCACTTTCCAGGACTTTTTTACAGCCATTTTTGTGCCCAAAAGTTCGGGTCCCTATTGATTTCAATGGGGTTCGGGGTCCGGGGTCAAGTTCGGACCGAACCCGAACCCAAACTTTTCCACAAAAACCGAACATCCAGGTGTCCGCTCAACTCAAGTAATATGTAAAGAAATGTATTTCAACCATAGCCACATACATACAGAGGAGACTCTACACAGCATGGATTGGATGGACCATACTTAAAGCGGAGGTCCGCTTGGAAAAAATAAAATAAAAGCCAGCAGCTACACATACAGTAGCTGCTGACTTTTAATAATAGGACACTTACTTGTCCTGGAGTCCAGCGATGTTCAGATCGAGGTTCGGGTGCAGCCGCATCCATTGCGGGTAAGGGAACCCGGACGTGTAGCATTACAGCTTCATGCTGGGCGCCTTACTGCGCATGTGTGAGGCTCCGCTGCATTCTGCTATTGGCCAGGCTGCCAGTAGCAGAGCGACCAGGGAGGAGGGAGCTGGGCTGCCGATGTCAGCAGCCACGGCTGCCGGCCCGAGCTCCCGTATGTGTGGAAAAGGACACCTGTCTAAAGACAGGTGTCCTCTTCCCCCTCCCCCCCAAAGGTGCCAAATGTGACACCTGAGGGGGGGGGGGAATCCAAGCAGTGGAAGTTCCACTTTTGGGTGGAACTCCACTTTAATCCCTTGTACTAAAGACGTGCCTGCTTTTTACCTCTTTCATGTGAGTTGCCGTTTGGCTATTGTTGAAATAAATTTCTTTACATATTACACTTAGAGACGCCTCTCTCCTTGTTGCTGAACTAGTAATTTTGTTTGGTCATTATGGTGAACTGTGAACATATAAAGATCAGGTTGAATTCTTCACAGCCACTAACTCGAATTTCATCCATAACTATTACATTTCAAATAAAGAAGTGCTTGGGTACAGGAGACTTCAGAAATGTTGTTGGGGGGGCGTGGCCTGGCGCGGCTTGAGAGCGGACGCATGATAGAGGAGCTCCGTCCTTTACAACTTTTCATCCACCGCCATCCGAGCCTCACAGAGGGATATCTCAGGTAATAAACCTGCAGGACACCTACTCACACATCAGGCTTTCCAGCAATCCCATTCTGGGGCCGAAATTCTACTTAATAACGGCCGCGGCCTAGGCCGCGAACGAATCCCCGGACTAAATTTCCGGGCGCGGAGGAGCGGCCCGATCCGCCCGACGGAAAACATCTCTTTACAACACCAGATGAAAGGCTGACAGCCCGCTCACAACCAGAGGACCCCCGCATAGGCTGATAGATAAAAATAGAAAAAAAATCACAGCTCCATACCATCCACAGCAGCCTAAAAACACTTAACCTCCGCCATCTTAAGGTCACCTCAAGGCACGGGACAACACCTACATTAGTCCCCATCACAGCTGTTTAGACACCACTTCTACTTCCCAGGAATAGCCACAATATTGCAAGCCATACCATAGAAGTGCTAAAGAGAGACTGTATTAATAAGACAAATAAACTGGGAACTCTGATTTCTAATTACAAAGCCACATACGTACCTGGAACTCCCAGCCTACAAACAGGGGAAACGCCAAGGCCCCAGCACCAGGATCATTCAGCTCCCTCAACTCCAGGTGATATATTCAGCTTAAAAGCCCTAACTCTTACAAGACCAGTCCGCCCCTCCCGTGCACTTATATTGCGCAAGACCAATATCAACCCAACAGGCAGATTACTAAAGGGGCATAATTTGGACAGCAAGGGAAATGGCGGCCTAAACCATTAGTTCCGCTGCATCGTATCCCTCCCTAAGCCTTAACCGAACTCTAGGACCATTAAAATGGGCAAGACACATGGGGAACATTCCCCCTCCCGTTCGCGCTCACCCAGGGCCCACTCTTCCGAGGCTGACGCCTCCATTGCGGAAATATTCCGCTCCAAAAACTGGGAGAAGAAACAGGAAACACAGGCCCCAGGAGAACAAATACACCATATGAGCCGCAGCCCAGAAAGACGGGTGAACACAAGTACTTCACACAAGCAGCATAGACCAGAAGACCAAACATATCAACTGGTCAGTATCGCAGATCTACATGCTATTGCTAAAGATATTAAAGCTACATTTACAGCCGCGATATCAGACTTGAGAAATGACTTTCAAAATATGGTGACCAGAATAGAGGAAATTGAAGACACCACAGCACGCCATGACACAGACATCCACAGTGCCAGACAAGACATAGACTCACACACCCGACACCTACGAGACATGCGACACCATCTAGAAGATCTGGAAAATCGCAGCCGCAGACACAATATCAGAATCAGAAACCTACCTGAATCATTCGACAATGACCACTTACTCCCTTCTCTACTGGCCATTTTCAATGATCTCTTAGGTAGACCTCTTGAAACCCCTGTGGAGATGGAAAGATACCATAGAGCTCTGAAACCCAGAGGCAGAGACAACGAGCCTCCCAGAGATATAATATGCAACATAGTTAATTTCCAACTAAAAGAAGAAATCCTGCGTAATGCCAGGCTTAGAAATCGCATAATATACCAGGGACACGAAATAAAACTTTTCCAGGATCTATCCCAGATTACCTTACAGCAACGCAGAGACATCCACCCTCTGCTGAAAATCCTGAGGGAAAGAAATATAGCATACAGGTGTACATGAATACAATTCCCCTTTTGCCTTTCTGCAGGACCACCTAACCATCCAGCTCTCTTGAAAGTACCAGAAGACCTTCCAAGCTTCTGTGACAAACTTAATATCCCTTACATTGACCTACCTAATTGGTACTCAGACCTTCGTCCTACTTATCAGGACCGCTCCAGGGAGGAACCTATGGAACTACCCCTAAATGATGATGCACACCCGCATAGGAGACGCCGACTTTCAGCCAGATTCTCCCCTCCACCAGTAAATAGACACTCCCCCAGAGAAGGAAGCCTCACCTCTTCCCCAGCTCACCGCAAACCGAGAAAAGACTAGATATGCCAGCAACATCCACACCTAAGCTAAACCCCATACTCAATCCTCTTCATTAACACTTTTACTTTTTGATCAGAGACATCGGTCAACCTGCATTTCTGGTTACACTCCTTCTTCAACTTGATTTTTCGAAACATCTTCGATCTTCTCATATCTACCCATTTACTCCTTCTCACGTGCTGCCACACCTACAACCTACCTGGCTGCATAAGCCCTATTCTCATGATCACAGATATATAAACGGATCGGCAAAAGACTTACCTGCACTGTACCCGGATGTCATCACATTAGCTTAAACAAGACTTCTGTTTCCACACACAGATCAGTCCACTTTATCCAAAACTTCTACACCATTGTTGACATCGCTTATGCCAGTACAACTCCCTCCAGGTGAACAAAACTACGCACAGACACGTGACAGTAAAAGGATATTCAGCATTTACATATGAGGTCCCGCATATACTGATATCCTAATCCGAAAATACTACTCAAAACGGGAAACTATATTCTTCTCTAACGAACCAGTCAGGGCTGCCTCCAAAGGTCTCATGTACAATGTCCTACCCTGGTACCAGCCCTATTGGTCTGTTTGCTCTGTTGTTCTAATGTTTTACTTAACACAGTTTTTTGTTTCTCCTCTGTGTTTATTTAATTGCGCGACTTTAAACAAGCCATGCGGGTGCACTCCTTGCTGAGGAATCTGACCCTTCATCAGATCCATTCATACACTCCAATCAAAACCATATGCCGTTTACACTAAGGTAAGAAATTAAAACCTAACACTACCACCTTTGCGTACCACACATGTTAAGGACTTCACCCACATGGAAAAGGTTAATTTTTCATTCTAATAGTCAAATTTTATGTTATTTAAAGTGGTTGTACCAATCGAGTGGAGTCGGGACCACGAGCCAGCCTCTCCCATTCATAGAGATAACCCTATCTGAGAATGAAACCATACACCAATTAACTAACGTGGACTCACACCCAACCAAATCTATTAGCCCACATACACATAGCAAATAAAACAAGCTCTCTCTCTCAAACTATTCCTCAATATCCTCACACGAAATGCAGATTAGATTGCTTCGCAGAACACAAATTAGCTGTGAGCAAACCTTATTTACATCCCTTCCAAACCCCACCACTGATTCTGTAAACGCTACTTAAACACCCAGTAGAGGCTGGCTCGTCGTTTGGCTTCATCCGAGAATGACTTGTATAGCATATGCATACTACAAACGAAGTGTAGATATATTCACACTCCAACCTGTACTCACATTACACTAAAAATAATGATAAGAGGTCAACTGGTCTAATTGCAATCTCATTACGTACCCACCCAAACTGCTCTACTCGGCCCACTTAAACATCCTAAATGCCCCAGCAAGTCCCATGACCTTACATAGGTCAAACATACCCCACACCCAAATCCTCCATCTTCGCCATACACCACCCAACAATATCTAGGACACCTTTAATCGCACATCCCTAGTCTAGCTTTCCTTATGCTTGGGACACTGATGCAGCGGAACCCCAGATTACCCGTCTTTGGTTGTTTTTTTTTTCTTTTCTAAAAGACGGTGTACCCATTCCGCCATAACCCTTATTCCATCTCCTCCCCAAAACAATCTGAGACCCTTCTCAGCTACCTCTAACCCAAATCTATTTCTAGGTAAGCTGGTCTTCCCTAGTTGTCGGTAACCCTCGCCCCTCCTACCTGATCCCCCCCCGCATCTCCTCATCCTTCCCCCTCCACCCATTTCTCACTGCAAATCATTCCTAACTGGTTATCTCTTCACCACTCACTCCATTACCTCTTCTCCATTATCATTCGACCATGTCTACATCCACCCCTTCTCTCAATACCCCACACCAAGCAATGCTCCGCAACACGCAATCTCTTAAACTGATCTCGTTAAACACAAAAGGCCTCAATATCCCAGAAAAAAGAAATAAACTTCTATTAC
>BLSH010247490.1:0-13024 GCA_018402905.1 Glandirana rugosa
TTATACTCCTTCCCGACAGCTAAAATTAAACTATGCGGACATTACTCCAATATCTAGGGGTACCAGACAGGGTTGCCCATTATCCCCATTGTTATTTGCCCTAATAATTGAAACCCTAGCCATAGGATTTAGAACCAATCCAAAAATAGGCGGAGTGAGCTGCGGTTCATCTACCCACAAATGTGCGCTATTTGCGGACGATGTCCTCCTTTTCGTAACCACTCCTCTTGAATCCACCCCCAACATATTTGACCTCCTCACTGACTTTGGAAGGGTGTCCGGGCTCCAGGTTAACATTTCTAAAACAATGGCCTTAAACGTCTCCACTTCACAGAAGGTGGTCGATCAATTGAAGGAACGTTATCCCTTCTGTTGGAAGACCAACTCCATTCCCTATCTTGGCATACAGTTATCCTCCTCTCACGATTTATTATACAAACATAACTACCCCTCCCTGTTTAGGAAACTCAACACTGATCTATCCCACTGGGCCCAATGTAAGATGTCCTGGCTAGGTCGAATCAATGCCATAAAGATGACGCTCCTTCCACGCATCCTGTATCTGTTCCGCTCGCTTCCCATCCCCATCTTTAAAAGCCAATTAAGCAAACTGCAAAATGAAATCATACGTTTCATCTGGGGGAAATCGGGACATCGACTACCTAAAAGTACCCTCTACCGACCTAAATCCAGAGGTGGTCTGGGACTCCCCAATCTCTGGCTATATTATCAGGCAGCCCAACTCGCACAAATTTCCACTATATATACCCCGGGGCCGAAACCAGACTGGGTAAATATAGAAAGACAATCCATCCCCAAAAATACCATTGATTTCCTGTTATGGACACCCTCTAAATCCAGACCTTTAGTCATGTCTCCAACATTATCCCACTCTTTCTCCCTGTGTGACTCGATTCGTAAATCTAATAAACTAATATCTCCATGGCTTCCTTTATCTCACCTTTTTCACAACCCCCGATTTCCCCCAGGCATGAATATAGAAGCCTTTAAATGGTGGACCCAGAAAGGGCTATACCGCATTGGGCATTTCTTTAATGCAAATGGTCCAATTACACTTCAACATTGCTTGAAGGAGCTTGAGATGCCCCATACGGAGAGATTCCGCTTCTATCAGATCTCACACTTCCTAAACTCTATTAAGGCAGGCTCAACAAACCTCCTCTCTGTCACACCCTATGAGCAGTGGTGCTCCTCAGCCAAGGATATGAAAGCTGGAATTTCGCTCATATATGGTTTACTATCAGAACCTACTGAGAAAGCTTCTTTTATGGTGAGTTGGGAGAGAGACCATGAGTTTGAGTGGGATGTGGAGACCTGGCATTCAAATCTAGAAAGACCCAGTAAAGGGGTTCATAACATAACACTCAGGGAGGCTAGCATTAAAATTATGTCTAGATGGTATCTGGTCCCCACTCGTTTAGCTAAATTTTATCCCCAAACATCCCCTTATTGTTTTAGAGGATGTGAAAATGTGGGAACCTTACACCATATCTTTTGGACCTGCCCTAGGATTTGCAGCTACTGGAAAATAATCTTTTATATGATCCGCAAAGTCACGGGAATTGCGGTCACACAGGATCCAACTTTAGCTCTTCTGAACCAGCCAGTTCCTAATTGTACTAAAGCCACCCAACTTCTTATCCTCTTCATCCTCCTAGGGGCAAGAATAACAATAGCACGGGCATGGAAAACCCCGTCAGTCTCACTCCACCAGACCAAGAGGAAAATTTCTTGGATCATGATACAA
Source organism: Glandirana rugosa (assembly GCA_018402905.1). Lineage (NCBI taxonomy): Eukaryota > Metazoa > Chordata > Amphibia > Anura > Ranidae > Glandirana > Glandirana rugosa. Next base: position 1,769 of record BLSH010247490.1, read on the forward strand.
GAAAAGATATCCCACAAGATCTTAAACACCTTTGATAAATTTGAAAAAATGTGGGAACCCTGGGCACGTTACACCGGGGTCCTTTTATCTAATTACAGTTAACATTATATCTATATCGGAACGTGGAATACAAGCCTAACTTCAAAAGGTCCGGGTTCATTATATAGGATTGTGATGGGGTCATTGGAATACCTGCATAACCTCCTACCCTCTCCTTTCTCTGTCCCCTTTCTTTCTTATCCTCTTACTACTTCCCTTACTATACTCCTGTACTTTGATACCTAGACCGTAGGATTAAACTGGCCTGTGCAGTTTTTGTTATGTTAGCATTGGCCTTCTGCTGGATGATCAAATTAAGGTTGGGATGGTTACGGGATACCTTACGCGGTTGGGGGTGATCTTGGGGGCTGGGTGTGGCTGGGAGGGTTAGCTTGGGGCCACAGTCTGTTCCCATTAGGGGTGGCCGCGGGTCTGGCCCTCCCCCAGGGGTTTTGATCACTGGGCCCACATCGCGACCTCTGGACCCCCCCCTAGGACATGGTTAATTAATGGTATCCTGGGACCGTTGCTATCCCAACACCTTTAATAACGGTCAGATTCATTAGCAGATAACTAGTTAATGATTTTACTTTATTACATAAGGTCAAGCAAAGGCCCTGTTTGTTTAAACTTGCAACAAATTGGATTACAAAGGACAGAAGGATAGAATATCTTCCCTTCCGGGACCTCTATCTGGCCTCCACAGTCCAGCAGGTTCAGGAAAGTATATACCTTCTTATTTCTCTGTTACAGTTTGAAATAGCTCTCAGGGAATAGACCTTGACTAGTTCGAAATGTTATCTTTGTTCATTTTGTATCTTGTAAAAAGATCTAGGTCTAACCTGTTGTGCCTTGATTGTTAAAACAATATTAGACCTTCATTTTGACTCTTATAGCATGATCTAGGTTTAACCGATTGTGATAAGATTGTTAAAACAATATCAAACCTTGGTATCTGGATGTAACTGAGTTGCTTACTTTTGTTTTGAAAACTCAATAAACACCATTGAAATATAAAGGAGGATTAGAGAAACTATGGGAGGATTGTCTAATTAATCTCCACGCTGTTATAGAAGCTTTAGTTGTGGGTAGCATAGTTTTGAGATCCAAGGGTTTCCACATGTCAGCATAAAGTAAGGAAGTCAAGTCGGGTGTTTTATTCAAAGCTTTTTCTATATCGGTCCATAATGGATCTGCTGAGTGGCTGAACCAGTGTTTCAAGTGGTCTGCATGGACCGCCGTGTGGTAATCCCTGAGATCGACCATTCCCATGCCTCCTATTGACCTATGCTTAATCAGATATGTGTGAGAGCAACGTGCTCTTTTGCCCTGCCAAATAAATTGTCTTAACAAAGAATTCAACGCTTTTAGGTGGACCTGTTTTAAGGGGGTTTGCAATGTTCTAAATAGATAAAGAATTTGCGGAAGAATCATCATCTTAAAGGCTGCGAGCCTACTTACCCAGGAGAGTTCCGTCTTCGCTAAGTTCTTAAGTTGGTTATCTAATTTGGACAATAGGGGTTTGTAGTTAGCTTCTTCTAGGGATGTGCATGACTGAGTTATTGTAATACCTAAATATGTGATCCCTCCCCCAGCCCAGGTGTATGGAAGATCTTTTTGGAGCTCCTGCCTCACCCTCTTAGGGATGCCGAGGTTTAAAACCAGTGACTTTGAATAGTTTACTTTGTAGTAAGATAATTGACTAAATTCTGTTAGGATTGTGTGGGCATTGAGAAGTGAAGTTGTTGGGTTAGTCAGCATCAAAATAATATAATCCGCAAACAAATTAATAACGTGGGGTTTGTCTTTTAAAAGAAACCCAGACACTAGTGGATCCGTGCGGATTCTTTCTGCTAGGGGTTCAATCATGAGATTGAAGATTGTAGGTGACAGTGTGCATCCTTGCCTTGTACCATTTGAAATGGTAAAGGGTTTTGATAATAAGCTCTCTGTATACACCTGCGGTGAGGGGGGTGAGTATAGGGCCAATGTTGCTGAAAGGATCATTCCTTGTAGCCCGAATTTGTTTAGAGTGTGTGACATGTAGCTCCAATGGACCCTATCAAATGCCTTCTCTGCATCTATGGAAAGGAGCAGAGAAGGCGTCCGACATCGCTCAGCCAGGTACACAATGTCTATCACTCTTCTGGTCGCATCAGACGTTTGTCGGCCTTGCACAAACCCCATTTGGTCAGGTTTTATAAAATTGGGAATTACTTCTTTCATTATATACGAAAGAAGTTTGGCATATAATTTGACATCCACATTGAGTAGTGAGATAGGACGGAAGTTGGCATGTGTGTCATGGCTTTTCCCGGGCTTAGGGAGGGTGACGATATGCGCTTTTAGCATTTCTGGGGGGAATGACGCTTTATGCGCTGCGGCTGTAAAAACAGCATTAAGATAAGGGGTCAATTTATTTTGAGATATTGGGAATATTCACACGTGAAGCCGTCAGGCCCTGGAGATTTACCAGTTGGCATTGATTTTATAAATTTTATTATTTCCGAGTTGGTAAAGGGACGATTTAAAGACTCTAGTTCTAGAGGAATAACAGAGGGAAGGTTCAGTTTCTCTAAAAAGGTAGTTATTGCTTCAGTCGTGGGTTGTGGGGGGGAGGTATCATCTTTTAGATTATATAAGGACCCATAGTAATCTGCAAATGCATCCGCAATTTGCTTAGGATTGGTGAACTTTTGTTTAGTAGCTGGGTGGAATAGGAACGGTATTCTGGACTTCGTTCTTTGATTTTTAAGTCGGGATGCTAGGAATTTACCTGCTCTATTGTGGGAAGAATAGTACTTTAATTTAAGGCGATTCAGGAGGGAGGCGTGGTTCTCCTGTAACGAAGTTCAGAACTCCATATGTAGCTCAGCTATTTTAGTGGCATTAGAAACGTTAGGGTTATTTTTATTTAGTCTCTCTAGGTGCTCCCAGTTGCATCATAGTACCTCTTACATAGGCCTTATGGGCATTCCACAAATTGAATGTATCCCCATTTGGAGATTCATTATTGGCGAAATAGTTTGCTATGTGGTTCTCAATGACCTCACTAGTAGCGGGATCATTAAGAAGGTGAGTGTTACATCTCCATATGAAGTCGGAGCAGGGGGAGTGTCCCCCAGAAATCGTGATAGTTACTGCCGCGTGATCAGACCACGTGATATATGCGATTTCTGAATGAGACACCCGCTGCAGCAACCATTTGTCCACCAGGATTCTGGAGTAGGAATTAAATCTGGGAGAATGATACGTGTAGTCTCTTTCCGAAGCGTGTAGAGATCTCCAAGCATCATACAATTCCTCTTTAAACAAGAGGTTGGCAAGGGAATATGTTCTGGTTTTCCTGCTTGTCGTGGCATCTAGAACAGGGTCAACAACTAGATTGAAGTCACCACAAACTATGAGATTACCTCTTTTATGCTGATTAATGCATTTGAACAATCTACGATAGAAGGAGCCATGACCAACGTTCGGGACATACACTCCCACTATCGTGTAAAGCTTTGCGTTTATAGTACCTACTATAATAATGTACCATCCATTAGAGTCCATCTTGGAGGAATGAAGTTGAAAGGAGACAGAGTTTTTAATGGCTATGAATACACCGCGTTTTTTCGCTGTATACTCTGCAGAGAAAATGAAGGGAAAGTTTTTATGTTGGTATCTTGGAGCGTCCAATGTTTTAAAATGAGTTTCCTCTGCAACCACTATATTTGCATTTATTGTGGAAGCTTCTTTCCAGAGGGATAAACGCTTTTCCAGATGGTTCAAACCTCGAGCATTAATGGTCATTAGTTTAAGTGACATTTATGTCTAGTTCAGTCTTGATATAAGAAGTCTCCTTTAAATGGGAGAGCCGTAGAATGTGCTTAACTGTATTAAAGGGTATGTTCGGAATTGTCTGTGGTCTTCTCTGGGTCTCAGGTGTAAGATTACTGTGGAAAATTAACCTTTGGAATGACTTTAGTGTCTCATAGGAACGTCTTATAGGTAGAAAGGTTCTGCTTTTTGGTAGCGTCGTATGCCAACAAGTAGTAGGTATGAAGAATATAGTGATCCATAACTGGGTATAAAAAGGGTTCAACATAGAACAAGGTGCAGGTAAACTGAGTATCATTGGGGGAAAGAGCGTCAGTTCAATGTTCATAGAGACAATGGTGACTGCAACTTGGAGAGCGGCTTGACAAGCTGAGTTTAGGTATGATTACCCCTAGGGTGTCTGACCCTATTGTTTTTTTTGTTTGTAACTTTATTCCATTCCCATGAAGGCCTGGTGATTGGTCGTGCTGATGATGACGTTGGAGGGTTTTCGGGTACTATTTTTGATTCTTTAAGTTTTTGCAGACCTTCTTGGAGAGTTGTTATAAAGAAAGTGGAGCCTTCTCTTGTGACTTTTAGGGTGGCTGGATACTTCCATTGGTAGGGTATTTCATGATTGCGTAGAGCTTTCGTGACTGAGATTAGATTTTTGCGTTTCTGGAGGGTATATGCGGACAGGTCCGGTAGAACTGCTGCGCGCTCAGGAAGATGTGATTTTTTACGAAAGGCAGATAGTATTGTCTCCTTAGCCTGGAAATAATGCATCCTTAAAAGCACATCCCTGGGAATTTCTTCCGGGAGAATGGATGGTTTGGGAATTCTGTGTATTCTATCTATTGTTAGGTCGGTGTTCGTCAGTGCTGGAGCATCTGTTTGAAATAACTCCCGAGCAAAGTGGGATAGTTGTGTGGGCTGCACTGACTCAGGAATTCCCCTTATTTTTAAGTTATTTCGCCTAGAGCGGTCCTCTAGGTCAGCTACTTTAAATTTCAGCCAATCAATCTCTTCTGCATGGGTCGCATGTGCATCAACTAGGTTATTATAAGAGTCCACACAGGTTCCCATAGTCTCTTCCAATTGGCCTACCCTTTCACCTAATTCATGCACTTCTGATGTATATTGTTTCAAGCATGCTAGCATATCAGCTTGTAGGGATGAACGTAGGGACAGTAACATGTCCTTCATCATAGTATCTGACATTGGTTGGCCGGCAGTTGGAAATGATGCTATGGGGTCCGGGTTTTGGTCAACTGTTGTAGTGTTGGCACTAACCTCCATACATGGTTCATCTGTATTGTCCGTGTCTCTATCCCATCGTGGGCGAGATTTAGCTGGACTTTGCAGCTCTGGTGTTGATGGTACTGGTGTCTCTGCTATTCTATCGTCCAGGAACATGAAAGTAGCAGCGGCTATAGGGCCCTCTTTGGTTGATGGAGTTTGGCTTATATCGCTGTCTTGTTGTGCATCTTTTGTCAACCGTGGGAAAAACCCCAGCATTTTCTGAAGCTGAGGGTCCTCTCTCCTTCTACGAGACATTCTTATGGCTGCAACTGTTAGGTACTTCTACTGCAGGTAAACACTCTGGGGCCTGTTATGATGCCGCACTGTCAAGCTGCAGGACTAGGTGCAGGATTTAGATATACATGGCAGTCTTTGGCTATCCCTATTGAACTGACTTCTTGTGTAAGTGAGGTTAGCTGGGGTGGGCTAGGTACACCTCCTGTTGAGAAGGAACAATATGAGAGTGAGCTGGGTGTACCAAGACGGCCGCCGTAAAAGCAGTTTGTGAGAAACAGGCTGTCAGAGGCATCACTGAGGCTTTACACACAGGGGTTGTTAGGGGTACACTGCTACTTGTGGACTTGTTGCTCCCCTGCCTGGATCTGTGCACTTTTGTCACCTTTGTTGTTTTCAGACCGAGTGTGTAGGCCTCAAGATGGTGGCCGCAATAGAACGACTAGGCCACAATTGAAGCCGGGGAATAAATTTGCAGTCCGGCGGCTGATCAAATGTGGAATACCACTTTTTTAAGCTTGGATTCGCCCTCCTAGTGGTAGATGGGTCCCAGGTAGGCTCCTCAGAGAGAGGATACTCTTGGATGGGGAAGGATTGGCAAGGATTGGGCTGTGCAAAGCCAGAGGACCACGGCCTGATTTTAGCCCCTTCGGAAGTTTAAAAACTCCCAATTTTCCTCCCAGAGGGTGACAGGGTAGGCTAGGGGACTGTCTTGGTGGTTTTGTACAGCTCACCTACCCCCTGGATGAAGGATGGCTTTGGTTTTCAGGTGCCTGGAGCTCTCGTCCTGTGCTGCTACCTCTCCTCACGTCAGGTCACGCCCCCCCAGGCTGTATATATTTTAATACACCATGTCAAGTGTACTATATACATTATATACAGATATATAGTGCACACTCAATACACTGTGTGTGTGTGTGTATATATATACCAGGCTGTATATATTTTAATACAACACGTCAAGTGTACTATATAGCTTATGTATGGATATATAGTGCACACTCAATACGCTGTGTGTATATATATATATATATATATATATATATATATATATATATATATATATATGTACCAGGCTGTATATATTTTAATACAAGGTGGTTTGGGACTTTAAATGAGGTGCGCTATATGGACAGCAGGAAACATAGTAATTAGAAAAATAATTTTATTTTATCTGTCAGAAGACAGAGGTTTAATGACCACATATATCAATAGTAATACACATGTTAAAAAATAGAACATATTTCATATATATACACATGCCCATACATACATGCATGAAAACACATTGTTGCATGATAGCTGTATACTTGAGTTTAGGTAAATAATTGATGGCTAACAGCATACCCATAGAATAATCATATTAAAATGCAAAAAAAGCTTAACAAAACATGCTAATACAGGTGAATGATTCTAGTATGACGCATGGTTGTAGGATCGAAAGCTCTACATGTTTCATGGCCATGCTTTACCACTCATCAGGAACCTTATGTCAATAGAATATCTAAAAGAGAGTATAAAGATCAATAAGTAATGGGTCATGCTGGACCATAGAGTAATGGGGGGGGGGTTTAGTGAAACACCCAACCAATACTTACAGATCACCTGTGACTGTGGGATGCGGTAGCCAACACTTAGGCAGACCGGGCATCAATATCCAGCACAGGAGCTGAGGCGGCATATTGAAGTGGTGCAAGAGCGGAGAGGGGAGAGTAGATAAGTAAAGGTAAAAGTCTTCCGCTGAGATTAGTGAGTACCGCCAATGTCACGCAGGTGACTGATGTGAGGGAAGGCGTCACCGCCATAGCGAGTATCGCCTGGCAGTGAACGCCATGGAAGTTCCCTCATAAAGACGCCAGAAGTGGTACACGAGGAGCGTGGCTGGGATCTTTTCTCGCACGAGAGCTGTGAGGTGCACCACGGTCCCTACCCCTCCCTCCCTGTTTCTCAGCTAGGGGTCGGGCGGGCTTCCCACTGCGCCTCAATGCCACGCCCACAGGGTGGGACGCACGACATCGGCTTCCTCGTGTACCACTTCTGGCATCTTTATGAGGGAGCTTCCATGGCATTCACTGCCAGGCGATACTTGCTATGGCGGTGACGCCTTCCCTCACAACAGCCGCCTGCGTGACGTTGGCGGTACTCACTGGTCTCAGTAGAAGACTTTTACCTTCTAAGCAGGCATGGTCACCCCTGCTTGGTCAGTGGCTTGGGCGAGCTCAATGGAGCACTTTTGCCTTTACATGGACACTCCAGGTATACCCCCCTTTTTTGGTACACATAGCTTCTTCCACTTTTTATAGTCACTTCAGTTTGGACATATCATGTAAACAGTTATAATTTTCCAATGTCCCATAGTCACAGGTGATCTGTAAGTATTGGTTGGGTGTTTCACTAAAACCCCCCCCCCCATTACTCTATGGTCCAGCATGACCCATTACTTATTGATCTTTATACTCTATATATAGATATATAGTGCACACTCAATACGCTGTGCATATATATATATATATATATATATATATACCAGGCTGTATATATTTTAATACAACACGTCAAGTGTACTATTTACCTTATGTACAGATATATAATGCACACTCAATACGCTGTGTGTATATATATATATATATATACAAGGCTGTATATATTTTAATACACTAGGTCAAGTTTACTATATACCGTATTGACAGATATATATAGTGCACACTCAATACACTGTGTGTATATATATATATATATATATATATATATATATATATATACCAGGCGGTATAAATTTTGAAACACCTCGTCAAGTGTACTATTTACCTTATGTACAGATATATAGTGCACACTCAATACGCTTTGTGTGTGTGTGCGTATATATTTATATATATATATATATACCAGGCTGCTTCCGGAAACCTTATTTATATGCCTATAAATAATATAAATAAGGTTTCCAGAAGCAGTATTACGTCACTTCCTGAAGACGCTCCTTATGGCGAAACATACATCGGAGATGTTTCTTACAGCAGCACTTCCGGGTCCCAGTATCCCCTATCACCACACGGGACGATATCGAGGCTTGGAGCACACGCGAATCCTGAGAGATCACCATATCTCACAGCGACCGACCCAAGCATTCACTGGCTCACTTATATCTTGCTGAATACACCTCAGTGCCACGTCTCTGGCACGGACAAATGTGAGTGAAATCTTTTTATCCTACATTGCTTTTAATCTTAAATAAATTTACTACACTATACGACTTCCTTCATGGTCTCCTGTGGAGTCCTTCTTACATTGTAGCACCTGGCCATATCCCTCTAGTGGAGAGGAGTGGAGTCTCAGAACACCCCAGGATTTGGGAACATGCTGGTTTTGACCTTCCTGTAAAAAGGGTTCAAAGCTTTTTGGTGAGTTACCACCTTCACTTTTTGGATGAGCACGGGTGGAGCAATCACTTACATTGAGAAACAGGATTCACGTGGTGTTGGGATACCTAAGTGGACATTTATTCACGATATTTATGACACTAATTACTATCTGTGTTAATTATTTATGCTATTTTTGTTGACCCATGTTTTTTATGTGCATGCATTATCTTATGTTGGCAGCACGCACATATAGTGCAGGGTGAAATACTTTGCAGGCACGTTTTTTTTCACTAGCACTTATTTATTTAGCAGCCTAGTCAGTGCCATCACCTTTCCTTTTTAATTGCTTTAACCACACAAGCCTAACACACAATAATTGGTCGGCAATGAGGCTTGCAACACATGGTCTTTTCTAGTATTTCCTTAATTGGAGACTGAGGTGGAGTTTACAGAGTGAAGCTACTTAGCACACAGGTGATGATGTGCATGGCCTCTAAGCTGACACATCCAAAGAGGTAAGCAAAGAGACAGGTCATGAATTGTACTACAGGTTCACGACACATAGTTTATCTTACCATTATAGAATATTCCATAATAGGGACCCGAGTCAGATTAACCACTTCAGCCCCGGAAAGTTTTACCCCCTTCCTGACCAGAGCAGTTTTTGCGATTTGGCACTGCGTTGCTTTAACTGACAATTGCGTGGTCATGCAACGTTGTACCCAAACAAAATTTGCGTCCTTTTTTCCCACAAATATAGCTTTCTTTTGGTGGTATTTGATCACCTCTGCGCCATTTCTGATCGCCGCTATAAACAAAAAAAAGCGAAAATTTAAAAAAAAAAAAACAGTTTTTCTTACTTTTTGCTAAAATACAAATCCGAAAAAAATATAAAAAAACGTATTTTTCATCGGTTTTGGCCGATTTATATTCTTCCTCATATTTGTGATAAAAAAATCGCAATCGGCGTTTATTGATTGGTTTGCGCAAAAGTTGCCGCGTTTACGGATGGTGAGAATTCATTTCTGGGGTTTTTATTTTTTTTTTATTTTTTACTAGTAATGGTGGCGATCTGCAATTTTTAGCGGTACTGCGATATTGCAGGAGATATGTTGGATATTTTTGACACTTTTTTGGGACCAATGAAATTTATACAGCAATAGGAAATGTAAATGTCCACTGATTACTGTATAAATGTCATTGGCAGTGAAGTGGTTAACCTGGGGGGGAGAGCTAGGGGTTAAATGTGTTCCCTGGGTATGTTCTAACTGTGAGGGGGCTGGGCTAACATGGGCATAGGAGATCTAACTGATCCCAGTGACAGTTTACTAGTAATGGCAGTGATCTGCGATTTTTAGCGGTACTGCAATATTGCAGCGGACATGTCGGATATTTTTGACACTTTTTTGGGACCAATGACATTTACACAGCTATCGTAAATTTAAATGTCCACTGATTACTGTATAAACGTCAATTGGCAGTGAATAAGGTTAACCTGGGGGGGGAGAGCTAGGGGTTAACTGTGTTCCCTGGGCGTGTTCTAACTGTGGGGGGGCTGAGCTAACATGGGCATAGGAGATCTAACTGATCCCAGTGACAGGGATCAGTAGATCTCCTATGCCCGCACTGACAGAGCCGGGAACCGCCGTGTTTACATCGGCGGTTCTACGCTCTTTGGCTGTGGCGGCTCATCGCGGCTCGCCGGCGGACATTGGGTCCGCCCGAGCCGCTGGCATACTCCTCTGGAGATCGCCACCTTTTTTAGATCTACATTGGAGGGGAAAAATATGACCCGGGCAGTATCCCAAAACGAGACCAGATGGATACATTAATTAAATAGTATGAGTCCTGTAGGCCTAAACATCGATTTAGACATTAACTGTTTATTTCCAATTTTTAAGCAATTTTAAAGTGTAAGGAGTAGACCAGCAGGCATTTCCACCCTTACTTGGGAATATAAAGAAGAGGAGGTAATGGAGGTAAATGTAAAGTTATGCACTTGGGAGCTAAGAATATGCATGCATCGTACATACTAGGGGGAGTACAACTGGGGGAATCCATAGTGGAGAAGGATTTGGGGGTTCTGGTAGATCATAAGCTTAATAATGGCATGCAATGCCAAGCTGCGGTTTCCAAAGCAAGCAAAATCCTTTCTTGTATTAAGAGAGGTATGGACTCCAGAGATAAAGACATTATTTTGCCCCTGTACAAATCATTAGTAAGACCTCATCTGGAATATGCAGTTCAGTTTTGGGCACCAGTTCTCAAAAAGGATATCGGGGAACTGGAGAAAGTGCAGAGAAGGGCAACCAAACTAATAAAAGGCATGGAGGAGCTCAGCTATGAGGAAAGATTAGAGGATCTGAATTTATTCTCTCTTGAGAAGAGGAGATTAAGGGGGGATATGATCAACATGTACAAGTATATAAGTGGTCCATATAGTGAATTTGGTGTGGAGTTATTTACTTTAAGGTCATCACAAAGGACAAGGGGGCACTCTTTACGTCTAGAGGAAAAAAGA
>BLSH010247490.1:18235-38059 GCA_018402905.1 Glandirana rugosa
CCCTACCAAAATCTTGCTATTTGGGAGGGAGTCTCGTGGTTGTCCTTGGAGAGGGATTACGTCATCATCTACCAAAATCTTGTTATTTGAGAGGGAGTCTCGTGGTTGTCCTTGGAGAGGGATTACGTTATCATCTAAAAAAATATTACTATTTGAGAGGGAGTCTCGTGGTTGTCCTTGGAGTCTAAAACCATCTACTACTGCATTAGGGAGAGGTTCATGTTGGTGCTCTGAGGGAGGGTTTATCGTTCTAAAACCATCCCTTACTGCATTAGGGAGAGGTTCCTTTTGGTGCTCTGAGGGAGAGTTTATCGTTATAAAACCATCTACTAATGCATTAGGGAGAGGTTCCTGTTGGTGCTCTGATGGAGAGTTTATCGTTATAAAACCTACTACTACTGCATTAGGGATAGGTTCCTGTTGGTGCTCTGAGGGAGAGTTTATCGTTCTAAAACCATCTCCTACTGCATTAGGGACAGGGTCCTGTCGTGCTCTGAGGGAGAGATTATTGTTCTAAAACAATCTACTACTGCATTAGGGTGAGGTTCCTGTTGGTGCTCTGAGGGAGAGATTATCGTTCTAAAACCATCTACTACTGCATTAGGGAGAGGTTTCTGTTGGTGCTCTGAGAGAGAGATTATTGTTCTAAAACCATCTACTACTGCAATAGGGAGAGGTTCCTGTTGGTGCTCTGAGGGAGAGATTATCGTTCTAAAACCATCTACTACTGCATTAGTGAGAGGTTCCTGTTGGTGCTCTGAGGGAGAGTTTATCGTTCTAAAACCATCTACTACTGCATTAGGGACAAGTTTCTGTTATTAATCTGAGAGAGAGTTTATTGTTCTAAAACTATCTACTAATTCATTTGTGAGAGGTTACTGTTGAATCCCTGAGTGAGAGATTATTGTTATAAAACCATCTCCTACTGCATTAGGGACAGGTTCCTCTTGGTGCTCTGAGGGAGAGATTATCATTCTAAAGCCATCTCCTACTGCATTAGGGAGAGGTTCCTGTTGGTGCTCTAAGGGAGAGTTTATCATTCTAAAACCAGCTACTACTGCATTAGGGAGAGGATCCTGTTGGTTCTCTGAGGGAGAGTTTATCGTTCTAAAACCATCTCCTACTGCATTAGGGACAGGTTCCTGTTGGTGCTCTGAGGGAGAGATTATCATTCTAAAGCCATCTTCTACTACATTAGGGAGAGGTTCCTGTTGGTGCTCTAAGGGAGAGTTTATCGTTCTAAAACCAGCTACTACTGCATTAGGGAGAGGTCTGTTGGTGCTCTGAGGGAGAGTTTATCATTCTAAAAACATCTACTACTGCATTAGGGAGAGGTTCCTGTTGGTGCTCTGAGGGAGAGTTTATCGTTCTAAAACCATCTACTACTGCATTAGGGAGAGGTTACTGTTGGTGCTCTGAGGGAGAGTTTATCATTATAAAACCATCTCCTACTACATTAGGGACAGGTTCCTGTTGGTGCTGTGAGGAAGAGATTATCGTTCTAAAACCATCTACTACTGCATTAGGGGGAGGTTCCTGTTGGTGCTCTGAGTGAGAGTTTATCTTTCTAAAACCATCCCCTATTGCATTAAGGAGAGGTTCCTGTTGGTGCTCTGAGGGAGAGTTTATCGTTATAAAACCATCTCCTACTGCATTAGGGACAGGTTCCTGTTGGTGCTCTGAGGGAGAGTTTATCGTTCTAAAACCATCTACTACTTGCATTAGGGTGAGGTTCCTGTTGGTGCTCTGAGGGAGAGATTATCGTTCTAAAACCGTCTACTACTGCATTAGTGAGAGGTTCCTGTTGGTGCTCTGAGGGAGAGTTTATCGTTCTAAAACCATCTACTACTGCATTAGGGACAAGTTTCTGTTGTTGATCTGAGAGAGAGTTTATTGTTCTAAAACTATCTACTAATGCATATGGGAGAGGTTACTGTTGATGCCCTGAGTGAGAGTTTATTGTTATAAAACCACCTCCTACTGCATTAGGGACAGGTTCCTGTTGGTGCTCTGAGTGAGAGATTATCATTCTAAAGCCATCTCCTACTGCATTAGGGAGAGTTTATCAGTCTAAAACCATCTCCTACTGCGTTAGGGAGAGGTTCCTGTTGGTGCTCTGAGGGAGAGTTTATTGTTCTAAAACCAGCTACTACTGCATTAGGGAGAGGTTCCTGTTGGTGTTCTGATAGAGAAATAATCATTCTAAAACCATCTACTACTGCATTAGGGAGAGGTACCTGTTGGTGCTCTGAGGGAGAGTTTATCGTTATAAAACCATCTCCTACTGCATTAGGGACAGGTTCCTGTTGGTGCTCTGAGGGAGAGTTTATCGTTCTAAAACCATCTACTACTTGCATTAGGGTGAGGTTCCTGTTGGTGCTCTGAGGGAGAGATTATCGTTCTAAAATCATCTACTACTGCATTAGTGAGAGGTTCCTGTTGGTGCTCTGAGGGAGAGTTTATCGTTCTAAAACCATCTACTACTGCATTAGGGACAAGTTTCTGTTATTAATCTGAGAGAGAGTTTATTGTTCTAAAACTATCTACTAATTCATTTGTGAGAGGTTACTGTTGAATCCCTGAGTGAGAGTTTATTGTTATAAAACCATCTCCTACTGCATTAGGGACAGGTTCCTGTTGGTGCTCTGAGGGAGAGATTATCATTCAAAAGCCATCTCCTACTGCATTAGGGAGAGGTTCCTGTTGGTGCTCTAAGGGAGAGTTTATCATTCTAAAACCAGCTACTACTGCATTAGGGAGAGGTTCCTGTTGGTTCTCTGAGGGAGAGTTTATCGTTCTAAAACCATCTCCTACTGCATTAGGGACAGGTTCCTGTTGGTGCTCTGAGGGAGAGATTATCATTCTAAAGCCATCTCCTACTACATTAGGGAGAGGTTCCTGTTGGTGCTCTAAGGGAGAGTTTATCGTTCTAAAACCAGCTACTACTGCATTAGGGAGAGGCTACTGTTGGTGCTCTGAGAGAGAGTTTATCATTATAAAACCATCTCATACTACATTAGGGACAGGTTCCTGTTGGTGCTCTGAGGGAGAGATTATCATTCTAAAACCATCTACTACTGCATTAGGGAGAGGTTCCTGTTGGTGCTTTGAAGGAGAGATTATCATTCTAAAACCATCTACTACTGCATTAGGGAGAGGTTCCTGTTGGTGCTCTGAGGGAGAGTTTATCGTTCTAATACCATCTGCTGCTGCATTAGGGAAAGGTTAATATTGGTGCTCTGAGGGAGAGATTATTGTTCTAAAACCATCTACTACTGCATTAGGGACAGGTTCCTGTTGGTGCTCTGAGGGAGAGTTTATCGTTCTAAAACCATCTACTACTGCATTAGGGAAAGGTTCCTGTTGGTGCTCTGAGGGAGAGTTTATTGTCTAAAACCATCTACTACTGCATTAGTGACAAGTTCCTGTTGGTGCTCTGAGTCAGAGATTATCTTTCTAAAACCATCTACTGCTGCATTAGGGACAGGTTTCTGATGGTTCTCTGAGGGAGGGAATATTGTTCTAAAACCATGTACTAATGCATTAGGGACAGGTCCCTGTTGGTGCTCTGAGGGAGAGTTTATCGTTCAAAAACCATCTTCTACTGCATTAGGGGGAGGTTCCTGTTGGTGCTCTGAGGGAGAGTTTATCGTTCTAAAACCATCTACTACTGCATTAGGGTGAGGTTCCTGTTGGTGCTCTGAGGGAGAGTTTATCATTATAAAACCATATGCTACTGCATTAGGGACAGGTTCCTGTTGGTGCTCTGAGGGAGAATTTATCGTTCTAAAACAATCTACTACTGCATTAGGGACAAGTTTCTGTTATTGATCTGAGAGAGAGTTTATTGTTCTAAAACTATCTACTAATGCATTTGGGAGAAGTTACTGTTGATGCTCTGAGTGAGAGTTTATTGTTATAAAACCATCTCCTACTGCATTAGGGACAGGTTCCCGTTGGTGCTCTGAGGGAGAAATTATCATTTTAAAACCATCTACTATTGCATTAGGGACAGGTTCCTGTTGGTGCTCTGAGACAGAGATTATCGTTCTAAAACCTTCTACTACTGCATTAGGGAGAGGTTCCTGTTGGTGCTCTGAGGGAGAGTTTATCGTTCTAAAACCATCTACTACTGCATTATGGACAAGTTTCTGTTGTTGCTCTGAGAGAGAGTTTATTGTTCTAAAACTATCTACTAATGCATTTGGGAGAGGTTACTGTTGATGCTCTGAGTGAGAGTTTATTGTTATAAAACCATCTCCTACTGCATTAGGGACAGGTTCCTGTTGGTGCTCTGAGGGAGAGATTATCGTTCTAAAACCATCTACTACTGCATTAGGGACAGGTTCCTGTTGGTGCTCTGAGGGAGAGATTATCATTCTAAAACCATCTACTACTGCATTAGGGACAGGTTCATGTTGGTGCTCTGAGGGAAAGTTTATCATTCTAAAACCATCTCCTACTGCATTAGGGACAGGTTCCTGTTGGTGCTCTGAGGGAGAGATTATCATTCTAAAGCCATCTCCTACTGCATTAGGGAGAGGTTCCTGTTGGTGCTCTGAGGGAGAGTTTATCAGTCTAAAACCATCTCCTACTGCATTAGGGAGAGGTTCCTGTTGGTGCTCTGAGGGAGAGTTTATCGTTCTAAAACCAGCTACTACTGCATTAGGGAGAGGTTACTGTTGGTGCTCTGAGGGAGAGATTATCAGTCTAAAACGATCTCCTACTGCATTAGGGAGAGGTTCCTGTTGGTGCTCGGAGAGAGAGTTTATAGTTCTAAAACCATCTACTACTGCATTAGGTAGAGGTTCCTGTTTGGTGCACTGAAGGAGAGATTATCGTTCTAAAACCATCTACTACTGCATTAGGGACAGTTTCCTGTTGGCGCTCTGAGGGAGAGTTTATCATTCTAAAACGATCTACTACTGCATTAGGGAGATGTTCCTGTTGGTGCTCTAAGGGAGAGATTATCGTTCTAAAACCATCTACTACTGCATTAGGGGAAGGTTCCTGTTGGTGCTCTGAGGGAGAGTTTATCGTTCTAAAACCATCTACTACTTGCATTAGGGTGAGGTTCCTGTTGGTGCTCTGAGGGAGAGATTATCATTCTAAAACCATCTACTACTGCATGAGTGAGTGGTTCCTGTTGGTGCTCTGAGGGAGAGTTTATCGTTCTAAAACCATCTACGACTGCATTAGGGACAAGTTTCTGTTATTGATCTGAGAGAGAGTTTATTGTTCTAAAACTATCTACTAATGCATTTGGGAGAGGTTACTGTTGATGCTCTGAGTGAGAGTTTATTGTTATAAAACCATCTCCTACTGCCTTAGGGAGAGGTTCCTTTTGGTGCTGTGAGGGAGAGTTTATCGTTGTAAAACCATCCCCTACTGCATGAGGGAGAAGTTCCTGTTGGTGCTCTGAGGGAGAGTTTATCGTTCTAAAACCATCTACTACTGCAATAGGGAGAGGTTACTGTTGGTGCTCTGAGGGAGAGTTTATCGTTCTAAAACCAGCTACTACTGCATTAGGGAGAGGTCTGTTGGTGCTCTGAGGGAGAGTTTATTGTTCTAAAAACATCTACTACTGCATTAGGGAGAGGTTCCTGTTGGTGCTCTGAGGGAGAATTTATCGTTCTAAAACCATCTACTACTGCATTAGGGAGAGGTTACTGTTGGTGCTCTGAGGGAGAGTTTATCATTATAAAACCATCTCCTACTACATTATGGACAGGTTCCTGTTGGTGCTCTGAGGGAGAGATTATCGTTCTAAAACCATCTACTACTGCATTAGGGACAGGTTCCTATTGGTGCTTTGAAGGAGAGATTATCATTCTAAAACCATCTACTACTGCATTAGGGAGAGGTTCCTGTTGGTGCTCTGAGGGAGAGTTTATCGTTCTAATACCATCTGCTGCTGCATTAATGAAAGGTTAATATTGGTGCTCTGAGGGAGAGATTATTGTTCTAAAACCATCTACTACTGCATTAGGGACAGGTTCCTGTTGGTGCTCTGAGGGAGAGTTTATTGTCTAAAACCATCTACTACTGCATTAGTGACAGGTTCCTGTTGGTGCTCTGAGTCAGAGGTTATCTTTCTAAAACCATCTACTACTGCATGAGGGACAGGTTTCTGATGGTGCTCTGAGGGAGGGAATAATGTTCTAAAACCATGTACTAATGCATTAGGGACAGGTTCCTGTTGGTGCTCTGAGGGAGAGTTTATCATTCTAAAACCATCTACTACTGCATTAGGGGGAGGTTCCTGTTGGTACTCCGAGGGAGAGTTTAATGTTCTAAAACCATCTACTACAGCATTAGGGAGAGGTTCCTGTTGGTGTTCTGAGGGAGAACTAATCGTTCTAAAACCATCTACTACTGCATTAGGGAGAGGTACCTGTTGGTGCTCTGAGGGAGAGTTTATCTTTCTAAAACCATCCCCTACTGCATTAAGGAGAGGTTCCTGTTGGTGCTCTGAGGGAGAGTTTATCGTTATAAAACCATCTCCTACTGCATTAGGGACAGGTTCCTGTTGGTGCTCTGAGGGAGAGTTTATCGTTCTACAACCATCTACTACTTGCATTAGGGTGAGGTTCCTGTTGGTGCTCTGAGGGAGAGATTATCGTTCTAAAACCATCTACTACAGCATTAGTGAGAGGTTCCTGTTGGTGCTCTGAGGGAGAGTTTATCGTTCTAAAACCATCTACTACTGCATAAGGGGGAGGTTCCTGTTGGTGCTCCGAGGGAGAGTTAATCGTTCTAAAACCATCTACTACTGCATTAGGGTGAGGTTCCTGTTGGTGCTCTGAGGGAGAGTTTATCGTTATAAAACCATATGCTACTGCATTAGGGACAGGTTCCTGTTGGTGCTGTGAGGGAGAGATTATCATTCTAAAACCATCTACTAATGCATTAGGGAGAGGTTCCTGTTGGTGTTCTGAGGGAGAACTAATCGTTCTAAAACCATCTACTACTGCATTAGGGAGAGGTACCTGTTGGTGCTCTGAGGGAGAGTTTATCTTTCTAAAACCATCCCCTACTGCATTGAGGAGAGGTTCCTGTTGGTGCTCTGAGGGAGAGTTTATCGTTATAAAACCATCTCCTACTGCATTAGGGACAGGTTCCTGTTGGTGCTCTGAGGGAGAGTTTATCGTTCTAAAACCATCTACTACTGCATAAGGGGGAGGTTCCTGTTGGCGCTCCGAGGGAGAGTTAATCGTTCTAAAACCATCTACTACTGCACTAGGGTGAGGTTCCTGTTGGTGCTCTGAGGGAGAGTTTAATGTTCTAAAACCACCTACTACTGCATTAGGGAGAGGTTCCTGTTGGTGTTCTGAGGGAGAACTAATCGTTCTAAAACCATCTACTACTGCATTAGGGAGAGGTACCTGTTGGTGCTCTGAGGGAGAGTTTATCTTTCTAAAACTATCCCCTACTGCATTAAGGAGAGGTTCCTGTTGGTGCTCTGAGGGAGAGTTTATCGTTATAAAACCATCTCCTACTGCATTAGGGACAGGTTCCTGTTGGTGCTCTGAGGGAGAGTTTATCGTTCTATAACCATCTACTACTTGCATTAGGGTGAGGTTCCTGTTGGTGCTCTGAGGGAGAGATTATCGTTCTAAAACCATCTACTACTGCATTAGTGAGAGGTTCCTGTTGGTGCTCTGAGGGAGAGTTTATCGTTCTAAAACCATCTACTACTGCATTAGGGACAAATTTCTGTTGTTGATCTGAGAGAGAGTTTATTGTTCTAAAACTATCTACTAATGCATTTGGGAGAGGTTACTGTTGATGCTCTGAGTGAGAGTTTATTGCTATAAAACCATCTCCTAGTGCATAAGGGACAGGTTCCTGTTGGTGCTCTGAGGGAGAGATTATCATTCTAAAACCATCTACTACTGCATTAGGGACAGGTTCCTGTTGGTGCTCTGAGAGAGAGATAATCATTCTAAAACCATCTACTACAGCATTAGGGACAGGTTCCAGTTGGTGCTCTGAGGGAAAGTTTATCATTCTAAAACCCTCTACTACTGCATTAGGGAGAGGTTCCTGTTGGTGCTCGGAGAGAGAGTTTATCGTTCTAAAACCATCTACTACTGCATTAGGTAGAGGTTCCTGTTGGTGCTCTGAAGGAGAAATTATCTTTCTATAACCATCTACTACTGCATTAGGGACATGTTCTTGTTGATGCTCTGAGGCAGAGATTATCATTCTAAAACCATCTACTATTGCATTAGGGACAGTTTCCTGCTGGTGCTCTGAGGGAGAGTTTATCGTTCTAAAACGATCTACTACTGCATTAGGGAGATGTTCCTTTTGGTGCTCTAAGGGAGAAATTATTGTTCTAAAACCATCTACTACTGCATTAGGGGGAGGTTCCTGTTGGTGCTCCTAGGTAAGGTTTATCGTTCTAAAACCATCTACTACTGCCTTAGGGAGAGGTTCCTTTTGGTGCTCTGAGGGAGAGTTTATCGTTCTAAAACCATCCCCTACTGCATTAGGGAGAAGTTCCTGTTGGTGCTCTTAGGGAGAATTTATCATTCTAAAACCATCTACTACTGCATTAGGGAGAGGTTCCTGTTGGTGCTCTGAGGGAGAGTTTATCGTTCTAAAACCATCTACTACTGCATTAGGGAGAGGTTCCTGTTGGTGCTCTGAGGGAGAGTTTATCGTTCTAAAACCATCTGCTACTGCATAAGGGGGAGGTTCCTGTTGGTGCTCCGAGGGAGAGTTAATCGTTCTAAAACCATCTACTACTGCATTAGGGTGAGGTTCCTGTTGGTGCTCTGAGGGAGAGTTTATCGTTATAAAACCATATGCTACTGCATTAGGGACAGGTTCCTGTTGGTGCTGTGAGGGAGAGATTATCATTCTAAAACCATCTACTACTGCATTAGGGAGAGGTTCCTGTTGGTGTTCTGAGGGAGAACTAATCGTTCTAAAACCATCTACTACTGCATTAGGGAGAGGTACCTGTTGGTGCTCTGAGGGAGAGTTTATCTTTCTAAAACCATCCCCTACTGCATTGAGGAGAGGTTCCTGTTGGTGCTCTGAGGGAGAGTTTATCGTTATAAAACCATCTCCTACTGCATTAGGGACAGGTTCCTGTTGGTGCTCTGAGGGAGAGTTTATCGTTCTAAAACCATCTACTACTGCATAAGGGGGAGGTTCCTGTTGGTGCTCCGAGGGAGAGTTAATCGTTCTAAAACCATCTACTACTGCACTAGGGTGAGGTTCCTGTTGGTGCTCTGAGGGAGAGTTTATCGTTATAAAACCATATGCTACTGCATTAGGGACAGGTTCCTGTTGGTGCTCTGAGGGAGAGTTTATCGTTCTAAAACCATCTACTACTTGCATTAGGGTGAGGTTCCTGTTGGTGCTCTGAGGGAGAGATTATCGTTCTAAAACCATCTACTACTGCATTAGTGAGAGGTTCCTGTTGGTGCTCTGAGGGAGAGTTTATCGTTCTAAAACCAGCTAGTACAGCATTAGGGAGAGGTTCCTGTTGGTACTCTGAGGGAGAGTTTATCATTATAAAACCATCTCCTACTACATTAGGGACAGGTTCCTGTTGATGCTCTGAGGGAGAGATTATCATTCTAAAACCATCTACTACTGCATTAGGGACAGGTTCCTGTTGGTGCTCTGAGGCAGAGATTATCATTCTAAAACCATCTACTACTGCGTTAGGGACAGTTTCCTGTTGGTGCTTTGAAGGAGAGATTATCATTCTAAAACCATCTACTACTGCATTCGGGACAGGTTCCTGTTGGTGCTCTGAGGGAGAGTTTATCATTCTAAAAGCATCTACTACTGCATTAGGGAGAGGTTCCTGTTGGTGCTCTGAGGGAGAGTTTATCGTTCTAAAACCATCTACTACTGCATTAGGGAGAGGTTACTGTTGGTGCTCTGAGGGAGAGTTTATCATTATAAAACCATCTCCTACTACATTAGGGACAGGTTCCTGTTGGTGCTGTGAGGGAGAGATTATCATTCTAAAACCATCTACTACTGCATTAGGGACAGGTACCTGTTGGTGCTCTGAGGGAGAGTTTATTGTCTAAAACCATCTACTACTGCATTAGTGACAGGTTCCTGTTGGTGCTGTGAGGGAGAGATTATCGTTCTAAAACCATCTACTACTGCATTAGGGAGAGGTTCCTGTTGGTGTTCTGAGGGAGAACTAATCATTCTAAAACCATCTACTACTGCATTAGGGAGAGGTACCTGTTGGTGCTCTGAGGGAGAGTTTATCTTTCTAAAACCATCCCCTACTGCATTAAGGAGAGGATCCTGTTGGTGCTCTGAAGGAGAGTTTATCGTTATAAAACCATCTCCTACTGCATTAGGGACAGGTTCCTGTTGGTGTTCTGAGGGAGAGTTTATCGTTCTAAAACCATCTACTACTTGCATTAGGGTGAGGTTCCTGTTGGTGCTCTGAGGGAGAGATTATCATTCTAAAACCATCTACTACTGCATTATGGACAATTTTCTGTTCTTGATCTATGAGAGAGTTTATTGTTCTAAAACTATCTACTAATGCATTTGGGAGAGGTTACTGTTGATGCTCTGAGTGAGAGTTTATTGTTATAAAACCATCTCCTACTGCATTAGGGACAGGTTCCTGTTGGTGCTCTGAGGGAGAGATTATCATTCTAAAACCATCTACTACTGCATTAGGGACAGGTTCCTGTTGGTGCTCTGAGAGAGAGAGAGTATCATTCTAAAACCATCTACTACTGTATTAGGGAGAGGTTCCTGTTGGTGCTCTGAGGGAGAGTTTATCAGTCTAAACCGATCTCCTACTGCATTAGGGAGAGGTTGCTGTTGGTGCTCGGAGAGAGAGTTTATCTTTCTAAAACCATCTACTACTGCATTAGGTAGAGGTTCCTGTTGGTGCTCTGAAGGAGAGATTATCGTTCTATAACCATCTACTACTGCATTAGGGACACATTCTTGTTGATGCTCTGAGGCAGAGATTATCGTTCTAAAACCCATCTACTATTGCATTAGGGACAGTTTCCTGTTGGTGCTCTGAGGGAGAGTTTATCGTTCTAAAACGATCTACTACAGCATTAGGGAGATGTTCCTGTTGGTGCTCTAAGGGAGAAATTATTGTTCTAAAACCATCTACTACTGCATTAGGGGGAGGTTCCTGTTGGTGCTCTGAGGGAGAGTTTATCATTCTAAAATCATCCCCTACTGCATTAGGGAGAAGTTCCTGTTGGTGCTCTGAGGGAGAACTTATCATACTAAAACCATCTACTACTGCATTAGGGAGAGGTTCCTGTTGGTGCTCTAAGGGAGAGTTTATCGTTCTAAAACCATCTATTACTGCATTAGGGGGAGGTTCCTGTTAGTGCTCTGATGGAGAGTTTATCTTTCTAAAACTATCCCCTACTGCGTTAGGGAGAAGTTCCTGTTGGTGCTCTGAGGGAGAGTTTATCGTTCTAAAACCATTTACTACTGCATTAGGGAGAGGTTCCTGTTGGTGCTCTGAGGGAGAGTTTATCAGTCTAAAACCATCTCCTACTGCATTAGGGACAAGTTTCTGTTGCTGCTCTGAGAGAGAGTTTATCGTTCTAAAACCATCTACTACTGCCTTAGGGAGAGGTTCCTTTTGGTGCTCTAATGGAGAGTTTATCTTTCTAAAACTATCCCCTACCGTGTTAGCGAGAAGTTCCTGTTGGTACTCTGAGGGAGAGTTTATCAGTCTAAAACCATCTCCTACTGCATTAGGGAGAGGTTCCTGTTGGTGCTCTGAGGTAGAGTTTATCGTTCTAAAACCAGCAACTACTGCATTAGGGAGAGGTTCCTGTTGGTGCTCTGAGGGAGAGTTTATCGTTCTAAAACCATCTACTACTGCATTAATGAGAGGTTACTGTTGGTGCTCTGAGGGAGAGTTTATCATTGTAAAACCATCTCCTACTGCATTAGGGAGAGGTTCCTGTTGGTGCTCTGAGAGAGAGTTTATCTTTCTAAAAGCATCTACTACTGCATTAGGTAGAGGTTCCTGTTTGTGCTCTGAAGGAGAGATTCTTGTTCTAAAACCATCTACTACTGCATTAGGGACAGGTTCCTGTTGATGCTCTGAGGCAGAGATTATCATTCTAAAACCATGTACTACTGCATTAGGGACAGTTTCCTGTTGGTGCTCTGAGGGAGAGTTTATCATTCTAAAACTATCTACTACGGCATTAGGGAGACGTTCCTGTTGGTGCTCTAAGGGAGAGATTATCGTTCTAAAACCATCTACTACTGCATTAGGGAGAGGTTCCCTGTTGGTGCTCTGAGGGAGAGATTATCGTTCTAAAACCATCTACTACTGCATTAGGGAGAGGTTCCTGTTGGTGTTCTGAGGGAGAATTTATCAGTCTAAAAGGATCTCCTACTGCATTAGGGAGAGGTTCCTGTTGTTGCTCGGAGAGAGAGTTTATCATTCTAAAACCATCTACTACTGCATTAGGGAGAGGTTCCTGTTGGTGCTCTGAGGGAGAGTTTATCATTATAAAACCATCTCCTACTACGTTAGGGACAGGTTTCTGTTGGTGCTCTGAGGGAGAGATTATCATTCTAAAACCATCTACTACTGCACTAGGGAGAGGTTCCTGTTGGTGCTCTGAGGCAGAGATTATCGGTCTAAAACCTCCTACTACTGCATTAGGGACAGGTTCCTGTTGGTGCTTTGAAGGAGAGATTATCATTCTAAAATCATCTACTACTGCATTAGTGACAGGTTTCTGTTGGTGCTCTGAGGGAGAGATTATCGTTCTAAAACCATCTACTACTGCATAAGGGACAGGTTCCTGTTGGTGCTCTGAGGGAAAGTTTATCATTCTAAAACCATCTACTACTGCATTAGGGAGAGGTTCCTGTTGGTGCTCTGAAAGAGAGTTTGTCGTTCTAAAACCATCTACTACTGCATTAGGTAGAGGTTCCTGTTGGTGCTCTGAAGGAGAGATTATCACTGTAAAACCATCTACTACTGCATTAGGGACAGGTTAGTTCTGGTGCTCTGAGGGAGAGATTATCATTTTAAAACCATCTACTACTGCATTAGGGAAATGTTCCTGTTGGTGCTCTGAGGGAGAGTTTACCGTTCTAAAACCATCTACTACTGCATTACGGGGAGGTTCCTGTTAGTTCTCTGAGGGAGAGTTTATTGTTCTAAAACCATCTACTACTGCCTTAGGGAGAGGTTCCTTTTGGTGCTCTGATGGAGAGTTTATCTTTCTAAAACTATCCCCTACTGTGTTAGGGAGAAGTTCCTGTTGGTGCTCTGAGGGAGAGTTTATCGTTCTAAAACCATCTACTACTGCATTAGGGAGAGGTTCCTGTTGGTGCTCTAAGGGAGAGTTTATCAGTCTAAAACCATCTCCTACTGCATTAGATAGAGGTTCTTGTTGGTGCTCTGAGGTAGAGTTTATCGTTCTAAAACCAGCTTCTACTGCCTTAGGGAGAGGTACCTGTTGGTGCTCTGAGGGAGAGTTTATCGTTCTAAAACCATCTACTACTGCATTAGGGAGAGGTTACTGTTGGTGCTCTGTGGGAGAGTTTATCATTATAAAACCATCTCCTACTACATTAGGGAGAGGTTCCTGTTGGTGCTCTGAGGGAGAGATTATCATTCTAAAACCATCTACTACTGCATTAGGGACAGGTTCCTGTTGGTGCTCTGAGGGAGAGATTATCGTTCTAAAACCATCTACTACTGCATTAGGGACAGGTTCCTGTTGGTGCTCTGAGGGAAAGTTTATCATTCTAAAACCATCTACTACTGGATTAGGGAGTGGTTACTGTTGGTGCTCTGAGGGAGAGATTATCGTTCTAAAACCATCTACTACTGCATTAGGGACAGGTTCCTGTTGGTGTTCTGAGGGAGAGTTTATCGTTCTAAAACCATCTACTACTGCATTGGGTAGATGTTCCTGTTGGTGCTCTAAGGGAGAGATTATCGTTCTAAAACCATCTACTACTGCATTAGGGGGAGGTTCCTGTTGGTGCTCTAAGGCAGAGATTATCGTTCGAAAACCATCTACTACTGCATGAGGGACAGGTTCCTGTTGGTGCTCTGAGGGAGAGATTATCGTTCTAAAACCATCTACTACAGCATTCGGGACAGGTTCCTGTTGGTGCTCTGAGGGAAAGTTTATCATTCTAAAACCATCTACTACTGCATTAGGGAGAGTTTCCTGTTGGTGCTCTGAGGGAGAGTTTATCAGTCTAAAACGATCTCCTACTGCATTAGGGAGAGGTTGCTGTTGGTGCTCGGAGAGAGAGTTTATCGTTCTAAAACCATCTACTACTGCATTAGGTAGAGGTTCCTGTTGGTGCTCTGAAGGAGAGATTATCGTTCTAAAACCATCTACTACTGCGTTAGGGACACGTTCTTGTTGATGCTCTGAGGCAGAGATTATCGTTCTAAAACCATCTACTACTGCATTAGGGACAGTTTCCTTTTGGTGCTCTGAGGGAGAGTTTATCGTTCTTAAACCATCTACTACTTCATTAGGGGGAGGTTCGTGTTGGTGCTCTGAGGGAGAGTTTATCGTTCTAAAACTATCTACTACTGCCTTGGGGAGAGGTTCCTTTTAGTGCTCTGAGGGAGTATTTATCGTTCCAAAACCATCCCCTACTGCATTAGGGAGAAGTTCCTGTTGGTGCTCTGAGGGAGAACTTATTCTAAAACCATCTACTACTGCATTAGGGAGAGGTTCCTGTTGGTGCTCTGAGGGAGGGTTTATCTTTTTAAAACCATCTACTACTGCATTAGGGAGAGGTTCCTGTTGGTGCTCTGAGGGAGAGTTTATCGTTCCAAAACCATCTACTACTGCATTATGGAGAGGTTCCTGTTGGTGCTCTGAGGGAGAGTTTATTGTTCTAAAACCATCCACTACTGCATTAGGGACAGGTTCCTGTTGGTGCTCTGAGGGAGAGATTATCATTCTAAAACCATCTACTACTGCATTAGGGAGAGGTTCCTGTTGGTGATCTGAAGGAGAGTTTATCGTTCTAAAACCATCCCACACTGCATTAGGGAGAAGTTCCTGTTGGTGCTCTGAGGGAGATTTTATCGTTCTAAAACCATCTACTACTGCATTAGGGAGAGGTTCCTGTTGGTGCTCTGAGGGAGAGTTTATCAGTCTAAAACCATCTCCTACTGCATTAGGGAGAGGTTGCTGTTGGTGCTCTGAGGGAGAGTTTATCGTTCTAAAACCAGCTACTACTGCATTAGGGAGAGGTTCCTGTTGGTGCTCTGAGGGAAAGTTTATCGTTCTAAAACCATCTACTACTGCATTAGGGAGAGGTAACTGTTGGTGCTCTGAGGGAGAGTTTATCATTATAAAACCATCTCCTACTTCATTATGGACAGGTTTCTGTTGGTGCTCTGAGGGAGAGATTATCATTCGAAAACCATCTGCTACTGCATTAGGGACAGGTTCCTGTTGGTGCTCTGAGGCAGAGATTATCGTTTAAAAACCATCTACTACTGCATTAGGGACAGGTTCCTGTTGGTGCTTTGAAGGAGAGATTATCATTCTAAAACCATCTACTACTGCATTAGGGACAGGTTCCTGTTGGTGCTCTGAGGGAGAGATTATCGTTATAAAACCATCTACTACTGCATAAGGGACAGGTTCCCGTTGGTGCTCTGAGGGAGAGTTTATCGTTCTAAAACCATCTACTACTGCATTAGGTAGAGGTTCCTGTTGGTGCTCTGAGGGAGAGTTTATCGTTCTAAAACCATCTACTACTGCATTAGGTAGAGGTTCCTGTTGGTGCTCTGAAGGAGAGATTATCACTCTAAAACCATCTACTACTGCCTTAGGGACAGGTTCCTTCTGGTGCTCTGAGGGAGAGATTATCATTTTAAAACCATCTACTACTGCATTAGGGAAATGTTCCTGTTGGTGCTCTGAGGGAGAGTTTATCATTCTAAAACCATCTACTACTGCATTAGGGAGAGGTTACTGTTGTTGCTCTGAGTGAGAGATTATCGTTCTAAAACCATCTACTACTGCATTAGGGACAGGTTCCTGTTGGTGTTCTGAGGGAGAGTTTATCGTTCTAAAACCATCTACTACTGCATTAGGGACAGTTTCCTATTGGTGCTCTGAGGGAGAGATTATCATTTTAAAACCATCTACTACTGCATTAGGGAAATGTTCCTGTTGGTGCTCTGAGGGAGAGTTTACCGTTCTAAAACCATCTACTACTGCCTTAGGGAGAGGTTCCTTTTGGTGCTCTGATGGAGAGTTTATCTTTCTAAAACTATTCCCTACTGTGTTAGGGAGAAGTTCCTGTTGGTGCTCTGAGGGAGAGTTTATCGTTCTAAAACCATCTACTACTGCATTAGGGAGAGGTTCCTTTTGGTGCTCTGATGGAGAGTTTATCTTTCTAAAACTATCCCCTACTGTGTTAGGGAGAAGTTCCTGTTGGTGCTCTGAGGGAGAGTTTATCGTTCTAAAACCATCTACTACTGCATTAGGGAGAGGTTCCTGTTGGTGCTCTAAGGGAGAGTTTATCAGTCTAAAACCATCTCCTACTGCATTAGGGAGAGGTTCTTGTTGGTGCTCTGAGATAGAGTTTATCGTTCTAAAACCAGCTTCTACTGCCTTAGGGAGAGGTACCTGTTGGTGCTCTGAGGGAGAGTTTATCGTTCTAAAACAATCTACTACTGCATTAGGGAGAGGTTACTGTTGGTGCTCTGAGGGAGAGTTTATCATTATAAAACCATCTCCTACTACATTAGGGAGAGGTTCCTGTTGATGCTCTGAGGGAGAGATTATCATTCTAAAACCATCTGCTACTGCAGTAGGGACAGGTTCCTGTTGGTGCTCTGAGGGAGAGATTATCTTTCTAAAACCATCTACTACTGCATTAGGGACAGGTTCCTGTTGGTGCTCTGAGGGAAAGTTTATCATTCTAAAACCATCTACTACTGCATTAGGGAGAGGTTACTGTTGGTGCTCTGAGGGAGACATTATCGTTCTAAAACCATCTACTACTGCATTAGGGACAGGTTCCTGTTGGTGTTCTGAGGGAGAGTTTATCTTTCTAAAACCATCTACTACTGCATTGGGTAGATGTTCCTGTTGGTGCTCTAAGGGAGAGATTATCGTTCTAAAACCATCTACTACTGCATTAGGGGTAGGTTCCTGTTGGTGCTCTAAGGCAGAGATTATCGTTCGAAAACCATCTACTACTGCATGAGGGACAGGTTCCTGTTGGTGCTCTGAGGGAGAGATTATCGTTCTAAAAATATCTACTACTGCATTAGGGAGAGGTTCCTGTTGGTGCTCTGAGGGAGAGATTATCGTTCTAAAACCATCTACTACTGCATTAGTGACAGGTTCCTGTTGGTGTTCTGAGGGAGAGTTTATCATTCTAAAACCATCTACTACTGCATTAGGGAGAGGTTCCTGTTGGTGCTCTGAGTGAGAGATTATCATTCTAAAACCATCTACTACAGCATTCGGGACAGGTTCCTGTTGGTGCTCTGAGGGAAAGTTTATCATTCTAAAACCATCTACTAATGCATTAGGGAGAGTTTCCTGTTGGTGCTCTGAGGGAGAGTTTATCAGTCTAAAACGATCTCCTACTGCATTAGGGAGAGGTTGCTGTTGGTGCTCGGAGAGAGAGTTTATCGTTCTAAAACTATCTACTACTGCATTAGGTAGAGGTTCCTGTTGGTGCTCTGAAGGAGAGATTATCGTTCTAAAACCATCTACTACTGCGTTAGGGACACGTTCTTGTTGATGCTCTGAGGCAGAGATTATCGTTCTAAAACCATCTACTACTGCATTAGGGACAGTTTCCTATTGGTGCTCTGAGGGAGAGTTTATCGTTCTTAAACCATCTACTACTGCATTAGGGGGAGGTTCGTGTTGGTGCTCTGAGGGAGAGTTTATCGTTCTAAAACTATCTACTACTGCCTTAGGGAGAGGTTCCTTTTAGTGCTCTGAGGGAGTATTAATCGTTCTAAAACCATCCCCTACTGCATTAGGGAGAAGTTCCTATTGGTGCTCTGAGGGAGAACTTCTTATTCTAAAACCATCTACTACTGCATTAGATAGAGGTTCCTGTTGGTGCTCTGAGGGAGGGTTTATCTTTTTAAAACCATCTACTCCTGCATTAGGGAGAGGTTCCTGTTGGTGCTCTGAGGGAGAGTTTATCGTTCTAAAACCATCTACTACTGCATTATGGAGAGGTTCCTGTTGGTGCTCTGAGGGAGAGTTTATCGTTCTAAAACCATCCACTACTGCTTTAGGGACAGGTTCCTGTTGGTGCTCTGAGGGAGAGATTATCATTCTAAAACCATCTACTACTGCATTAGGGAGAGGTTCCTGTTGGTGATCTGAAGGAGAGTTTATCGTTCTAAAACCATCCCACACTGCATTAGGGAGAGGTTCCTGTTGGTGCTCCGAGGGAGAGTTTATCAGTCTAAAACCATCTCCTACTGCATTAGGGAGAGGTTGCAGTTGGTGCTCTGAGGGAGAGTTTATCGTTCTAAAACCAGCTACTACTGCATTAGGGAGAGGTTCCTGTTGGTGCTCTGAGGGAGAGTTTATTGTTCTAAAACCATCTACTACTGCATTAGGGAGAGGTTCCCGTTGGTGCTCTGAGGGAAAGTTTATCATTCTAAAACCATCTACTACTGCATTAGGGAGAGGTTCCTGTTGGTGCTCTGAGGGAGAGTTTATCAGTCTAAAACGATCTCCTACTTCATTAGGGACAGGTTTCTGTTGGTGCTCTGAGGGAGAGATTATCATTCGAAAACCATCTGCTACTGCATTAGGGACAGGTTCCTGTTGGTGCTCTGAGGCAGAGATTATCGTTTAAAAGCCATCTACTACTGCATTAGGGACAGGTTCCTGTTGGTGCTTTGAAGGAGAGATTATCATTCTAAAACCATCTACTACTGCATTAGGGACAGGTTCCTGTTGGTGCTCTGAGGGAGAGATTATCGTTGTAAAACCATCTACTATTGCATAAGGGACAGGTTCCTGTTGGTGCTCTGAGGGAGAGTTTATCGTTCTAAAACCATCTACTACTGCATTAGGTAGAGGTTCCTGTTGGTGCTCTGAAGGAGAGATTATCACTCTAAAACCATCTACTACTGCATTAGGGGCAGGTTCCTTCTGGTGCTCTGAGGGAGAGATTATCATTTTAAAACCATCTACTACTGCATTAGGGAAATGTTCCTGTGTGTGCTCTGAGGGAGAGTTTACCGTTCTAAAACCATCTACTACTGCATTAGGGGGAGGTCCCTGTTAGTGCTCTGAGGGAGAGTTTATTGTTCTAAAACCATCTACTACTGCCTTAGGGAGAGGTTCCTTTTGGTGCTCTGATGGAGAGTTTATCTTTCTAAAACTATCCCCTACTGTGTTAGGGAGAAGTTCCTGTTGGTGCTCTGAGGGAGAGTTTATTGTTCTAAAACCATCTACTACTGCATTAGGGAGAGGTTCCTGTTGGTGCTCTAAGGGAGAGTTTATCAGTCTAAAACCATCTCCTACTGCATTAGGGAGAGGTTCTTGTTGGTGCTCTGAGGTAGAGTTTATCGTTCTAAAACCATCTACTACTGCAATAGGGAGAGGTTACTGTTGGTGCTCTGAGGGAGAGTTTGTCATTCTAAAACCATCTACTACTGCAATAGGGAGAGGTTACTGTTGGTGCTCTGAGGGAGAGTTTATCATTATAAAACCATCTCCTACTACATTAGGGAGAGGTTCCTGTTGGTGCTCTGAGGGAGAGATTATCATTCTAAAACCATCTACTACTGCATTAGGGAGAGGTTCCTGTTGGTGCTCTGAGGGAGAGTTTATC
>BLSH010247500.1:44022-63204 GCA_018402905.1 Glandirana rugosa
GGTTCGTGTCGTGCTAGGGTATCGCCCGAAAGGGTGTAGTCCCGTTGGCCACAGCCTGTGACAGGATTTCCTGTACAATAACAGGAACTCCAGAAGTGAGCCCTGATGTGGGAAAGCCCGCTATGGGATCGTGCTGTGCTTGGATGCTAGGCCCTGTTGCGGCCTGCGGTGCACTCACCTCCATATCCTGTGTCCAGGGTGGGCTCCCCGGGGATGCCGTGCGTTGCCTGGCCTTAGCTGGGCTTCTTGTTGTGGGTGTGGAAGCTGCAGAAGAATTGCTGCTTTCTCGGTGTACAGGCTGGCTCTGTGTATTTCGCTGCGGAGTCAGCAGTGACGACGCGGTCTGATTCTCTGCGGCGTGTCCGGCGCCATCTTGCTGCGGCCTAGTGAGAGTCACGGGGAAGAAGTTTGTGAGCTTCCCCGGCTGGATCGGGGACTCTTTCCTCCTCCTCGTCATGGCTCCCGTGTTCTCGGGTGGTTGGCGGTGTTGCTGTGCCGATTTTGCAGGGTCGCGGCTCCCATATGTGCTGGGACTCTCAGCGGTCTGGCGGAGCTTCGGGACTAGACGTCCATGCCGGAGCTCGGTAGCCACGCCCCTCAGAAGGACAATAGACTTGATAGATGTTATAAACAGCACTCAGACCCCAGCCCTCCTACTGAGCCTTGATGCTCAAAAGGCATTTGACAGACTCAGCTGGCCCTATATGCTGGATACCCTCCACCATATAGGTTTTAGAGGTCCCTTCTTTAGGGCCATCACTGCCCTGTATTCATCACCCTCTGCCCAAGTGAAGCTTCCTAATGCACTGTCAGACACCTTCCGAATGTATAATGGCACGAGACAGGGGTGCCCCCTGTCCCCCCTTCTCTTCATAATATGTTTAGAGCCCCTGGCTGTGGCCATTAGGTCCCATCCAGACATCAAGGGAATCGAGGTAGGGAAAAGAGAGTTCAAACTCTCATTATTTGCGGACTATATACTTTTAACTTTAACGAAACTCCATACCACATTACCAGTCTTGCATGACCTGCTGCGCCTTTTTGGCAATTTGTCCGGCTACAAGATCAATACCACCAAAACAGAAGCCCTTCCACCACATATCCCCGAGGCCCAACTGGCTCAACTGAAACAGAACTACAACTACCACTGGAGAACTCAGGCCATCAAATACTTAGGGACCTACATAACCCCACAATTCTCTCAATTATATTCAGCTAACTTTGACCCGTTACTCAAATCCATTAGATCCCTTATTCACCAATGGATACCCCTGGACATTTCCCTGATGGGCAGAATAAATGTTCTTAAAATGGCAATTATGCCTAAGCTCTTATATCTATTTGAGACTTTGCCCATTCCCATACCCAAGACCCATTTAAAAAGATTTCAAAATCTTTTCTATGCCTTTATTTGGCGAAATAAAAGGCCTAGGATTGGGCGAGCAGTACTCATGACCCCAAGAGGGGAGGGGGGCTTGGGGGTACCAGATGTGATCAAATATTATTTGGCGTCCCACCTCAGGCAGACTTTGTCCTGAATGGATTTGACACCAAGAAACAGGTGGACGGAGATTGAGCTTGCTTCTGTTTATCCCATTCACCTGTCCTCTTTGTTGAACTTATCACCGGGCCCATCCGGCACACACTACGCGTCCACTCCTATGAACTCGGTGCCATTCACTAGGAAAATATGGCACGAGTGTAACAAAGCAGGAGTTTTGGCCCCCCCCTTGCTCATACCTAACCAATGTATTGTACAATCCTGACATCCCAGACAGTCTCTCTAGGCCCCAGATGTTGCTTTGGGCCGTGCAGGGAGTGTTTCGGATTCATCAGCTTATTAATCCAACCACCCGAGGTCTGTGGTCTTTTGAACAACTGCAGAACCAATATAGCAAGTTATCATCACAGTCCTTTTACTCATACCTACAGTTTAGACATTTTTTCTACTCCTCAAGACCATTAAAAAGGTTAGAGCAACCTACCGATTTTGAGAGACTAGCAATGCAAGGATCCAACCAACCCCATTTGATCTCCTCACTATACGAGCTCCTGCTTCTTTCCTCCGCTTCAGAGATGGGGGCCCACGGTTACATGGGAAAATGGGAAAAAGCTCTGAATAGGCCCATCCCTTCAAATATATGGCGATCAATCTGGGAAAATGCCTTCAAGACATCTAGATGCATAGTGCATAAGGAAAATATATATGAAATATTGATGTTCTGGTACAAGACTCCAACAACCTTACACGCCATAAATAATGACTTGTCGGATCTGTGTTGGAGATGCCAGGCAGGTAGAGGTTCCCTATATCACATTTTCTGGGATTGTCCTGAGATTGCAAAGTTTTTTTATACCTCCTCCTGGGCCTTCCTGTTAAAGGGATCTCTAAGGCTTTCAAAGTCCTAATTAGACATATCCTAACAGCAGCTAGACGCTCTATTCCAAAGCTATGGAAGTCTATGGCTATCCCTTCTTGTAACCAAATTATAGCCAACATAGTGGAGGTCAGGGCCATGGAATACCTGACGGCATTGAATGAGGACACTCTAACGCAATTTAACAAGTGCTGGGAAGCATGGGATCGCTCTCAATACGGCTCCTAGGCCTTCAAGCTTCATACGCCTCTTACCCCTTGGTACTCAGATCTTTATTGTAAGATATAATGTACA
Organism: Glandirana rugosa; assembly: GCA_018402905.1. Lineage (NCBI taxonomy): Eukaryota > Metazoa > Chordata > Amphibia > Anura > Ranidae > Glandirana > Glandirana rugosa. The sequence goes on from BLSH010247500.1 coordinate 46,695, forward strand.
AACACCCAACATGGGCTCGAGCAGGCTGACCTATTATGTTTATTTTCTCCGGTTCCTCTCATTCCTTCCTTTTTTTTTTCTTTTTTCTTATTTTCTTGTTTCTTTAATATTCTAAAGTATATGCTGATGTGCCTTTATTCTACACTATGTACTGAACAGTTTATTTGCCATTTGAAACCTGATTGTACAACCTATATATGCTACACTTTTGTACTTTTTTTTCCAATAAAAACTTGAATTACAAAAACACAGAACTGTCCCTGACAGCAGCAGCAGGAACCTCTCCCTATAGCAGTATGAGATGATTTTAGAACAGTAATCTGTCCCTCACAGCAGCAGCAGGAACCTCTCCCTATAGCAGTATGAGATGATTTTAGAACAGTAATCTGTCCCTCACACCAGCAGCAGGAACCTCTCCCTATAGCAGTAGGAGATGATTTTAGAACACAAATCTGTCTCTCACACCAGCAGCAGGAACCTCTCCCTATAGCAGTGTGAGATGATTTTAGAACAATAATCTGTCCCTCACAGCACCAAGGAACCTCTCCCTATAGCAGTATGATATGATTTTAGAACAATAATCTGTCCCTCACAGCAGCAGCAGGAACCTCTCCCTATAGCAGTATGATATGATTTTAGAACAGTAATCTGTCCCTCACACCAACAGCAGGAACCTCTCTCTATACCAGTATGAGATGGTTTTAGAACAGTAATCTGTCCCTCACACCAGCAGCAGTAACCTCTCCCTATAGCAGTAGGAGATGATTTTAGAACACTAATCTGTCCCTCACACCAGCAGCAGGAACCTCTCCCTATAGCAGTGTGAGATGATTTTAGAACAATAATCTGTCCCTCACAGCACCAGGAAACTGTACCTACTCCATTATCAGATGGTTTCAGAATGCTAATCTTTCGCCTCACAGCACTGCCAGGAACCTGTCTGTAATGCAGCATGAGATGATATTAGAACACTAATCTTTCCCTCACAGCTCTATCAAACTGTACCTACTCCAGTATCAGATGGTTTTAGAACGCTAATCTTTCGCCTCACAGCACGGCCAGGAACCTGTCTGTAATGCAGGATGAGATGATATTAGAATGGTAATCTATCCCTCACAGCACTAGGAAACTGTACCTACTCCAGTATCAGATGGTTTTAGAACGCTAATCTTTCGCCTAACAGCACCGCCAGGAACCGGTCTGTAATGCAAGATGATATGATATTAGAATGGTAATCTATCCCTCACAGCGGCGGTAGCATCCTCTCCCTACACTAGCCTGAAAGCATGTGACACGCGGCACTACGTGACTCCAGATCATATTGCACTAGCCAAACACAGCCATGCCATTAGTAGGCATGGCTGTGATGGTTTCTAAGGGCAAACGAGCAAAACGCTTGATGATTGGCTGCCCTGCAGCTATTTAACAGGCGCCAAAAATAGTCTGGGTCACATAATGCACTGGCCAATCACAGCCATGCCATTATTAGCCATGGCTGTGATGGCTTCTAAGGGCAAACAAGTGAAACGCTTGTTGATTGGCTGCCCTGCAGCTATAGAAAAGGTGCAAAAAATACCCGAATACCGAACCTGGACTTTTTCTCAAATGTCCGGGTTCGGGTCACGGACACCCCAAATTCTTGTACGAACCTGAACTTTACAGTCCGGGTTCGCTCAACTCTACTCATTGGTCATTTACCATAGATGCGGTGCCTATCTGGCCCCATCAGCCTCTAATCTTCCAAACTTCCCCCGCCAATAACAAGACCTCATTTCAAAGGTATATTATGGGAAAAGCCCAAATCAAACTTTACCTTCTAGGGGGACACAAACACGATGGGAGAGAGAGGAGAGTAAGACCCTCGATGGTCCCTCTCCGGCTGTCCACTGATAGTGATTATTTGCATGATGCTATTATTTGTACAGGTCTATCCTTTCTTTAATGGGAGCCACAATTCTTGAGCTGGAATATGATAGTTGGGAGAAGGTACTCCTTTATTTCCCAGATCATCTAGATTCACCTAAACTGGTTAGGTTGGCACAATGATTTATATATGTCAAGAAAAAATATGTCACAGCACTTGTACCGTACTGTAAAAAAATATTTTGTTAGTACCTTGATGTATTACATTTAAAGTACATCTCTAAACAACCTATAATGTTGTTTCTTAAAAAAAAAATATATTCTTCTGTTATAGTGTCCTCATACTCGGTATAGTCCCCGTGAGTCTCCTGAAGAAGCCCCGTTCCGGGGCGAAACATGTTGAGCAGGGGCCACTGAGTGGATATGAAGTAATATTTGTTTGGTTGTATTAACCTGAATTTTAATGTTTGTACTAAATAAAACATCATTTTAAACATATTAGATATATTCCTGTTGTTATTAGCACCTTGGGCACGTTGGGCCCCTTGTGGTTGCATAATTCAAATTGCCTCCCTCCTTTGGGGCTTCACTTCCCCTTGGCTTACATTGGACCTGGTTTCCAGATCCTGCCCTGGGCTGCGTTGAAATTTGGTCGATGGTACTCCCAGTCAGATGTAAGTGATGTTCTAACTTTAATTTTTCTCTTTCCTGTTCCAGTTTCTCTTCTGGAGGCGCATTTTTACCAAACTACCTGCAATATATATTAGGTGTATACGTTCTATGCTGTTATATATGATTTAACTCTTTTACAGACAGCACAATCTTTGTTTTGCTTGGTGTCCATTGTTCCCTGATGAAGGATTGACCGAAACATGTTGGGATATTTGTGATATAGCCCCAGGATCCTGCCAACAATGCGGTTCCTTGAGTGTGCCTAATCTCGAATGCATCAAAGCTATCTAATGTTTGCTGTTAACTGCGGTACCTTGCAAAAAAACCCTTGTGTTTTTAAATTGTCAATGATGTATATATGGATTGAAATTTCTGTATATGTATAAGCATTGTTTGAAGTGAACTTGTGACTCATGTGTCCTCACTCACTCCAATGTTCTATTCTACATTTTTTGTACCAATAAAATGTATCAGTTTTTTACTATTTTTATGTCTTCCTCTACTCTGTATAACTGCCTGTAAAGTCCAGGGGGATAATTTACATCTGGGATATCATTCCCATTCCAAAAATTTTTTTGTCAATTTCAGGACGTGGCAGTCTTTCCCTGTCTTTATAGAACCACTCCCCTCTTAGTCCCATTTTGTCACAACTGGGTAGCTAATACCCTTTACATCCCCTATTTTCTGTGAATGTTTTTTTAGACAGGTGCGTGTCCCAATTTTTTTTCTCTCTCTCTCTCTTTCTTTTTTTCTCCCAACATGGCCGAATACCAGGGCGAACAATGGACGTCGTTCATGTCCAATCTGCATGAGGAGTTTGGTAAGAATGAAGCAGTTGAATCTGTTATTACATCTACTTACATCAATCAAATATTGGAGAAAAAAACTCTATTACACTGGCATGTGAAAAACTTCCAAGATTATACCAAAGAGGATATTAATCCCTTTGGCCTACGTGTTCAAATTTTTCCCTCATTTGAAATCTTAGACCCTAATTTCAAGCAGCAATGGGAGGATAATTTGAAACTCTGTTCAAAAAACATGATGTCATTACTGATTGAAGAATACAACAAACGTATAGTGGAATTGGATAAACAGATTGACACATTGCAAAAGGTCTTGGTTCCACACCAGACCCATGCTCTGGTCTCTGATTCAGGCAATAAACTAAAAATTAATCTTTTGAAATTCAATAAAGATATTCTAATCAGTAAAGACAAAAAACTACACCGTGACCTGAAAGCCTTCCGGGAAGGAAGAGCATATAGGTGGCACCAAGCAACATCTAATAGACGTTCGTTACAACATAATGTCAAAACTTTTAAACGCAATGACAACTCTACTTTTTCTACATATTCCTCTGCTTCTCCAATCTCTATGCCAACTCTAGGTACATCCAAACATTCACGACACTCCAAGCGCCGACGACATGGCGACAGTTCCCAAGATCATTCCCCTTCCCCACCAAGTGACTTGCACCAGGATGCAGGTAATGTACGCACCACCACAACACGACCTGATACTCACACTAGCACTCCAGCACCTGAGACCATTCACCTCACTCATCATCATGCACACTCATCCTTTCATGTCCCAGCCACTCCTTATAAACAAACTCCCATACGAGGGACTTTTTTAGATCAACTGCGCAACAAAACACAGAGTCACCAAACCAAGAACAAATCCACCAAGAAAACCAACATGAATCCACAACACTGAATGTAGTCAATTTATCAACTCACACATTATCACCAGATGAACATCAAGTTTTGGCCAGGGGCCTAACTTTTTGCCCTGATTTTCATCTTAATAAATTTGACACCATCAAAGATATACACCTTTATATTAGAAACATTTTACTAAAGTCTCTTTATGCCAAAACCAACACCACTACCACCATGACACTCACACCACCTCCCCCCGATGTGGAAGCCATGGATCTTCTTATATCTCTTTTGGAAGAAAATTAATCTGGAGAATCTGGAGAAAATGATCTGGAATCCATGGACCTTGAGGGGTTACTTGGCCTAATGGACAATACTATGCCAGATACCACACAAACTCACATTCCTAAGCTCAAGAAACCATCTTCTAAATATCCACCCCCTAGCTCCAATCATAATGCAGCTACCTTTCTAAAAATGGTTACAAAAGATATAATTAGTCTACTTACTCCTTCTCAATCTTTGTCCAACTTTTCTACTCGTGAACATAATGCATTAAAAACTTTAGCTTCTAATACCAATTTGGTCATTAAACCGTCTGATAAGGGTGGAAATGTTGTTATTATGAACAGTACGGATTATACGGACATGTGTATGTCCATACGAAACAACTCCAGTTGGTACCGGGTTATTCCTTCTAGTTTAATAGATTGTTTTTCTAAAGAATTCTACGCCCTCATAGACAGAGCCTATTACTTTAATGTAATACAGAAACCTACATGGGAATACATACGCACCAGTTACCCCCGCATAGCAACTTTCTATGCTCCACCTAAAATTCATAAAAATGCAAAGAAACCACCAGGTCGCCCAATCGTTGTGGCAACCTAACTGAAAATCTTAGTCAGTTTGTGGACAACCATTTACAACCTTTAGTTGCTAAACTCCCTTCCTATGTATGGGATACCATTCACTTTTTACAAATTTTGGAGGGCCTCCGCGTCGATGGCGACACCATCTTGGTCGCCATTGACGTTGAGGCCTTATACAGCTCCATTCCACACCATTTAGGTCTAGCAGCTATCAAACACAAACTCACTCTGATGAGTTTTTTTTCTTTTGATGGCTGCCCTTAGGAACTGCACTACTAGAGGGTCTTCAGCCCATTTAATCTTCATCACCACTGAGCTGGCCGTCACCTGTACTTTGAGTGAGCTCAGGCTAAGGCCCATGTCTAATTCTGATTGTAGAAAGTCTAGGACAGCTGAACGTGGAGGTGCAGAAGGATCCAGTTCCCGGCCAGACAGAAAATTTACAAACTTGTCCCAAACTTTAGCATATATTTGGTTTGTGGAGGATTTTCTGGCTCTTAATAGAGCAGAGATTACCCTAGAAGAGCATCCTAGGTTTTCCAGCTTCCCCCTCTCAACAGCCATGCTCGCAGCTCCAGTCTGTGTATGTCCGGATGTAGGAAGTCTCCCTGAATCAGAAGGTTTGGGAACACTGGGAGGGGAACTGCTTGCTGTATGCTGAAATGGATCGCCAGCGGAAACCAGGACCTCCATGGCCAAAATGGAAGAATCGCCATGACCATCATGTTCTCCCTCAGCAGCCTCAAGAGGAATCTCATTATCAGAGAGACTGGGGGAAAGGCATAGGCTACGGCACAGTTCAAAGGAGCAACTAGAGTGTCCACCCCCTCCGCCCCCAGGATGTGGGAACCGGGATAGAAATTCTCAGGAGTTTGCAGTTGCTGGGAGAAGCAACGAGATCCATTTGGGGCTCGCCCCACATGTGAACCAGTTGGGCAAAGACTCAGGGGTGAAGAGCCCACTCGTTGTGGTTCAGAAATGTGCAAGAGAGACGGTCCGCCTGCAGATTCAACTTCCCAGGGAGGCAGACTGCCCTCAGAGACTGAACATGCTTCTCCGCCCAGGACATTATGGGTTCTACCTCCTTCAGCAAGACTCTGCTGTGGGTTCCTCCCTGGTGTTGTGTTGTATTTAAGCAACCGCTGCCCTGTTGTCCATGGGCATCATGACTGGTTTGCCCTGAATCTTGTGCTGTAAGGCCTTGAGAGCCAAAAACGCAGCTCAAATCTCCAGCACATTCGAGACTATGCCTCTGGCCGGGAATCTCCACCTGCCCTGGACAGACTGTTCCTCGCAATGTGCCCCCCAGCTGACCTTGCTGGTGTCCGTAGTAACAATGGTCCAATCTAATGGACCTGAGGGGCGCGAGTTCTTCAGGGTCTCCTTCTTCAACCACCACTACAGGCTCTTCCTCATGCTGAAAGATATTGTTATTAGCTGTGTTAGGTACTGCTTCCTCCATTGTTCAAGATACCTTTGCTGCCAATGTGCCCAAGGGAGCATGGGAATGCATGAAGACATGGTGGCCAACAGGCTGAGACACTGGGATGCCGACAGGCAGGTGGATGTTGCCACTTTCAGGACTCTGTTCCTGACTGTCAATACCTTTGCTTCTGGGATTGAGACCGCAGCATTGGTCATGTTGAAGAGTGCCACCAGGTATACTAATTGCTGGGTTGGGACTAGCTTGCTCTTCTTGATGTTGATCATCCAACCAAACTTCTCCCCGGTCCCTGGCCAATAGGAGGACATCATCTAAGTAGTGACAGATGCAGAGACCCTGCACTCTGAGCGGGGCTAATACCGCAATGAGGACCTTTGTAAATGTTCTGGGTGATGTGCATAGGCCGAAGGGCAGACTGGTAAATTGCAGGTGTGTGCGACCAATGGCAAACCTGAGATACTTCTGACAAGATGGCAGGATTGGGACATGTAAATAGGCGTCCTGCAGATGTAGGGAAAGCATCCAGTCGCCTGGTTGTACTGCCTGGATGATTGTATGGATGGACTCCACCTTGAATATTTCAAGAAGGATAAAGCGGTTCAGCCTCTTTAGATCTATGACTGGACGCCAGCCCCCATCCTTTTTGCGAACCCTGAACAGGGTGGAGTAGAACCCGGTATATCTTTCTGAAGATGGAACCTGTATCACGGCTTGTTGTTCTTGTAATGTTTTAACATATTGTAGCATAACTGCTGCCTTCTGTGGATCCACCGGGATCTTGGTGGGGGAGAAATGATCTGAAAGAGGGGCACGTGAAACTGCCGGGTAACTATTGCCTTCACCCATAGATCGGTGCAATTCTCCACCCATCTGAAAAACGTGCCAGCCTGGACCCTACTGCTAATGTCTGGGGTTGCACACCGTAAAAAAGGCTTGGTGGGCTCCTGTGGTGCTTTCACAGCCTTTTGCCCGTGTGCCCTGAGGAAGGTAGATTGGGTACCCTTTCATCTGCCATATGACCCTCTGGCTTGTCTGTTGGATCTTGGTTCCCCGGACCTGGAGGAATGAGAGTGGTTGGGAAAATATCTCGCTCGTCTCTGTTTCCTGTTCTGTGGAAGTAGGCCTGACTTGCCCCCCGAGATTCTTCAGATGGCTGTTTCCATCATACTGCCGAATAAGGCCTTGCCGTCAAAAATAATTTTGCACCAATTCTGCTTTGGTGATGCATCAGTGGCCCAAGGTTTCAACCATAGGGCCCTTTTAGCTGTGACAGAGTGTAGCATTGACCTGGCTGAACATTTGATTGTATCTGTAGCCGCCTCACTGATGAATTTGGATGACACCTTGAGATCTTCTAGAGATCGGATAATATATGCTCTTGGAACCCCTTCTTTTAAGGCTGACTCAACATTTTGAATCCAGAACTTCATGGCGCTGGCCACCGAGGTGAGGGCTACAGCTGGACAACAGGCTGCTCCAGCCGCTTGATAGATCATCTTCAAGTCCAGATCTATCCTCCTATGCATTGCATCTTTAAAGGTGGTTGAATTCTCCATTGGAAGGGTAACATTCTTGGCCAGCCTGACCACTGCCACATCCACCACCGGCAGGGAGTCAAGTGAGACTACATCTGCCTCCTTCAGGGGATACAGCTTATGCAGCCTGTTGAATGAAAGCCTTTTTCAGTGTTCTGCCACTCTTGTTTAATGACGCCCTTAATTTCCTCCATAAAAGGAAAAAAGGATTGGTGCTTTTGGAGGAATGGAAAATAGGTTTTTGTGTGTTTGGGGGCTTCCTTTTCCTTCCATGTAATGGCCTGCTTGATTGCCTGGTTGTATGGATCCACTAGGGAGAAGCTAAATGCTGAGTTGTTCCGGGTCACTCTCTGAAGAAGAGGAACTGCTGGCTTCCGCCTGCTCTGCAGACTCTGCCAAGAAGGTGCTGACATGTGGAGCGCTACCTGAGGTCCCTGGTTGATCCTCTAACAGGTTTTCCTGGCTCGCGCCACCAACGGGCTGTCTGGCTGGAATAGTGCAAGTAACCTCCGAGATGGAGTCCTGCACCACCTTTTTCAGTAAGGTTTGCTACTTGGGCAGTCTCTTGCTCTCTGTCCACAGCAAACTCTTCCAGGCAGCCCCTGCACACTAGCTTATTGGGCATTGGGGCTGCTCCACAGACCCAGCAGGTCTGAAGAAGGGGGTTCGCCCCCGAAACGCGTCAGTTTTATTACACTTGTGTTGATTTTATCCCATTGTTTCTTATGGCTTTGTGCTGTCTATTTTTGTGAATATTTAATTTTTACGTTTCTAATTTATTAAATTATTGTTGGTAATGCACTAGGTGTGCGCGCCTTCCATTTGCTTTATTTTTTCAGTTCCTTTCGGATTTCCCCATCCGTGGAGGGCTGCATCCATCTGGTTCCTTACCTTGATATTCCGGTTGTGTGTCATCTTGAAGGTCCTTTAGCGCTGGAAATGACTAATTTTTAATTTTCTTTTTACTAGGGCGCTGGTATTGCTCAGGAGAAGAGGAGGCATGTTGCCTCTTTTTTTACTTCTTTTTGGAATGGGAGCAGTGCCTGTGGCTGCACTCTCCCGCAGAGTCTCTTTCTTCCTCGGCTCTAGATCTCCGAGAGCGTAAGCGTGTGGGGCTGAAACAAATCAAAGCAATCTGCAATAATAAGGCACTCCTCTTTTTTTTTTTTAAGAACCTGAAAATGGACCCATGCGTTGGTCCCCTACCTTAGTAGTTGAAGGTCTTGTGTAAATGGTGACTCACTCATGGCTGAAGAACAGGCGGGATGGCCAGCTGGAAAAAGGAAAGGCAGGGAAGAAAAGACCGTTAGAGTTGCAAGTTTTTTTTTGGAACTAAGAAAAAGTTATGTTTGTCAAATTGGCCAAGAAGAGAGCTTCCTCTCCTCCTCTCCTCCTTTTTTTTTTTTTGGTACCTGTCTGGAAACAGCAGAGGGCGCTCCAAGGACACTTATCTGCAGGACAAACAAAAACCCAGGAGGGACGTCTGCCTAACAGAAGAGGCTGTGTCCACCCGCCTGTCCTATAGGGCAGAAAAAAATAACCCAGTAAGGCTTCCACCATCCCCGCAGATGGCGCGAACACAGGACCACCGCTGGGACCCATGAGGGGGAGAAGGAAGGGGAGAAAAGGAAGGAAAGAAGGAAGAAGATGACCACACAAGTTAACAACCCAAATAAGAATAAGGGACAGCAAACTCTAAATAGTGCAAGCGGCCAAAATACATGAAATGAGTAGTAGCTGCACCCCCTCCACACCTCTGCCCACAGTCACTGAGTAAATTGGCAGATTTCGTTCCTAGTGAGGAAAAACTTCAGGCCCCAGCAATACCCACAGAAGGGGCTCCCTAGGTTAAGGCACATTCAGCAGCCCACGCCTGGGACTTTGTACTGGGAGAGACTCAACCCAGCCGGATGCTGCTTGCTTCATCACTGGTGCATTGAGGTATGAGGAAAAAAGAAAGAAAGAATGGGGGGCGGCTAACTACACCTTTTTTATGCTATTCACTGGTCTTGAGGGAGTGGCCAAGAGGCAGAGCTCTATCACTAGTATGCTGCCATATTGGCATCAGGAAAGTGCATTTTATATTCAACTATATAGATCAGACTGAAATGAGGGATAAATGAGGAGGAAAGAGGGACAGAGGGACTTTGTTCCAAATCAGGGACAGTCCCTCGAAACCAGGAACAGTTGGGAGCTATGGTATAGGGATGAACTAGACATGCAGCAATAGCACAATGGCAGTTAAAGGTGTACAGTGCGTCCCCTTACCAATTCATCAACAGTACAAACAAATGGAAACCACCCCAACCTATAACTGGCCTTTGCAGCAAGGAGCACTAGCTGCTGCAGCTTACGCCTGTATTTGCAAATGTGTGCAAACGAAACCCCTTGTTTTTATTGTGAACTATTAGGCCTCATACACACGGGCGTTTTATAATAAATAAGCAAAACGCCAGGTCTGACGTTTTTTAAAAAATCAGCGTTTTTTGCGGCGTTTTGCATCGGCGTTAGCGAGCGTTAGTGAGCGTCGGCGTCAACAGGCGTTTTTTAAAAAAAAAATCAGTCCTCTGCTATTTTTCAACCTAAAAACGCCGGCGTCAAAAAACGCTTGTTAACGCCGGTACGGCGTTAGCAATCGTTAGTGAGCGTTTTGCCGATTGGCGTAAAAAAACGCCAAAACGCTACAGCTACAGAACGCGATGGTCCCGCGTTCTAAAAACAGCTCACTAACGCCGACGCCCTCTACTGCTCACTAACGCCGGCGTTTTTAGAAGGCCATTGAATAACATGGAGAGCTGCAAAAAAACGCCTACAAACGCCGGCGAGCAAAATGCCCGTGTGTATGAGGCCTCAGACAGGGTCAATTTCATTTGTTGCAGGGTGGCTGGTAGGTGAGCTGGTAATTTTTGTTTGTTTTTGTTATGTTAGTTTTTTTTTGTCAGGCTATAATATTGCCTGCATTAAGGAAACACAATGGATTACTTTAGTGTAAATGAGTTCTTAATATCAAGATTTGCCCCCTATAGATTTCAGTGGGATTTGTTGCTAAGTTCAGGTTTTGCAAATTTTAAATCTAAAGCCATCTAAGTACAGTGTTTTGATGTTATAGATTGAGGGTATAGTAATAATGCTACAGATTGATGGTATTCTGTCATCTTTCAGTCCCAGGACACAATTATTGTATCTGAGTTACAAGTGAGATCATTACATAGACCTGGCACTTAATGCACGTCTCCACCTCATGCTGTGATTTCTTTCCCTCAGACTCTGGTTTTGTTTTGCGTGTACTTTTTGCATTGTACCTCTTTTGCACTTACTGTATTGCAAAGGATGTTATGCCATTGGGTCGATGCCTTTGCTGTGCATCTGATTCTTATTCTATACTATTTTGAAATTCAATACAAATTCAATAAAAATTATAAAAAAAAACCCATTTGTTTTAAACCTCCAAAAGAAGCACTTATGGAGCTCATTTTCATTGTAATACTGATTAATGATAACATTTTTCTTCCTCCTTTAGCTCCTTCCTTCCTTCTTTCCTGCCTTATCCTTCATGGATTCAGATATTAAATTCACTTTTTTGAAAACTTTGGGGTTTACCGAATCAGCATTTGGCTGTATCAATAAATCATCCAGTTCTGTGTTGCGATGAGGAGAAAAATATAATAGTGGTCCCTATTTAATCAGAGCATCATTAGCATTTAGTGCTTTTAACCTAAAGAAAATTACAGCTGTATATTCTGCAAGCACACATCAATATTTTAAATATTAACTGTCTAGTAATTTCATTTTATTGAACACAGTTTATATTGCTTTTGGTGGAAGCAGAGAAAAAGATCAATTTTATTTTTACAACATAAATTCAAGTCAACCCCTTAAGGGGAAAATCATTCCAGTAATACATTATTTAAAGCGTAACTCCACTTTTGCTGAGAAAAAAACATTCCCTCCTGGGTGATCTATGTACATTGCAAGGATTATAACAACCTTCGGCTGCAGATTCCTACCTTTTTGTTAGTTTGAAGAAATCCATGTTTGTACCTCTGTGCCTCCGTGTTGAGTGGGTCTAATGGATGCAGTTTCATAATTATCAGTCAGCTGTGGCAGCTGCAGAGCACTAATGAGGGAGGCTGCTGGGCCTGCATCCCTTTAGACATGTTCCTATTGGAAATATCTCACCAAAAATGAAATCTGACTTGTATCTTAGGCAGACTTCTGGGAAAACTGGTGAGCCAATCACATGAGCAGGAAATTATGTTTCTGGAGAGTGGTCAGTACACATTCTGTGTACAGGACAACTCCAGGTAGCCATATTGCATTGCATTTATAGAAAATTACAGCGGCTGCAGATTTAGGAAAAAAGCCACGTTAAAAACGCAATTTAATCAGCATTTTGCATTGGCATCAATGCACATTTTTCCACGTTAGCTTTCAGTGGCGTTCCTCTGTCTCTATTCAAAATCAATGGTTCCCTATGGGAGCCCATTGATTTGAATAGAAGTCGCACCAGAAGTTGGATCTGACTTGCGGTGTGACTTGTGTGCAGAGGATCTTGAAGTGGAACTCCCGCACAAATTAAAAAAAAATTGCATGGGGTACCCCCCCAAGAGGTACCAGACCCTTTGGTCTGTCATGGATTTTAAAGGGAACCCCACTCCAAAAAAAAATGGCGTAGGGCCCCCAAAATTCATACAAGACCCTTATTCGAGCACGCAGCCTGGCAGGCCAGAAAAGGGGGTTGGGACGAGCGAGCGCCCCCCTGGACCATACCAGGCCACATGCCCTCAACACAGGAAGTATGGGTTCTTTGGGGCGGGGGGGCGCCCCCCACCCCAAAGCACATTGTCCCCATGTTAATGAGGACAAGAGCCTCTTTCCAACAACCCTGGCCATTGGTTGTCGGGCTCTGTGGGTGGGGGCTTATCGGAATATGGAAGCCCCCTTTAACAAGGGGGCTCCCAGATCCCGGTGTGAATGTGAATGTGAATGAGTATGGGGTATATTGTACCCCTAGCCATTCACCTAAAAAAAAGTGTCCAAAAAAACACACTACATAGCTTTTAAAAATATTTTATGAAATCAGCTCCGGCTCTTCTCCCTGTTGTAGAAATTTAGGATGTGTTTATTATGTATTGTCACAGTGTCTCCCAGTGTCCGTTTACCAATATTTGCTGTGTACAGCGAATATGGCTTTAACCGATATTGCGGACAGGCCACTTACAATGGAAACCTTCCATTATTTGGTAACCACACGCTACCCGCCCGATCATCCCGGCCAGCAGGTGCCCTGAGTGGTTAAAGCTGGAGCAAACGCTGGTCCGGATCTTTGAGGTGCGATGCACATTCCGTGGTGCGGGTGTATTACCGTCAATCTGGAGGGCCCCTGTATTATGTACAGATTGATCTGCTTGGCGGCGATGTACTTGCGGTATGGAATCAGTATTGCCTTTTCTGTAAGGATAATGATCTGTAAGCTTTCTGTCGCATCTGATCAATGTGACAGAGGGCCACAGCTATATTCCTTTGTGCATAATTTACCCTTTAATGGAACAGTAGTATAATCGCTATGGAGTATAGTTCATAGAGCTGTATTTGATAGTGATTCGTTGTAATGGCATCTCAGGCTTTGCATGCATGGCGTTTTGCTTGGAGGGCCTCTGTGAGATAAGGCATTGGTTTCAATTGGTATCTGGAGTGTTCATCTCCACCCACCCAATGGCTGTAGCTCATCCAGATTGGTCAGTCATTCCACATGCATGCAAGCCTCTTCTATTGTATCGTTTGAATATAAACAAGTGTGTCATTGGTTGTTGTTTGGTATTGAGCTCATGTCATGTGACTGTGCCTTTGAGGCTGATTGGCTGATTGTGAAGCCACTAAGTCCTTTTGTTATCCATGTCTGAATGATATAAATTAAACCAGCAAGCATTGAAAGGCAGGACCGTCTTTCGAGCTTGCAATGTGAGAACAGCTATGGTGTCTGCTTTACTTGCTTTAACACAAGTGCACTCAAATGCATTATGCAAAAGAGCTGAAAAAGTGAGCTTATTAGCGCAGGCAAAATATAATGCACACAAGGTGGGTGGGGGCTTATTGGAATATGGAAGCCCCCTTTAACAAGGGGGCCCCCAGATCCCGGTGTGAATGTGAATGAGTATGGGGTATATTGTACCCCTAGCCATTCACCTGAAAAAAGAGTCCAAAAAAACACACTACACAGCTTTTTAAAATATTTTATGAAATCAGCTCCGGCTCTTCTCCCCTCTCCAGCTCTTCTTTATTCTGCTCTTTTGCAGGGTTTCTGTCTTCTGAGATGTCTTCTGCCTTCTCCTGGGTCTCCAGTCTTCTGCTCTTTTGCCTCTGTCTTCTCCCCCTCTCTTCTGGAGATGTTGACTCGTCGCTCTCTCCCACTCAAATGCCAAATCAGTCCTGCGCGTTGCCTTATATTGACATGGGGCGGGGCCACCTGATGATGTCACCATGAGGTCCCACCCCCTTGTGATGTCACATCCCGGGGCGGAGCTGTGACACCATACGGGGCGGGGCCGCCACCCCATGCCAATATAAGGCAACGCACAGGACGGACTTGGCGTTTGAGTGGGAGAGAGCGACAAGTCAACATCTCCAGAAGAGAGAAGAAGAAGACAGCCGAGGACACAAAAGAGCAGAAGATTGGAGACCCCTCAAATGACAGAAACCCTGCAGAAGACAGGAGACCCAGGAGAAGACCCCCCAGAAGACAAAAACCCCGCAAAAGAGCAGAAGAAAGAAGAGCCGGAGAGGGGAAAAGATGCCAGAGCTGATTTAATAAAATATTTTAAAAAGCTGTGTAGTGTGTTTTTTTGGAAACTTTTTTTTCAGGTGAATGGGTAGGTGTACAATGTACCCCATACTTATTCACATAGGGTGGAGGGGGCGGGATCTGGGGGCCACCTTGCTAAAGAGGGCTTCCAGATTCTGATAAGCCCCAACCCGCAGACTCTGACAACCAACGGCCAGGGTTGTCGGGAAGAGGCTCTTGTCCTTATCAACATGGGGACAAGGAGCTTTGGGGTGGAGGGCGCAGGGCACCTCTGCCCCAAAGCACCCATACTCCCCATGTTGAGGGCATGTGGCCTGGTATGGACCAGGAGGGGGGCACTTGCTCTTCCCCAACCCCTTTTCTGGCCTGCCAGGCTGCGTGCTCAGATAAGGGTCTGGTATGGATTTTGGGGGGCCCTATGCCGTTTTGTCGGCGTGGGGGTTTCCCTTAAAATCCATACCAGACCAAAGGGTCTGGTACCTCTTGGGGGAACCCTACGCAATTTTTTTTTTAAATTTGTGCGTTCCCCCTCAAGATCCTCTACACGCCAGTCACACCGCAAGTCGGATCCGACTTCTGGTGAGACTTCTATTCAAATAAATGGGCTCCCATAGGGAACAATTGATTTTGAATAGAGGCAGAGAAATGCCTGGCGGGGCATAATGCTGTGTATACAATGTTAAGCCACGTTTTTGAGCGATTTGCTGTCTCAGCATCAAAAACGCTCCAACAATGCTGCTTCAGAATTCACGGGTACTGGGTTCTCTTTACAGCTTAAGAATGCCAACGCCATCTTTAGCTCAAAAACGTCAACCTGTACAGTATCTCACAAAAGTGAGTACACTCCTCACATTTTTGTAAATATTTTATTATATCTTTTCATGTGACAACACTGAAGAAATGACACTTTGCTACAATGTAATGTAGTGAATGTACAGCTTGTATAACCAGCCATTAATGTCTAAAATGCTGGCAACAAAAGTGAGTACACCCCTAAGTGAAAATGTCCAAATTTGGCCCAAAGTTTCAATATTTTGTCTGACCACCAGTATTTTTCAGCACTACCTTAAATCTCTTGGGCATGGAGTTCACCAGAGCTTCACAGTTTGCCACTGGAGTCCTCTTCCACTCTTCCATGATGACATCACAGAGTTGGTGGATGTTAGAGACAACGCTTAATGGGGTTTAGGTCTGGAAACATGCTTGGCCAGTCCATCACCTTTACCCTCAGCTTCTTTAGCAAGGCAGTGGTCATCTTGGAGGTGTGTTTGGGATCGTTATGTTGCAATACTGCCTTGTGGCCCAGTCTCTGAAGGGAGGGAATCATGCTCTGCTTCAGTAAGTCACAGTACATGTTGGCATTCATGGTTCCCTCAATGAACTTTAGCTCCCCAGTGCTGGCAGCACTCATGCAGCCCCAGACCATGACACTCCCACCACCATGCTTGACTGTAGGCAAGACACACTTGTCTTTGTACTCCTCACCACCACACATTCTTGACACCATCTGAACCAAATAAGTTTATCTCGGTCTTATCAGACCACAGGATATGGTTCCAGTAAACCATGTCCTTAGTCTACTTGTCTTCAGCAAAGGACACCAGACTATTCTGGCTCTATTTGAATAAACCAAGTCTACCACAGTTCTTACACACCAC
>BLSH010247500.1:63214-89927 GCA_018402905.1 Glandirana rugosa
TTACACACCACCGTTGGTCCACTCCTCATGTTTCTGTTCACACAGAACGGATGTCACTTCGTAGGCATGGAGTTCACCAGAGCTTCACAGTTTGCCACTGGAGTCCTCTTCCACTCTTCCATGATGACATCACAGAGTTGGTGGATGTTAGAGACAACGCTTAATGGGGTTTAGGTCTGGAAACATGCTTGGCCAGTCCATCACCTTTACCCTCAGCTTCTTTAGCAAGGCAGTGGTCATCTTGGAGGTGTGTTTGGGATCGTTATGTTGCAATACTGCCTTGTGGCCCAGTCTCTGAAGGGAGGGAATCATGCTCTGCTTCAGTAAGTCACAGTACATGTTGGCATTCATGGTTCCCTCAATGAACTTTAGCTCCCCAGTGCTGGCAGCACTCATGCAGCCCCAGACCATGACACTCCCACCACCATGCTTCACTGTAGGCAAGACACACTTGTCTTTGTACTCCTCACCTGGTTGCCACCACACATTCTTGACACCATCTGAACCAAATAAGTTTATCTCGGTCTTATCAGACCACAGGATATGGTTCCAGTAAACCATGTCCTTAGTCTACTTGTCTTCAGCAAACTGTTTGCGGGCTTTCTTGTGCATCATCTTTATAAGAGGCTTCGCTCTGGGATGACAGCCATGTTGAACAATCTGATGCAGTGTGCAACGTATGGTCTGAGCACTGACGGGCTGACCCCCCACTCCTTCAACCTCTGCAGCAATGCTGTCAGCACTCATATGTCTATTTCCCAAAGACAACCTCTGGATATGACGCTGAGCACGTGCACTCGACTTCTTTGGTCAACCATGGCAAGGCCTGTTCTGAGTGGAGCCTGTTCTGTTAAACCGCTGTATGGTCTTGGCCACCGTGATGCAGCTTAGTTTCAGGGTCATGGCAATCTTCTTACAGCCTAGGCCATCTTTTTGTAGAGCAACAATTATTTTTTTCAGATCCTCAGAGACTTCTTTGCCGTGAGATGCCATGTTGAACTTTCAGTGACCAGTATGAGAGAGCGAGAGCAATAACACCAACTTTAACACACCTGCTCCCCATTCACACCTGAGACCTTGTAACACTAACGAGTCACATGACACCAGGGAGGGAAAATAGCTAATTGGGCCCCATTTGGACATTTTCACTTAGGGGTGTACTCACTTTTGTTGCCAGTAGTTTAGAAATGAATGGCTGTGTGTTGAGTTATTTTGAGGGAACAGCAAATTTACACTGTTATACAAGATGTACACTCACTACTTTACATTGTAGCAAAGTGCCATTTCTTCAGTGTTGTCACATGAAAAGATATAATAAAATATTTACAAAAATGCGAGGGGTGTACTCACTTTTATGAGATACTGTATATTAGACCATAGAATAACATGGTGTGGTATTCTAAAGCTGTAAAAACAGCTAAAAAATGCAGCGTTAATAATGACTGTGTATATGAGGCCTAAAGAAAGAAAGATTTTTTTTTACATCAAAAAAGACGTTTAGTATAAAATTCAGCATATACAGTGACAAAATAGCAGTCATATACTTCTAGATTAACGATACACAACATCATTAAGTGCGGACTTTCATGGTCAAGTAATCTGTAGTAGAGTTGAGCGAACCCGGACTGTAAAGTTCGGGTCCGTACAGGACATTGGGTGCCCCGAACCCCATCCCAGACATTAAAAAAAAGTCCGGGATCGGGTTCGGTATTCGGGTATTTTTGGCGCCTTTTCTATAGCTGCTGGGCAACCAATCACCAAGCTTTTCACTAGTTTGCCCTTAGAAGCCATCACAGCCATGCCTACTAATGGCATCACTGTGATTGGCCAGTGCATCATGTGACCCAGCCTCTATATGGGGCTGGAGTCACGTAGAGCTGCGTGTCAGATCGTCTCAGACTAGAGTAGGGAGAGCTTCATGCCGGTGCTGTGAGGGAAAGATTAGCGTTCACAACCATCTCAGACTGCATTAGGGAGACCTTCATTGTGGTCCTGTGAGGGAGACATTAGCGTTCAGAACCATCTTATAGTGCATTAGGGAGATGTTCCTGTCTGTGCTGTGAGGGAG
Source organism: Glandirana rugosa (assembly GCA_018402905.1). Taxonomy (NCBI): domain Eukaryota; kingdom Metazoa; phylum Chordata; class Amphibia; order Anura; family Ranidae; genus Glandirana; species Glandirana rugosa. The sequence goes on from BLSH010247500.1 coordinate 65,283, forward strand.
AGATTAGCGTTCAGAACCATCTTATAGTGCATTAGGGAGACGTAACTGTTGGTGCTCTGAGGGAGAGATTATCATTCTAAAACCATCTACTAGTGCATTAGGGAAACGTTCCTGTTGGTGCTTTGAGGGAGAGATTATCATTCTAAAACCATCTACTACTGCATTAGGGAAACGTTCCTGTTGGTGCTCTGAGGGAGAGATTCTCATTCTAAAACATCTACTACTGCATTAGGGAAACGTTCCTGTTGGTGCTCTGAGGGAGAGTTTATCATTCTAAAACCATCTACTACTGCATTGAGGAAATGTTCCTGTTGGTGCTCTGAGGGAGAGTTTATTGTTCTAAAACCATCTACTACTGCATTAGGGACAGGTTCCTGTTGGTGCTCTGAGGGAGAGATTATCGTTATAAAACCATCTACTACTGCATTAGGGAAGGGTTCCTGTTGATGCTCTGAGGGAGAGTTTATCGTTCTAAAACCATCTACTACTGCATTAGGGAGAGGTTCTTGTTGGTGCTCTGAGGGAGAGTTTATCGTTCTAAAACCATCTACTACTGCATTAGGGAGAGGTTCCTGTTGGTGCTCTGAGGGAGAGTTTATAGTTCTAAAACCAACTACTACTGTATTAGGGAGAGGTTCTTGTTGGTGCTCTGAGGGAGAGTTTATCATTCTAAAACCATCTACTACTGCATTAGGGAGAGGTTCTTGTTGGTGCTCTGAGGGAGAGTTTATCGTTCTAAAACCAACTACTACTGCATTAGGGAGGGGTTCCTGTTGGTGCGCTGAGGGAGAGTTTATCATTATAAAGCCATCTCCTACTGCATTAGGGAGAGGTTCCTGTTGGTGCTCTGAGGGAGAGTTTATCATTCTAAAACTGTCTACTACTACATTAGGGAGTGGTTCCACTCTTCACACACTGATCGCAACACCGCAGGTTCTGATCCCCTTAGACTTTTATCTTTGGGGTCATCTGAAGGCAATTGTCTATGCTGTGAAGATACGAGATGTGCAGCACCTGAAACTACGGATACTGGAAGCCTGTGCTAGCATTTCTCCTGCGGTGTTGCGATCAATGTGTGAAGAGTGGGAGAAGAGGGTTGCATTGACAATCCAACACAATGGGCAGCACATTGAACACATTTTATAAGTGGTCAGAAACTTGTAAATAACTCAGCAAAGAATAAAGTTATGTTAAAACCAAGCACACCATTGTTTTTCTTGTGAAATTCCCAGTAAGTTTGATGTGACCCTCTTCCTATTAAAAAAACAAAAGTTGGATTCAAAATGGCCAACTTCAAAATGGCCGCCATGGTCAACACCCATCTTGAAAAGTTTCCCCCCTCACATATACTAATGTGCCACAAACAGGAAGTTAATATCACCAACCATTCCCATTTTATTAAGATGTATTCATATAAATGGCTCACCATGTAGATTGGGTGGCTGACAATGCCTCCAGTTCCTTCACATTGCCTCCCACCCGGTCCCTTGTTGAAAGCTCAGAGTTGGTACCTGAACCCCATGGCCATCTGTCTTTCACCTCAGCCCCTTGTAAATCAGCCAAGCAGTCTGAGCCCCAAGTCATGCAGCAGTTTTTTATGCTTTTTGATGACTCTGCTGGTGTGCTTTCCGTGGGCCATCCACATAGCCCTGCCCCAGAAGTGGAAGACATTGAGTGCACCGATGCCCAACCACTTCTATTGTAGGATGAGGACATGAAAACACCACCGCAGCAAGTCTCTGATGATGACTAAACTCAGGTGCCAACTGTTGCGGCTTTCCTCAGTGTGCAGACTGACAAGGAGGGCAGTTGTGAAGAGTGGGTGGAACATGATGTGGAGAATGATGAGGTCCTAGACCCCACATGGAATGAAAGTCATGCAAGTGATGTGTGCAGTTTGGAGGAAGAGGTGATGGTCGCACAGAGGCACCAGCACAGCAAAAGAGGAAGCAGGTTGCAAAAGCGGAGCGAGCGTCCCCTAGACAGTATGCCTGCTACTACCCACCGCACCAGGGACCTAGCACACCAAAGGCAGCTCAAAGGCGTTCCCCGGCATGGCAGTTCTTCAGACAATGTTCTGACTACAAGACACAAGTGGTTTTCACACTGTGCAATGAGAGGCTGAAGCGAGGCACAAATGTTCTAAACCTGAGCACAACCTCCATGACCAGGCATCTAAATCCAAAGCCCTTGCTGCAGTCAAATAAGTACCTCAAAATCCAAGAAAGGTCTTGGCCTCCTCCTGCTTCCTCTTCTGCTGCTGCCTCAGCCTCTTCCTCCACCTCTACAGTGCCAGTGTCACCTGCCACCCAGCAAACAGACGATGTGACAGCAATGCCACCATGTCCGCCACCGTCCCCGACCATTTCCACACTGTCCCATGGAAGCTTACAGCTTTCCATCTCCCAAACACTGGAGAGAAAGAGGAAGTACCCCCCTACCCACCCGCGATCCCTGGCCCTGAATTCCAGCATTTAAAAATTCATGGCCTTTGAAATGCTGTCATTCTGTCTGGTGGACACAGACATTTTTAAAAACCTGATATCGGTGGCTATCCCACAGTACGTGGTTCCCAGCCGCCACTACTTTTCCAGGTGAGCCATCCCTTCCCTACACAAACAAGTCAGGATGAGATCAAGTGTGCACTGCGCAACGCCATCTGTGGCAAGGTCCACATAACCACTGATACGTGGACCAGTAAGCACGGGCAGGGACGCTATATCTCACTAACTGCACACTGGGCAAATGTAGTGGTGGGTGGGCCTGAGGCAGCTAGCCGTTTGGCACAGGTCCTTCCGCCACCAAGGATTGCAGGGCATTTCTCTTTGCCTTCTGTTCCCTCCTCCTCCTACTGCGCATCCTCCTCCTCCTCTACCACCTCCTCATCCGCTCAGCGTAACACCTTCATCACCAACTTCAGCACATCCAGGGGGAAATGACAGCCGGCTGTTTTAAAACTGATATGTTTGGGGCATAAACCGCACACTGTGCAGGAGCTGCGGACCGGCATTGAACAACAGACCGATGAGTGGTTGTTGCCACTGAGCCTCAAGCCTGGCCTGGTGGTGTGCGATAATGGGCGAAATCTCGTAGCAGCTCTGGCCTAGCCGGTTTGATGCACATCCCTTGCCTGGCGCATGTGCTGAATTTGGTGGTGCAGAAATTTCTAAAAAACTACCCGGATATGTCAGAGCTGCTGCAGAAAGTGCGGGCCGTCTGTGCGCGCTTTTGGCGTTCTCACCCTGCTGCTGCTGGCCTGTCTTCGCTGCAGTGGAACTTCAGCCTTCCCGCTCACCGCCTCCTATGTGACGTGCCCACAAGGTAGAACTCCACCTTGCACATGCTGGAGAGACAATAGTGAGTTTCAGCTGCAGCATGCACGGGTCAGTCGCTCTGCGGAACAGCACCACTTCACCACCAATGAGTGGGCCTCCAAGCGAAACCTGTGTACCATATTGCGGTTTTTCGAGTACTCCACAAACATAGCCAGTGCCGATGACGCTGTTCTCAGCCTTACTATCCCACTTCTATGTCTCCTTGAAAAAACACTTTGGGCGATGATGGAAAAGGATGTGGCACAGGAGGAGGAGGAAGCGGGGTCATTTCCATAGTTATCAGGCCAGTCATTCACAAGTAGCTCGGAGGGTGGGTTCCTGCACCAGCATACGCCAGGTCAAAAATTTTCAAGCCACGGGGCAGTTCTGGAGGATGAGGAGGACGAGGATGACGAGGAGGAGGAGGAGGATGAAACCTGTTCACAGCAGGGTGGCACCCAACGCAGCTCGTGGGCATTACTGGAGCATGGCTGGGGGGATACGGAGGATACAGATGATACATCTCCCACAGAGGACAGCTTGTCTTTGCCTCCGGCAGCCTGGCACACATGAGTGACTACATGCTGCAGTGCCTGCTCAATGACAGCCGAGTTGCCCACATTTTAACTTGTGCTGATTACTGGGTGGTCACCCTGCTGGATCCCCGTTACAAGGACAATGTGCATTCCTTAATTCCCTCACTGGAACGTGATCGGAAGATGCGCGACTACAAGTGCACTCTGGTAGACGCGCTGCTGAGGGCATTCCCAAATGACACCGGGGGCTCAGTGGAAGCACAAGGCGAAGGCAGAGGAGGAGGAGGAAGAGGTCGCCAACGCAGCTGTGGCACCGCCAGCACCTCAGAAGGCAGGGTTAGCAGGGCCAAAATGTGGAAAAGCTTTGTCAGCAGCATGCCACCACAAACAACACCACCAGCTGATAGGCAACGTCTTAGCAGTAGGGAGCATTTCAGCAACATGGTAGAACAGTATGTGTGCACACGCCTACACGTACTGACTGATGAGTCTGCCCCATTCAACTTCTGGGTCTCCAAATTGACCACATGGCCTGAGCTTGCCTTTATGCCTTGGAGGTGCTGGCCTGCCCTGCAACCACTGTATTGTCTGAACGTGTGTTTAGCACAGCAGGGGGTGTTATCACAGACAAGCGCAACCGCCTGTCCAGAGCCAACGTGGACAAGCTAACCTTTATTAAAATGAACCAGGCATGGATCCCACAAGACTTGTCTGTACCTTGTGCAGAATAGACATTTAGACCCGCCTCACACAGCCATTGGTATCCTTTTTTTTTTTTAAATTTGTCTCAATATTTTGGGGGCTACCCCAATTCTAAAAAAAACAAACAAACAAAAAACAGTGTTGGCTACCTCCTCCTCCTCCTCCACCATCGCCACTTCCACCTACACTGCCACGGTCACAGCCTAGTCAACCTCTAGGCTCCTACTCCACATCCACTTTCTCCTCCCATTTTTAGTTTTTTTTTTTTTTTTTTTTTTGAATATTTCTGTTTATAAACACTTTATTAAGGATTTTATACAGCGCACATGAAAGAATTGCACATAACAGTATGTATGATGTTGCTATCCAGGTACAAAATATTATCACAAGTATATAACCAGAAGACAATATATCCAAATGCCTAGGTTCCCAGATCTACTTCCTGTCAGATACAAACGTGGCATTCTCAACCTCCGCTACCAATCTTGCTTTTATTGGTCTCTTATAATAACCCTTATCTACCAGAGCTCAGGCCTTATGGGCTGTTGCAAATAAAAACGACTGCCCACAGGAGGTAGATAGAGTAAGGCCGTTAGCGGGAAAAGAAAACGTGAAGGGAGAAGGTGACAAGAGAAGACAGGTGGGAGCAGAAAGAGAAAGAAGAGAGAAAAAAAAAAAAAAAGGGGGGGGGAAGGGGGGAGACATGAGAGAGAGGGACGGGATGGGAGAAGACAAGTACGGCACAGAGGGGGTGGGGCTACCACCAACAACCCTCTCTGCCCACCAACATCCTCCCCGACCCCTAAATTGGGAGCCAGGTTGGCCATGCTTTCAACTGTATTGAGAGACTGGGCCCTCTCTAAATTACAACAGGGATTGATACTCCAGAGATTGCTTGTATTTGCGCCATGGTGCCCAACTTACAGAGAAGCGAATAAGGTCGTCTTGGGCTGTATGGATCAGTTCCTCCATAGCTTCTATATGGTTCAGGCAATTGGTCCATTCCCTTACAGAGGGTATGGATACCGACCTCCAGTGTTTTGGTACGCACATACGCGCTGCATTGACCATATGCATGGGCAATGTCTTAAAGTATGCTTTTTTGGGGATTTCCGAAAAATGCAAAAGGAACTGTGCAGGTGAAAATTCTAATTGGGTCTCTGTCACTCTCAGGATCGTGTCGTGTACCATCCTCCAGTAAGACTGGATCAGGGGGCAGTGCCACCAGATATGCAGAAATGTTCCCCTCTCGCCTCCACATCTCCAGCAAAGCTCTGATATGGAGGGCATAAATTTGTGTATTACGTCCGGGGTTTTATACCATCTCGTTAATAGCTTGTACCCATTTTCTTGGGTATTAACGTTAAGAGAACCTTTGTGAATGTATAGGTAAATTTGGTCCCATTTTCGCTCGCTAATTTCTACTTCTAAGGTTCTCTCCCAGAAGGACCTTTCTGTCTTCGTGAGTGTCCGTGCCCCCCCAAACAGCGATGAGTATAAGGCCGATATGACATGACTCTGTGGGGTAGTGCTTGAGTGCAACTTTTCGAAGACCGTTAGAGGTCTCGTAAACATCTCCCTATGAGCGGTATTGTCTAGAAAATGTCTTAATTGGGTATAACTCCACATAGGAAATGTGGATGTGTTTGAGATTGAAGCCAAATCTGATTGACTCCTGAACTTCCCCCCTAGAAAGAATTGTTTGGCTCGCAAATCCGCAAAAGGCCATTCTGTTTTCAGGAAAGACTTGGACATCCCTGGTGGGAACAACGGATTGCCCCTAAGAGGTGTTATAGGGCAAATATTCCCTGTTACTTTGTGTGTTGTGCATATCCTCCGAAACACTTTTAGAGTATTCCCTATCAAAGGATGCTCCTCTACTGCAGGCGGAACGTCCTTCTGAGGGAACCAGGGAACAAGTCCTAGGTCCGTGTTAGCTATACCGTGCTCCAAAGCAACCCACCCTTTATGCTGGTAGTGTATTTGCCAATCTAAGATTCTAGATAGATGAATTGCGTAGTAATATCGCTGTATGTCTGGTAGTCCTAATCCTCCGTCAAGTTTGGGGGCTACTAGCTTGTGCCATCCTAGTCTTGCTGGTTTATCTCCCCACAGAAATGACCTACATACTTTTTTGTATGCCAGGAAGAAAGAGGGTGGCAGGGCGATGGGCAGTGATTGCATCTTATACAATAGCCGAGGGAGAATGTTCATTTTTAAGAGGGAAACCCTTCCGAACCAAGATATGGTCGGAGTGTTCCATCTTTTGAGATCCTGTTTTATATTCTGTAGTTCCACCAGGAAGTTCCATTTATATAACTCCTCAAACTTACTCGTGAGCTGTATGCCTAAATAGGTAATGGCCTCAGTTTTCCACTGGAAGGGGAAGTTGGTTTGGCATTGTTGCACCATGCTCCTCGGCAAAGAAATGTTCAAGGCAAAGGATTTCGTATAATTGATCTGTAGGTTAGAAATGTTTTTAAATTTTTCGAGTACCAAAATGAGGTTGGGCAGTGACACTAGCGGGGTTGAAAGGAATAAAAGGATATCATCTGCGAAAGCCGCGATCTTAAATTCCCTATCTTTCACATGAATGCCACTAATAGCCGTGTTGTCTCGAATACACCTCAGGAGGGGCTCTAGGGTCAGGATGTAGAGGAGCGGGGACAACGGGCACCCCTGTCTCGTCCCATTATGGATGGAGAAGGCGTCCGACAGGTAACCATTCACTTTGACCCTCGCTGTGGGTCTAGCATATAGGGCCCCTATGAAAGCACGCATGCTGTCACCTAAACCCACAGCTTTCAGGACTTCCTCCATGTAATCCCAGGCCACCCTGTCAAACGCCTTCTCCGCGTCCATAGCCAGAAAGAAGCCTTCCTGTTTGTTTGAAACGAGCCAGCGGTGTATGTCTAGCGCTTTAGTCGTATTGTCTCTAGCTTCCCTGCCGGGGACAAATCCTACCTGATCCAAGCCTATCCAGCCTGGAATGTATTGACCCAATCTGGTGGCCAGAATCTTGGAAAATAGTTTGACATCAACATTTAGTAGCGAAATTGGCCTATAGTTAGCTACTCTATCAGGATCTTTGTCTTCTTTGGGGAGTACTGCAATATACGCTTCCAATAGGGATGTTGAGTTATGAGAGGTGTGTGCTAGCGAATTGAATGCTTTAAGAAAACCAGGGGCTAGGATGTCCGCAAAGCTTTTATAATATATGCACGGGAATCCGTCAGGACCGGGGCATTTACCAGGCTTAGTGTTTCTTAGCGCTTCCTCCCATTCCTTCAACGAGATTGGTTTCTCCAATGCTAAGCTGTCTGCTACTGAGAGTGCATTAGGGCTATGTTGAGTCAAAAACTCGTTAATTGCCACACTGTGTACTCTGTCCTCATCTTCGCCCACCCTCTCTCCCCTAATATTATATAGCTTGGCATAAAAATCTCGGAATTGTTTGGCTATTTCATCAGTCCTGGCATGATGTGTTCCTGCTGAGTCTGTAATATGATGAACTGTATGTTTTAAGTTTTTGTTCTGGGTAAACCCCGCTAGAAGTTTTCCAGGTTTGTTGGCTTGCTCATAGAATAGTTTGTTAGTTCGGGCCCGCTTACGTTGCGCTCTATTCGTCAATTCTGTGAGAAGTAATGTTCTCGTGTCCCCATTTTTAGTTTTTTTATGTGATTTTAAGTTATTTCCCTGTCCACATTTGTTTGCAGGGCACTTGTCCTACTCTTACCCCCATTTTGCTTCCTTTTGCAGCCTTTTAGCCCTTTCCATTAATTTTTTACAGCCATTTTTGTGCCCTAAAGTTCGGGTCACCATTGACTTCAATGGGGTTCGATGTCCGGGGTCAAGTTTGGATCGAGTTCGGTGCCGAACCCGAACGGTTTCACGAGGTTCGGCCGAACCTGATGAACTCGAACATACAGGTGTCCGCTCAACTCTAATCTGTAGCTATCTAGTTTTCCTCATATTTAATATGTTTGAGTGTACAGACCATAATAGAAATAACAATATAAAAAAGAAAAAAGGAAAGAACCAAAAGGAACAAAACCATAAGTAGAAAGATTCTAACTTCAGTTTTACTGATACTGCACCTCTCTAATGACTTTTCCAAGGTTGCTTATCATAGTTAAATACTTTCAGGTAATGTAATAGCTTGTCCAGATATCTGTGGAAGGAGTTGTCTCTACACCAGTCATTAAATTGCACACCTCCTTAACCCTATAGCAGTCTCTCCTGTATTAAGTGCATCGGTACAAGCCCCTGGGAATCTAGCCACGGCTGGATATGTCAGCTTTTTTTTGATTAGCAGTTTATTGACTTGATCTATCCATTGTTTCCCACTTGGTATCTGGGGGGACATCCAATACTGAGTGATTTGTTTACGAGCCACATAAAGCAGCCTCAGTATTACCACCTGATGATGGGGCTTAAGGGATTCATTCTCAAGTCCACCCAGGAGACATACAACTGGATCTTTTTCTATTCTAATTTGGAAGGTTTGTGCTATGGTATTTATAACTACTGTCCAGTATCAGAATAATTTGGGTCACTTCCAAAACATGTGTGCTAGATCTTCCTCATCTCTGTCACACTTTGGACATAGAGGGGTGTCTCTTCTGCCCCATTTGTATAATTGTACTGGTGTTCTGTATGCTCTAGAAAAGAAAGGGGAGATAGCTTTTGGGAAGCTGAAACTGATATCAAGGGGGCCGAGTTAAACATAGTTCCCACATTTTTCCATCAATTGGTCCTAGGTCCCTTTACCACCCTCTTCTGCTTGGGAGCGTTGAGGCCTCATGAGTAACATTAAGTAGTATATGATATATCTTAGATATCATTCCTTTCTTGTCTGTCTCTAATAAGACCTCCCACGTCAAGGGATGATACGTGGCCTGCAGGACAGTGTGTTGTCTTTGGGTTTATAGGGCATGCCTTAGTTGCAAGTATTTATAAAATTGGTTTTGTGATAGATTAAATTCCTGCTTAAGTTGTAGAAATAACTTAAGTACCATGCCCAAGAAAAATTGTTCGAGATATATTAGTCCCGCCCTTTCCCATATTTGGAAGCCTTGCAGTTTGTATAATTCTTTGTAGTTTGTGTTACGCCATATCGGTGTGAAGGGATGGAGGCCCTGAGTATGGAACATTCTTCTAACTGATCCACATACTGTGTTAAGTAAGGTTACCATCGGGGTAGATGGTGTAATATGATCTAATCTCGATTCCAGATTTGTTGCGACCGGGCTTGGCAAGTTTTAGGGCTTTAATATATTACAGACTGGATCAGAGGGGTCCTCAAGGAAGGCCCCAATTACCCAGATGTTGTATCTGGGCAGCTATGAAATAATGTTTAGCATGTGGGACTGCCATGTCCCCCTGATCTTTTGTAAGCTGTAGGCTGTTAACACTAATTCTTGCCAGTTTATTGCATCAAATGAATGCTCTAAAGAGGGAATCTATATGTGAGAACCATTTCCGTGCCACACAAATGGGGGAATTGTGCAATACATACAGTAACTGAGGGGCCCACACCAATTTAGATCCACCCTTCCTACCTCGAACAATGAGAGTTTGGACCATGTGATTCTTTTGTCCTGCAGTCTACGTAGTAATAGAGCCAGGTTTAAATCTTTGTATTGTAATGGATCAGGTGTGACCTCTAGTAGCCAAGCAGTGGAAAATGGATACAATTTGAATGGACTGTGCACAATCTGGTAATGGTTTGTCAAGCGAGTCTAGGGGCATGAGTACTGACTTATACCAATTGATGGAAAACCCTGAAAGGGCTCCGAAGAAGTCAATCAGTTACAGTTACACATTTTGTAGTGATTGTTGCATGTCTCCTAGATATATTAGAGTATCATCTGCATATAATGATATTACTTCTTCCCTATTGTCTCTAAGAAATCCAGTAATCACCCTAAATGCCCGTACATGTATAGCAAAGGGTTCCAGTGCAAGAGCAAATAGCAAGGGCGACAAAGGGCACCCTTGCCGTGTACCCCTGTGCAGAGAGAAAGGCTCTGATATCTCCTCATTGATGCATATTTTAGCTGTGGGGGCTGCATATAGTAGTTTAACCACTTGCCGACCGCGCTATAGACGAAAAACATCTACAGCACAGTCGGATTATTCTGGGAGGACATCCACGGACATCCTCCAGGAATCGCGCTCCCCGGTGTGCGCACCTGGGAATGTCCATGACCTTCTGGTCTCCCAGACCCGTCGTGTCACGGATCAGGGTAAAGGGCCAATGACAACGGCCCTTTACCATGTGATCACTCCATCCAATGGACGGAGTGATCACTTGTAAACAAACCAGAGCATGTCCGGTACGGCTCCTCCCCTCTCCTCGCACAGATTCCACAGTGTGTGAGGATAGGAGGGGAGGAGGGAGCGGGTGCAGCAGCTCATCTTTGCTCATTATTCCTGGCTCATCCATCCATCCATCCATGCATCCCTGGCTCATTATCCCTGGCTCATCCATCCATACATGCATCCCTGGCTCATCCATCCATGCATCCTTGGCCCATCCATCCAAACATCCCTTGCCCATCCACCCGTGCATCCCTGGCTCATCCATCCATGCATCCCTGGCTCATCCATCCATGCATCCATGGCTCATCCATTCACCCATCCCTGGCTCACCCATCCACCTGTCCCTGGCTCACCCTGTCTCTGGCTCACCCATCCCTGGCTCACTCATCCCTGGCTCACTTGTCCATGGCTCACCCAATCCATGGCTCACCCAATCCCTGGCTCACCCATCCCTGGCTCACCCAGTTCCTGGCTCACCCATTCCTGGCTCACCCAGTTCCTGGCTCACCCATCCCTGGCTCACCCAGTTCCTGGCTCACCCATCCCTGGCTCACCCAGTTCCTGGCTCACCCATCCCTGGCTCACCTGTCCCTGGCTCACCCAGTCCCTGGCACACCAATCCATGGCTCAAACCATCCCTGGCTCACCCCTCCCTGGTTCACCCAGTCCCCGGCTTACCCGTCCTCCAGTCCCTGGCCCACCCAGTCCCTGGCTCATCTGTCCCTGGCTCACCTGTCCCTGGCTCACCCAATACCTGGCTCACCCGTCCTGGGCTCACCCAGTCCCTCGCTCACTCATCCCTGACCCACCCAGTCCCTGGCTCACCTGTCCATGGCTCATCCATCCCTGACTCATCCATGCTCCATCCCTGGCTCATCCATCTATCCCTGGCTCATCTATCCATCCCTGGCTCATCCATCCATCCCTGGCTCATCCATGCACCATCCCTGGCTCATCCATCCAGATTCATGCTCTTCCATGCTCCATGCCTGGCTCATCCATCCACATCCATGTTCCAAACCTGGCTCATCCGTCCACATCCATGTTCCATCCTTGGCTCATCCATTCACATCCATCCTCCATCCCTGGCTCATCCATCCAGATCCATGTTCCATCCTTGGCTCACCCATCCACATCCTTGCTCCATCCCTGGCTCATCCGTCCACATTCATGTTGCATCCCTGGCTCATCTGTCCACGTCCATGTTCCATCCCTGGCTCACTCATCCACATCCATGCTCCATCCCTGGCTCATCCGTCCACATCCATGTTCCATCCCTGGCTCATCCATCCACATCCATGTTCCATCCCTGGCTCATCTGTCCACATCCATGCTCCATCCCTGGCTCATCCATCCACATCCATGCCACCACAGTGCCCATCAGTGCCTCACAAAAGTTCGGTAGCTAGTCAAATTAGATTTGAAATGTGTGTCCCTAGAATACCTGATGGTGCTCCCTGCATGTTGGGCCTCTGTATGTGGCCAGGCTGTGGAAAACCCTCACACATGTGGTACTGCCATAATTGGGATAGGTAGCAGAATATATGTTGGGGTGTAATTTTTGCTATGTACATGCTATGTGTTAGAAATATTGTATAAATTAACAACTTTGTGTAAGAAAAAGCATGTTTTCATCTTCTCTCCACATTTTCCCAAAACTTGTGGAAAAATATGACATGTTCATAAAACTCATTATGCCTCCTAGAATATATGTTGGGGTGTTTACTTTCCAAAATGGGGTTATTTTTTGGGTGTTTCTATTGTCCTGGTGCTCCAGGGCCTTAAAAAGTGTGTTAGGTATCTAGGAGCATAATTTATGCTCCTAGAACACCTGACGGTGCTCCCTGCATGTTGGGCCTCTGTATGTGGACAGGCTGTGAAAAAGTCTCACACATGTGGTATTGCCATACTCAGGAGGAGTAGCAGAATGTGTTTTGGGTGTAATTTGTGGTATGCATATGCTGTCTGTGAGAAATAACCTGTTATTATGACAATTTTATGAAAAAAATAAAAATAAAAAATAAAAATCTTCATTTTGCAAAGAATTGTGGGAAAAAAATTACAACTGCAGAAAACTCACCATGCTTCTTGCTAAGTATCTTGGACTGTCTACTTTCTAAAAAGTGGTCGTTTGGAGGGTATTTGTACTTTCCTGGCTTGTTAAGGTTTCAAGAAATGAGATAGGCCATCAGTACGTCAGGTGTGATCAATTTTCAGTGAATGGCTCATAGCTTGTAGACTCTCTAACTTTCACAAAGACCAAATAATATACACTAATTTGGGTTAGTTTTACCAAAGATAAGCAGCAATATAAATTTTGTCCAAAATTTATGAAGAAAAATTAGTAATTTGCAAACTTTTATAACAGAAACTAAGAAAAATGCAATTTTTTTACAAAATTTTCATTTATAGGGCAAAAAATAAAAAACCCAGCGGTGATTAAATACCACCAAAAGAAAACTCTATTTGTGTGAAAAAAGGACAAAAAATTCATATGAGTACAGTGTAGTATTACTGAGTACTTGTCATTCAAAATGTGAGAGCGCTGAAAATTGGTCTGGTTAGGAAGGGGGTTTGAGTGCCCAGTGGTCAAGTATTTAACCCACTTGATAAAGTTGGCACCCAGGTCAAAGCGCGACAGTGTCTCCCACAAATAAGGCCATTCTACACTGTCAAATGCCTTGGCTGCGTCCAATGAAAAAATAGCTCTATTATCAGGGTTGTCCACTTTTATTTGTAAGTTGAGAAATAGTCTACGCAAATTGCGTGCTGTTGATCTTGTCGGTATACAACCCGACTGGTCTACATTAAGCAGCTTTTGTATGACTTTTGCTAGTCTATTTGCCAAGACTCAGGCCAGCAATTTTGCGTAAAGGTAAGTAGAGAAATGAGGCGATAGGAGTCAGGGAGGATTTCATCCTTCCCTGGTTTTAGTAAAACTATTATAATTGCTTAATTCAAAGAGGGTGGTAGGCTACAATTAGAGTTGAGCGAACACGTGGATGTTCGGGTTCGGTGGGTTCGGCCGAACTTCGGGAAAAAGTCCGGGTTCGGTACCGAACTTGACCCGAACTTTACCCCGAACCCCATTGAAGTCAATGGGGACCCGAACTTTTGGGCACAAAAATGACTGTAAACAAGTCCTGGAAAGTGCTAGAGGGCTGCAAAAGGAAGTAAAATGATTTTAGAACAATAATCTGTCCTTTACAGCAAAGCAGGAACCTGACCCTATAGAACTAGAAGATGATTTTAGAACAATAATCTGTCCCTCTAAGCAGTAGACTCTACCTAGTCCAGTCAGATCGTTCTGTAATGCAGGATGAGATGTTATTAGATCTGCAATCTGTCCCTAAAAGCAGTAGTAGTAGTAATCTCTATCTAGTCCACAATCAGATCGTTCTGTAATGCAGGATGAGATGTTATTATATCTGCAATCTGTCCCTCACAGCGCTGGCAGCATCCTCTCCCTACACTACCCAGAGAGCATGTGACATGCAGCACTAAGTGACTCCAGCTTATAAAGAGACTGGGTCACATGATTCACTGGCCAATCACAGCCATGCCATTAGTAGTGATGGCTTCTAAGGGCAAACCAGTGAAACGCTTGTTGATTGGCTGCCCTACAGCTATTCAACATGCGTGATCAAATACCCAAACCCCGAACCCAAACTTTTTTTCAAATGTCCGGGTTCGGGTCCGGGTCACAGACACCCCAAAGTTCGGTACGGACCCAAACTTTACAGTTCGGGTTCGCTCAACTCTAGCTACCATTTTCCAAAGCCCGGGGCCCGATGGCTTCACAGGCGAGTTTTTTAAGGTCCTCCAAGACAAAATCACCCCCCCTTCAGGCCCTCTACTCCCATATCTGGCGGGGTGGCCCTTACCCCCCCACGAGCAATCAGGTCCCCATCAAGCTTATCGAGAAAAAAACGCAAAGACCCCACCGACCCAGGCTCATTCAGGTCCATCCCCCTTTTAAACATTGACGCGAAAATATTATCAAAAATTTTAGCTCAAAGGCTGGCCAAAATCATTCCACATATAATCGACCCTGCCCAATCTGGCTTTGTTAAAGGAAGAACAGTCACGCTAAATATCAGGAAAGTACTGGCGGTCCTGGAGAGTGCTAGACTTGACCCTAGGGGAGACCGGGCCATCATCACCCTGGACGCCGAAAAAGCTTTTGACAATGTCAGTTTTGATTGGCTCCATCTGGTACTAACCAGGATGGGGTCCTATCACCCATCTAATAAAAGCGATTGTTAGGAGAAGACTGTGCTAAGGGTTAATTGCACTTGATTGTGGTTTCCTCTATTTCCTGGATGAGCAGCCCTATTTAAACTTCCTGCTTCTTGTAGCAAATGCTGTCCTTTCTACAGCGTTACCGTGTTCCTGAGCGACCCGTCCTGAGCTACCTGTTACCTGTGACCCGGCCTGAACCCGCATCTGCTTGAACTCCGCCTACACCGACCCCGGCTTGCCTATGACCACTCTTCTGTCTGATCCCTGTGTACTTCAATCTGCCTGCCTGTTAATGACCCTGCCTGCACCTGACCACCCGACTGCCTGCTCCTCCTGTACTGCTCTGCCCGCATGTTATCGACCCGGCCTGTCTCACTACTCTTCCATCTTGCACGACCTTCTGGACGACATCTTACCATCACAAGTCTCCTATCCAGCCCTCGTGCTCCCCTGTGCTCCAGCGCTCCCTGTCTGCTCTATCAGGGGTTCTGGAACCAGGGCCGTAAGAGAGGTTGCCTTCTGCATAAGCCAGACTCCACCATCAGGTACATGACAGCGATGTATCAAGCCCCGGCGGCTAGGTTGATGGTGGCAGGTCTCCTCACCCCTGAATTCAGACTCTCAAAGGGAACCAGACAGGGCTGCCCATTGTCCCCCCTCCTCTTCAATATCGCATTAGAGCCCCTTTCCAGGTTTATCAATTACACTGCCCCCCTGCATGGCATCAAAATAGGAAGCTCTACCGTTCGATCCTCCCTCTTCACTGACGATGTTCTTATATTCACGTCTAACCCTACAGCTGATTTACCCCTCATAAAGAATATCTTCAACGACTTTAGATCATGTTCAGGCCTGCACATAAATTATCAGAAAAGCGAAATCCTACTAGTAGACCAGTCCCAAAACCCGGGGTGGGCAACTTCCTCCCCCTTCACCATTGCCCGTTCTCACATCACCTACCTGGGGGTTAACATAGGAAGGTCACCCTCTTCCCTCTACCATCTCAACTATCCACCCCTCATTTCCAAAATAACTCGTGAACTCAAAATCTGGATGGATCTTCCTCTCTCGCTTTTGGGGAGATGCCACTTGGTAAAAATGGTCAGCTTCGCTCGCCTACTATACCCCCTCCAAACTATTCCGCTACTACTTAAGCACAAAGACATCCAAACACTTAACAAATCTATTTCCTTCTTTATATGGCGAGGAAGGAGACCCAGAATTGCCCTGACCAAGCTCTATCTCCCCAGACGCGAAGGAGGAGCTGGCCTTCCTAATATCAGACTGTACAATATTGCCTCCCTTTTGAGATTCAGCTTGGACTGGATCACCCAAACCCCCTGCTACTCCAACCATGACCTTGAAAGCGGTATGGTCCAATCCTACTCTTTGAAAGCTCTCCTTCACGCTAAATGGAAAAATACACCACTGGACATCCAGCATAACCTGCTCCTTAGAGACACTTCCATTGCCTGGAGAACATACAGGAGACTCTTCAAGCTCCCTTCTTCCATATCTCTCTACCTCCCCATTAGGGGAAATCCAGAATTCCCAGCAGGCCTGATACACAATGCTTACTTACTCTGGGAAGCCCGAGGCCTAACAAACTTCTCCTCCCTCTGTGTGACTTCCTCAGGTCTACCTCGGGATCTTGATTCTGTGGAATTCTCCCTACCTAAATCCCATTCCTTTCACCTTTTGCAATGCCGGAGCTTCATCAGGACGTCTTGTCCCACTAGCCACCTGAGATTTTCTACTAGTAAAATAGACAATCTAATTCAAAAAAGGTCCTACAGCCTCTCCGAAATCTACAAGCTCCTCCTGGAAAAAGCCAGTAGCCCTGCCAGCTCCTCACACACTTCCAACTGGTCAAAAGATTTTCCTGATCCTGATTTGCTACAAAAAATCATAGATGGATACAACTACACGTCCAAGTTGACCCCCAACGAAACCTGGAGAGAGACTCAATTAAAAATGATTCATTGAGCCTACATCCCATTATTAACGGACAAGTTTAACCAGCACCGGGCCTCCTGCCCACTTTTTGGAACCCTAAGGCCCTCTCTTGCTCATCGTTTCTGGACCTGTTAGTTTATTTCAGATTTCTGGGACCAGATCATAGCCTACATACATAATGTCAACCTCCTCCTCCTCCCCAAAGACCCCCTCCTCTTAATCTTTGGACACTGGGACAAGGAGTTAAACCACTGGTCATCAAAACCTCAGACCAAAGAATGGTCCTCAATATGCCTCCTAACCGCAAGACAAGCCATTTTGAGGTCCTGGACAGAGACATCCCCCCTTCTCTGAATTTGGTGGTGAAAGAACGCAGATTTCTTCTCTACAAGGACAAACTGAACACTAACCCGGACCACCCACGGGTGATGCAATCATTCTGGCGCAGGTGGAACCCTTTTATCGCAGCCACCCTCTCACTGGAAGACGCAAGGAACCTGAAAGATACCTTCTCTTACCACCCCGAAATCTCTTCTCACTTTCTATCAGATGACATCGTCTAATCTTGTGCCCCTGGAAACTCTCCCTACCGAGCAGTCGTCGGTGGTCTACCTAAGTACCTCTTGGAATTCCGATTTCCACCGAACTTATACTCTACGGCCCTTAGACGTGGGCCTACTTTGCCATGACTCTAGCATCTTGTGCAGTTCTATAGACCTGAAGTTGCAGCCCCCCCCCCTTATACTCCCCCCCACCTGTTTGGTGTTCTACTTTATGCCAGCGTGATCCATCTGGTCATTTGTCATCTCTCGCTACATCAGCTATGTAGTCATCTGTATAACCTGACTCATTTGTATGATATTCTATTATATGTCAGCGTAACATTCTATATACAGAAATGCGTTCTATGCCTTTCTCTTGTTTATTTACATATGTACACCAATTCTTTGTATTCAATAAAATCTGTTAAAAAAAAAAAAAGGTAGCAATGGATAGCGCATTTCAAAAGATAATACTGCAGCCATTTCCCTGGTAATAGATCAATACTTAAAACCACCAGTACATTACTGTTCCAGATTTTAAAATATCCAGTCACCTGTTGTGTCAGTGGCAGGTGCAAACAAAAACTTATCCTCAGAGCCAACAGGGCTCTAGCTGAGAAACAGTTAGAAGTCCACTTGGGACTATTCCTGGGGGGTAACCTCAGGAGCTCCTATGTTGGAAAAATAGACCTCACTGTAATAGCATCCACTATCAGAACAAAAGATACTGTAGATTAGAACATTTCACTTTGCAATATTCCACCTTCGCTCATAAATGCAGGCTATTGAATATCCAGAGAAAAAGTCGGCATCAGTCAGAGCAATCAAGTAGGAGCTTGGCTTTTATTCCGGGCAGCCTGAAGTGGCTGTTCCTCCCTATCCAACCACTGCATTGCCATGGTGGGTTTGTCAAAAAAAATGTACCTCTCCTTTTGCCTCGACCCTCAGGCATGCTGGGTACAGCATCACATATTTTAGATCCAATGCCCGAGGCGACGTTTCACATCATTGAATTGTGCTCTCCTTTTCTGCAGATCTGCTGAAAAATCAGGGAATATAGATATCTTGGAGTTATCAATGTTCATGGCCCCTTGCATGGAACATGCCTTGTACAAGATAGCATCCCTGTATTTGTAATTCAGAAGAACGGTCTGGGATTCGCTCTTAGGGGCTGAGGGCACCCTGGCACCCTGTGAGCACGCTCCACATAGAACATTGGAGAAAATGTTTCAGCTCCAAAGGTGTTAAGCAGCCAGTTTTCTATAAACTGAACCGGGTTTCTGCCTTCCGCCCATTCCGGTATGCCTATCATACTGATATTTTTCCTCCTCAGCGTGTTTTCTATATTGTCCCGCCTAACGGCCTGCTGTGTTACCATATGTGAGTTGTATGTCAGATCACGCTGCATTGGTGCCATATAATCCTCCATAGAGCTCACCCTGCCCTCTTAACAGCTGTTCTTTCTCGCAGTTTCTGCGTGTCATGCCTAATAAAGGATATTTGTGCTTTGACTCCTTTTAATTCTGCTGTTAGTGCAGCTATTGAGGTGTTGCCAGGGGTTATCACAGAGAAAATTTCCCAGAGTGTGGGCTCAGTGTCTCCCCCCTTCTCCCCACTCCCGGGGGCCTAGCAAAGATATCTGAAGGGTTACTCACTGTGGCCCAGTCTGCACTTATCTCCATTCTGTCCTCCAGAGTCAACGTATCTTCTGCCTCACAGGGACAACCGTAAGAGTCATCGGTAGAGGTTGAACTGTGTAAAGCTTCCTTAGGTTTACTTTTCTTGTTAAAAAGTTTTCCTGCAGCGGTTTTGTATTGCTTCTGTTGTGTCTTAGGCAAGCCGACGCCATCTTGCTCCACGTGGTCTCCGGCATGCAGCTCTTTATTCCTTTGATACATGACCAGGTCCCGCAGACGTCTCACCAATATTGTCCTGGATGGTAAATGACACTACCCGATCAGAATTTAGGGCAAAAAGGTATAAATAACTTTGCCACACAGATCAATTGCAGGATCTTCTTTGGAGAGAGAGCTGCGAGCATCCTTCTACATCTGCTGCTTGGACACGCCCCTCCAAGATAGATAATTTTTAATAACATTTAATGTAACTATGTAACTATGACCTCATCTGGAATATGCAGTTCAGTTTTGGGCACCAAATCTTAAAAAGGATATTGGGTAACTAGAGAAAGTGCAGAGAAGGGCAACCAAACTAATAAGAGTTATGAGGAAAGATTGAAGGAACTGAATTTCTCTCTTGAGAAGAGGAGATTAAGGGGGGGATATGATCAACATGTATAAATACATACAGTTGTGCTCATAAGTTTACATACCCTGGCAGAATTTATGATTTCTTGGCTATTTTTCAGAGAATATGAATGATAACACAAAAATATTTTTTTCACTCTTGGTTAGTGTTTGGCTGAAGCCATTTATTATCAATCAACCGTGTTTAATCATAATTAGAGATGAGCGGACATCTGGATGTTCGGCTTCGGCGGGTTCAGCCGAACTTTGCGAAAAAGTTCGAGTTCGGCCCCGAACTTGACCCGAACTTAACCTCGAACCCCATTGACGTCAATGGTGACCCGAACTTTTGGGCACAAAAATGGCTATAAAAAAGTCCTGGAAAGGGCTAGAGGGCTGCAAAAGGAAGCAAAATGGGGGTAAGAGTAGAACAAGTACCCTGCAAACAAATGTGGATAGGGAAATAACTTAAAATCACATAATAAAAAAAAAAAATGGAGGAGGAGGTGGATGTGGAGTAGAAGGTTGAGGAGGCGGTGACCATGGCGGTGTAGGTGGTGGAAGTGGCGGTGGAGGAGGAGGAGGAGGTAGCCAACACTGTTTTTTGTTTGCTTTTTTTGTTTTTTCTAATTGGGGTAGCCCCCAAAATATTGAGACATATTTTTTTAAAAAAGGATACGTTCACTTAAGTATACCAATGGCTGTGTGAGGCCGGTATAAATGGCTATTTTGCACAAGGTACAGACAAGTCTTGTGGGATCCATGCCTGGTTCATTTTAATAAAGGTTAGCTTGTCAACTTTGGCTTCGGACAGGTGGCTGCGCTTGTCTGTGATAACTCTGCCTGCCATGCCAAACACACGTTCAAACAATACACTGGCTGCAGGGCAGGCCAGCACCTCCAAGGCATAAAGGGCAAGCTCAGGCCATGTGCCCAATTTGGAGACCCAGAAGTTGAATGGAGCAGACCCATCAGTCAGTACGTGTAGGCATGTGCACACATACTGTTTCACCATGTAGCTGAAATGCTGTCTCCTGCTAAGATGTTGCCTATCAGCTGGTGGTGCTGTTTGTTGTGGCGTGCTGTTGACAAAGCTTTTCCACATTTCGGCCATGCTAACCCTTCTGAGGTGCTGGCGGTACCACAGCTGTGTTGGCAACCTCTTCCTCCTCCTCTGTCTTCATCTTGTGCTTCCACTGAGCCCCTGGTGTCATTTGGGAATGCCCTCAGCAGCACGTCTACCAGCGTGTGCTTGTAGTCGCGCATCTTCCGATCACACTCCAGTGAGGTAATTAAGGACGGCACGTTGTCCTTATAACGGGGATCCAGCAGGGTGGCCACCCAGTAATCAGCACAAGTTACAATGTGGGCAACTCGGCTGTCATTGCACAGGCACTGCAGCATGTAGTCGCTCATGTGTGCCAAGCTACCCAGAGGCAAAGACAAGCTGTCCTCTATGGGAGGTGTATCATCTATGTCCTTCGTATCCCCCCAGCCACGCTCCAGTGATGCCCACAAGCTGCGTTGGGTGCCACCTTGCTGTAAACAGGGTTCCTCCTCCTCCTCATCATCATCCTCATCCTCCTGATCCTCCAGAACTGTGCCCTGACTTGAAAATTTTTTTACGTAGCTTATGCTGGTGCAGGAACCCACCCTCTGAGCCATTTGTGAATGACTGGCCTGATAACCATGGAAATTACCCCTCTTCCTCCTCCTCTTCCTCCTGTGCCACATCCTCTTCCATCATTGCCCGAAGTGTTTTTTCAAGGAGACATAGAAGTGGGATAGTAACACTGAGAACAGCGTCATCGGCACTGGCCATGTTGGTGGAGAACTCGAAACACTGCAATATGGCACAGGTGTCGCATGGAGGCCCTCTCGTTGATGGTGAAGTGGTGCTGTTCTGCAGAGCAACTGACCCGTCCGTGCTGCAGCGGAAACTCCACTATTGCCTGCTGCTGCTAGCACAGTCTCTCCAGCATGTGCAAGGTGAAGTTCCACCTTGTGGGTACATTGCATAGGAGGCGGTGGGCGGGAAGGCTGAAGTTCTGCTGCAGCTCAGACAGCCAAGCAGCAGCAGGGTGAGAACGCAGAAAGCACGCACAGACAGCCTGCACTTTCTGCAGCAGTTCTGACATATCCGGGTAGTTTTTTAGAAATTTCTGCACCACCAAATTTAGCACATGCGCCAGGCAAGGGATGTGCATCAAACCGGCTAGGCCCAGAGCTGCTACGAGATTTTGCCCATTATCGAACACCACCAGGCCGGGCTTGAGGCTCAGTGACAACAACCACTCATCGGTCTGTTGTTCAATGCCCATCCACAGCTGCTGCGCAGTGTGGGGTTTATCCCCCAAACATATCAGTTTTAAAACAACCTGCTGTCATTTCCCCCTGGATGTGCTGAAGTTGTTGGGGAAGGTGTTATGCTGACCGGATGAGGAGGTGGTAGAGGAGGAGGAAGTGGTGTAGGAGGAGGAGATAACAGAAGGCAAAGAGAAATGCCCTACAATCCTTGGTTGTGGAAGGACATGCGCCAAACTGCTAACCACCTCAGGCCCACCCGCCACTACATTTGCCCAGTGTGCAGTTAGCGAGATATAGCGTCCCTGCCCGTGCTTACTGGTCCACGTATCAGTGGTTATGTGGAGCTTGATACAGATGGCATTGCGCAGTGTACACTTGATCTTGTCCCCAACTTGTTTGTGCAGGGTAGGGATGGCTCGTCAGGAAAATTAGTGGCGGCTGGGAACCACGTACTGTGGGACAGCCTCCGTCATCAGGTTTTTAAATCTGTCTGTGTCCACCAGACGCAATGACAGCATTTCAAAGGCCAGGAATATTGAAATGCTGGCGTTCAGGGCCATGGATCGCAAGTGGGTAGGGGGGTACTTCCTCTTTCTCTCCAGTGTTTGGAAGATGGACAGCTGTAAGCTTCCATGGGACCGTGTGGAAATGCTTGGGGACGGTGGCGGACATGGTGGCGTTGCTGTCACATCGTCTGTTTGCTGCGTGGCAGGTGACACTGGCACTGTAGAAGTGGAGGAAGAGTCCGAGGCAGCAGCAGAAGAGGAAGCAGGAGGAGCCCTAGACCTTTCTTGGATTTTGAGGTGCTTATTCCACTGCAGCTCATGCTTTGCATGTAGATGCCTGGTCATGCAGGTTGTGCTCAGGTTTAGAACATTTATGCCTCGCTTTAGGCTCTGATTGCACAGAGTGCAAACCACTCGTGTCTTACCGTCAGCAAATTGTCTGAAGAACTGCCACGCCGGGGAACTCCTTTGAGCTACCTTTGGTGTGCTAGGTCCCTGGGTGCGGTGGGCAGTAGCAGGCGTACTGTCTAAGGGACGGTCTCTCCGCTTTTGCAACCTGCTTCCTATTTTGCTGTGATGGTGCCTCTGTGCGACCACCACCTCTTCCACCAAATTACACACGTCACTCGCATGACCTTCATTCCATGTGGGGTCTAGTACCTCATCATCCTCCACATCATCTTCCACCCACTCTTCACCACTGCCCTCCTTGTCAGTCTGCACACTGTAGAAAGCCGCAGCAGTTGGCACCTGTGTTTCGTCATCATGAGAGACGTGCTGCAGTGGTGTTTCCATGTCCTCATCCTGAAACAGAAGTGTTGGGCATCGGTGCACTCAATGTCTTTCACTTCTGGGTCAGGGCTATGTGGATGGCCCAAGGAATGCACACCAGCAGAGTCATCAAAAAGCATAAAAGACTGCTGCATGACTTGGGGCTCAGACTGCTTGGATGATTTACAAGGGGCTGAGGTGAAAGACAGATGGCCATGGGGTTCAGGTGCCAACACTGAGCTTTCAGCAAGGGACCGGGTGGGAGACAATGTGAAGGAACTGGAGGCATTGTCTGCCACCCAATCTACTATCGCCTTTACTAGTTCTGGCCTCACCATTCGTTGAGCGGCATTCAGGCCTACCATATAACCTTGAAGGTTCATTTGGCTACTCTCACCTGAGGAATGTGTTTCACTTGTGCGTGCAGCTGGCACAGATCGACCACGTCCTCTCCTTGCAACAGGAGCTTCACCAACATCACCAACACCAGCAGCACCATGACCATGACCACGTCCCTTATTTGACGCTCTCCTCATTCTGGATGCAAATGTACTATTTAGCACAAATTTATATTATTTTTTATAATGCTAATCTGTCCCTCGCACCAGCAGCAGGAACCTCTCCCTACACCAGTATGAGATGATTTTATAACGCTAATCTGTCCCTCACACCAGTAGCAGGAACCTCTCCCTACAGCAGTATAAGATGATTTTATAACTGTAATCTGTCCCTCACACCAGCAGAAGGAACCTCTCCCTACACCAGTATGAGATGATTTTATAACGCTAATCTATCCCCCACACCAGCAGCAGGAACCACTCCCTATACTAGTATGAGATGATTTTATAACGCTAATCTGTCCCTCACACCAGCAGCAGGAACCTCTCCCTATACTAGTATGAGATGATTTTATAACGCTAATCTAGAGTATGATCATATCCCTCACCAAGGACGACGACCACACCCCCTATCTAATCGCAATATTTTAGTAGAGTATGACCACATCCCTCTCCAAGGAAGACGACCACACTCCCTGTCTAATGTCAATATTTTAGTAGAATATGACGACATCCCTCTCCAAGGACGATGACCACACTCCCTGTCTAATCGCAATATTTTAGTAGAGTATGACCACATCCCTCTCCAAGGACGACGACCACGCTCCCTGTCTAATCGTAATATTTTTTATTATATTTAAA
>BLSH010247500.1:120270-130549 GCA_018402905.1 Glandirana rugosa
AGATATACTCCGACCTCAGTGTCACGACGTACAGTGTACGAGATCTATCTGCAATCTGTCCCTCACAGCACTGGCAGCATCCTCTCCCTACACTACCCAGAGAGCATGTGACATGCAGCACTGTGACTCCAGCCTCATATAGAGGCTGGGTCACATGATGCACTGGCCAATCACAGCCATCCCATTAGTAGGCATGGCTGTGATGGCTTCTAGGGAAAACCAGTGAAACGCATGTTGATTGGCTGCCCTGCAGCTATTCAACATGCGTGATCAAATACCCAAACCCAGAACTCGAACCCAAACTTTTTTTCAAATGTCCAGGTTCGAGTCCAGGTCACGGACACCCCAAAGTTTGGTACGAACTCGAACTTTACAGTTCAGGTTCGCTCAACACTATTCATCTTCAATCTTCATCTTCATCTTCTTTCTTTCCCCGCCGCCCCGCTCTCCACTGGTGCAGTCTGCCCCTGCACTTCTTGCCGAATGGGCGGTCTTCACGATGACAGCTCTTTTATAAGAAGGGGCGGGGCTACCTGTGATTTAAATGGGTGACCCGCCCCCTCTGACATCACATGACATCAGAAGGGGAGGGCTCACTCAGTTACATCACTGGATGGCCCTGCCCCTTCTTATAAAAGTACTGTCATCGCGAAGACCGCCCATTCAGCAAGACGTACAGTGGCCAGACTGCACCAGTAGAGAGAGTGGTGGCAAGGAAAGAAGAAAAAAGATGAAGATGACAATGAAGATTGAAGATTGAATATGAAGAGAGGAAGCAAGATAACTAAAAGAAGAAAAAGAAGACCAGAAGAAGGAGCAGGCCAGGAGAAGATGGAGGAAGAAAGAAGAAAGAGCTATAATACAAAATATAGGACTTATCAAAAACTGCCTATTGTTTTTTTTTGACACTGCACTCCTTTTTTGGTGAATGGGTAGGGGTACAAAGCACCCCAAACCTAGTCACATAGGGGGTCGGGATCTGGGGGCCCCCTTATTAAAGGGGGCTTCCAGATTCTGATAAGACTCCTGCCCGCAGACCCCCACAACCACCGGCCAGTGTTGTGGGGATGGGGCCCTTCTCCCCATCAACATGGGGACAAGGTGCTTTTTGGGGGACCTCAAAGCATCCTCCCCATGTTGAGGGCATGTGGCCTGGTATGGTTCGGAGAGGGGGGGCGCTCGCTCGTCCCCACCCCCTCCTGCCATGCCAGGGCTGAGTGCTCGGATAAGGGTCTGGTTTGGATTTTGGGGGGAATCGTACGTCAGTTTTTTTTATTTTGGAACAGGGTTCCCCTTAAATTCCATACCAGACCTGAAGGTCCTGGTTTGGATTTTGGGGGGAACCGCACGTCATTTTTTTAAAAATTTTGGCACGGGGTTCCCCTTAAATTCCATACCAGACCTGAAGGGCATCATTTTTGTGTTTATTTTGGAGCGGGCCCTGCTGTTGTAAATTAGTTAAAAAATTGTGATAAATCCCCCAGTCAAACAGGTGGCGAAAAATTGGGCCTTGTGTGTTGGTGTTGCCAGAACACTGTAACCCATTGCAGTTACTCTTGTTGGACGGAGGAACTGGGGCTGATGTTGTAAACTAGTTTACAAATTCTGACAAAAGCCCCCAGTCAAACAGGTGGCGAAAAATTGGGCCTTGGGTCTTGACGGTTCCAGAACACTGTAACCCCTTGCAGCTATTCTTGTTGGACGGAGGAACTGGGCCTGATGTTGTAAACTAGTTTACAAATTCTGACGAAAGCCCCCAGTCAAACAGGTGGCCAAAAATTGGGCCTTGCTTGTTGGCGGTGCCAAAACACTGCAACCCGTTGCAATTACTCTTGTTGGATGGAGGAACTGGGCCTGATGTTGTAAATTAGTTTAACCACTTAAGCCCCAGAGCCCTTTTTTACACTTGTTGTTTACAAGTTAAAATCATTTTTTTGCTAGAAAATTACTTAGAAGCCCCAAACATTATATATTTTTTTCACCCTAGAGAATAAAATGGTGATCGTTGCAATACTATTTGTCACACGTTATTTGCGCAGCGGTCTTTCAAGCGCAATTTTTTTGGAAAAAAAACGCTTTTTTGAGTTAAAAAATAAGACAACAGTAAAGTTAGCTAAATTTTTTTGTATATTGTGAAAAAGGATGTTACGCCAAGTAAATAGATACCATACGTGTTAGGGTTGAAAATTGCACATTTCGGAATGGCGACAAGCTCGGGTACTTAAAAATCTCTATAGGCGACGATTTAAATTTTTTTTACGGTTACCAGGTTAAAGGTGCAAAGGAGATCTTTTGCTAGAATTACTGATCACACTCTGGCGATCGCGGCGATACCTCACATGTGTGGTTTGAACAACGTTTTCATATTCGGTTGTAACTTACATATGCGTTTTCTTTGCTGAGCGAGCTCCCGGTTACGGTGGCGCTTTAATTTTTTTATCTTATTTATTTATTTTATTATGTTTTTCTCTTAACACTGTTCCTTAAAAAAAAAGAAATCTGATCACTTTTATTGCTATCACAAGTAGAGTTGAGCGAACTTCTAGAAGTTCGGGTTCTGCTGGTTCGGCCGAACTTCGGGACAAAGTCCGGGTTCGGGTCCGGACAGAACCCGAACTTTGCCCCGGACCCCGAACCCCATTGAAATCAATGGGGACCCAAACTTTTAGGCACAAAAATGGCTGTAAAAAAGTCCAGGAAAGTCCTAGAGGTCTGCAAAAGGAAGGAAAATGGGGGTAAGGGTGGGACAAGTGCCCTACAAAGAAATGGGGACAGGGAAATAACTAAAAGCATTTAAAAAAAAATCACATAAAAAAATCAAAAATGGAGGTGGATGTGGACCATCTTCAAACTGTGTGTGAAAAGTATTAATTAACGGTAGAAGCCATATCACTGTTCTAAAATCATCTTCAAACTGTGTGAAAAAAGTATAAATTAGCCGGGAGAACCCATATCACTGTTCTACAATCATCTGTAAACTGTGTGTTAAACTTAAACTAAAACCGGGAGAACCCATATCACTGTTCTAAAATCATCTAAAAACTGTAAAGTTTGGTACGGACCCGAACTTTACAGTCCGTGTTTACTCAACACTAATCACAAGGAGTGTAAACATCCCTTCTGATAGTAATATATGGTGACAGGTACACTTTATGGAAGGATGGGGGTCATTTGCACTTCACAGTATTCAGATCGCCAAAAACTGTGATTCTAAATACTATCATTTTTTTAACACCGGCCCCGTTTCCTGCCGAGTAAACCAGAAGTGACGTTCTGACATCACACAGGGACTCCACACAGTGGCCAGAAGCGTCGGATCGCAGCTCCTGTCTCCTGGTGGGACGGGAGACTGGAGAAGAGCGGCCGATGGTGGCGGGAGGGGGGGTGGCCCATCCCACTCCCTGGGATAAAGACCGAGCGGCTTTTGAGCTGGATTGGCCATTATCACCAGATAGCCGTCCGCCTGCTCTAAAAAATGATACCGGGCATAGCCTGTAGCTGCAGACTATACCCAGATACTTCCACTTAAAGCAGCCACCGTTTCTAAACGGCGATTCGTGTTAAGTGGTTAAAAATTTTGATGACATGCTCCAGTCCAACAGGTGGTGAACAATTGGGCCTTGGGTGTTGTCGAGCCATAACACTGTAACCCCTTGCAGTTACTTTTGTTGGGTGCAGGAACGGGCCCTGCTGTTGTAAATTAGTGTAACCTCTTAACTAGAGTTGATCAAACCCCCAGATGTTCGGGTTCGGTGGGTTCGGCCGAACTTCGGGAAAAAGTCCGGGTTTGACACCGATCTCGACCCGAACTTTATCCCGGACCCCGAACCCCATTGAAGTCAATGGGGACCCGAACTTTTCAGCACAAAAATGGCTGTAACAAAGTCCTGGCAATTGCTAGAGGACTGCATAAGGAAGTAAAATAGGGGTAAGAGTAGGGCAAGTGCCCTACAAAAAAATAGGGATAGGAAAAATAAATTAAAATCAAATAAAAAAAAAAAGGGAAGGGGGGGTGGATGTGGAGTAGGAGCCTAGAGGTTGACTAGGCCGTGACTGTGGCAGTGTAGGTGGAAGTGGCAGTGGTGGAGGAGCAGGTAGCCAACACTGTTTTTTTTTATAAATGGGGTAGCCCCCAAAATATTGAGGCATATTAAAAAAAACAAGTATACGAATGGCTGTGTGAGTCCGGTCTAAATGTCTATTCTGCACAAGGTATAGACAAGTCTTGTGGGATCCATGCCTGGTTCATTTTAATAAAGGTTAGCTTGTCCACGTTGGATTTGGACAGGCGGCTGCGCTTGTCTGTGATAACGCCCCCTGCCGTGCTAAACACACGTTCAGACAATACACTGGCTGGAGGGCAGGCCAACACATCCAAGGCATAAACAGCAAGCTCAGGCCATGTGGCCAATTTGGAGACCCGTTCAGGGGTAGACTCATCAGTCAGTACGTGTAGGTTTGTGCACACATACTCTTCCACCATGTTGCTGAAATGCTGCCTCCTTCTAAGACGTTGTCTATCGGCTGGTGGTGCTGTTTGTTGTGGCGGGCTGCTGACAAAGCTTTGCCACATTTCGGTCATGCTAACCCTGCCTTCTGAGGTGCTGGCGGTGCCACAGCTGCGTTGGCGGCCTCTTCCTCCTCCTCCTCTGCCTTTGCCTTGTGCTTCCACTGAGCCCCCGGTGTCATTTGGGAATGCCCTCAGCAGCGCCTCTACTAGCGTGCGCTTGTAGTCGCGCATCTTCCTCTCACGCTTCAGTGAGGGAATTAAGGACGGCACATTGTCCTTGTAACGGGGATCCAGCAGGGTGGCCACCCAGTAATCGGCACACGTTACAATGTGGGAAACTCGACTGTCGTTGCACAGGCACTGCAGCATGTAGTCGGCCATGTGTGCCAGGCTGCCCAGAGGCAAAGACAAGCTGTCCTCTGTGGGAGGTATATCATCTGTGTCCTCTGTATCCCCCCAGCCATGCTCAAGTGATGCCCACGAGCTGCGTTGGGTGCCACCCTGCTGCGGTTCCTCCTCCTCATGATCTTCCTCATCCTCCAGAACTGTGCCCTGGCTTGAATATTTTTGACCTGGCCTATGCTGGTGCAGGAACCCACCCTCCGAGCCACTTGTGAATGACTGGCCTGATAACCGTGGAAATGACCCCTCTTCCTCCTCCTCATCCTCCTGTGCCACATCCTCTTCCATCATGGCCCGAAGTGTTTTCTCAAGGACACATAGAAGTCTGATAGTAACGCTGAGAACAGCGTCATTGGCACTGGCCATGTTGGTGGAGTACTCAAAACACCGCAATACGCTACACAGGTCTCACATGGAGGCCCACTCATTGGTGGGGAAGTGGTGCTGTTCCGCAGAGCGACTGACCCGTGCGTGCTGCAGCTGAAACTCCCCTATTGCCTGCTGCTGCTCACACAGTCTCTCCAGCATGTGCAAGGTGGAGTTCCACCTTGTGAGCACGTCGCATATGAGGCGGTGAGCGGGAAGGCCGAAGTTCCACTGCAGCACAAACAGGCGAGCAGCAACAGGGTGAGAATGCCGAAAGTGTGCACAGACGGCCCGCACTTTCTTCAGCAGCTCTGACATATCTGGGTAGTTTTTTTAGAAAATTCTGTACCACCAAATTCAAAACATGCACCAGGCAAGGGATGTGCGTCAAACGGGCTAGGCCCAGAGACGCTACGAGATTTCGCCCATTGTCACACACCACCAGACCGGGCTTGAGGCTCAGTGGCAACAACCACTCATCAGTCTGTTGTTCAATGCCCGTCCACAGCTCCTGTAAAGTGTGGGGTTTATCCCCCAAACATATCAGTTTTAAAACAGCCTGCTGTAGTTTCCCCCTGGATGTGCTGATGTTGGTGATGAAGGTGTTACGCTGAGAGGATGAGGAGGTGGTCGAGGAGGAGGAAGCACAGTAGGAGGAGGAGGCAACAGGAGTCAAAGAGAAATGCCCTGCAATACTTGGTGGTGGAAGGACATGCGCCAAATGGCTAGCCGTCTCAGGCCCACCCACCACTACATTTGCCCAGTGTGCAGTTAGCGAGATATAACGTCCCTGCCCGTGCTTACTGGTCCAGGTATCAGTGGTTATGTGGACCTTGCCACAGATGGTGCACACTTGATCTTGTCCCCGACTTGTTTGTGCAGGGAAGGGATGGCTCGCCTGGAAAAGTAGTGGCGGCTGGGAACCACGTACTGTGGGACAGCCACCGCCATCAGGTTTTTGAAACTGTCTGTGTCCACCAAACGGAATGACAGCATTTAAAAGGCCAGGAAATTTGAAATGCTGGCATTTAGGGCCAGGGATCATGGGTGGGTAGGGGGTACTTCCTCTTTCTCTCCAGTGTTTGGGAGATGGACAGCTGTAAGCTTCCATGGGACCATGGTGTGGAAATGCTTGTGGACGGTGGCGGACATGGTGGCGTTGCTGTCATATCGTCTGTTTGCTGGGTGGCAGATGACACTGTCACGGTAGAGGTGGAGGAAGAGGCCAAGACAGCAGCAGAAGAGGAATCAGGAGGAGGCCGAGAACTTTCCTGGATATTGAGGCAATTATTACAATGCAGCTTGTGCCTTGAATTTAGATGCCTGATCATGCAGGTTGTGGTCAGGTTTAGAACAATTATGCCCCGGCTCAGGTATCATTGCACAGCTTGTGAACCACTCATGTCTTGTCGTCAGCACATTGTCTGAAGAACTGCCATGCGGGGGAATGCCTTTAAGCTGCCTTTGGTGTGCTAGGTTCCTGGGTGCGGTGGGTAGTAGCAGACATACTGTCTAGGGGACGCTCGCTACGCTTTTGCAACCTGCTTCCTCTTTTGCTGTGCTGGTGCCTCTGTGCGACCACCACCTCTTCCTCCAAACTGCACACGTCACTCGCATGACCCTCAGTCCATGTGGGGTCTAGGACCTCATCATCCTCCTCCCCATCATCTTCCACCCACCCTTCACCATTGCCCTCCTTGTCAGTCTGCACACTGAGGAAAGCTGCAGTAGTTGGCACCTGTGTTTCCTCATCATCTAAGATGTGCTGCGCTGGTGTTTCCATGTCCTCATCCTGCAACAGAAGTGGTTGGGCATCGGTGCACTCAATGTCTTCCACTTCTGGGGCAGCGCTATGTGGATGCAGGGCCGCTGTTAGAAATCATGGAGCCCCGTACAGCCTACCTAATGGGACCCCCCCACCCTGCCCTCGACCCCATCCTTAACCCTGCCCACCCGACTAAAAAAAAACCTAAAGCCTGGTATACATTATTGGACGAAAGATTGTCGCTTTTTTTTTTGCATGACAATCTCATATCAAAAAAGAAGAGGTTACTAAAGTATAAAAATTCTCGTATGGCTGAATAAAAATTCAAAAGTGATGTAATGTATTGTACTGTATTTTCGGCTGAAAGCTGTAGTGATTAAAGAAAAATGGTATGATTTGATATGGTATGAGAAAATTTTTCGTGCTTTGTGCTTTCAGATAATTTTGGATGAAAGCTGTGTTCTAATGATCAGATTATTGCACGATTGCTTCGATAGCGGTATTTTTAGTCAAATTTTCAGGACTTTTTGATGTACAGGACTTTTGCTTTGTCTTTAAAGTGGAGTTCCACCCAAAAGTGGAACTTACGCTGGTTGGTTCCCCCCCCTCCTCAGCTGTCACATTTGGCACCTTTTGGGGGGGGGGAGAGAGGACACATCCGGGAGCTCGGGCCAGCAGCTTCGGCCGCTGACGTCAGCAGCCCGGCTCCCTGCTCACTCTGCTGCTGGCCACCTGACCAATAGCAGAGCACAGCAGAGCCTCGCTCATGTGCAGTAAGGTGCCCAGCGTCAAGCTGTAATGCTACACGTCCGGGTTCCCTTACCTGCAATGGAGGCGGCTGCACCCGAGCCCCGATCATAAGATCAGCGGCGGGTGCCGACATCGCTGGACTCCAAGACAGGTAAGTGTCCTAATATTAAAAACCAGCAGCTACAGTATGTGTAGCTGCTGACTTTTAATTTTTTTTTCCCAGGCGGACCTTCACTTTAAGTGACATTTATCTTTCTCCAGTCCATTATAAACTCCACTCAGCAGGGAATTCGGGAGCAGATTCCCAGCTGAATTGGAGTCGAATGAGAAAGATGTCAGTGTTTTGACATCTGTGTCCACTCAGTCTGCATATACCGCACAGCAGACAGGAGTGGACTTGTGATGACGCTATGGGTGGTGCACTTGTATCCATTTACATCCGGCTACCTCTAATTTGTCATATTTAGGTCTGGAAAAATAGAAAGGGACGTTGTAGTTCTTTACCATTTTTTTTTTCTAGAACTTTGGAGGTAGGCAGGTGTAAATATCACAAGTCCACAAGGTGGGGGGTTAAAACATGGCTCAGCTGCCATGTTCTTACTGCCCCCCTTCCCCTAAACACAAGTGTAAACTAGCATATAGTGCTTATTTTCATCATGATTGATGATCACAGCACAGCACATACTTTATGGCTCTGGGTCAGTTGCACATGGCTGGTGGGTGCTGACTTCATTATGGCTGTACAATAATATAGCCATAAGTTAACAAGGTCAGCAGCCATGTGACACTGACCCAGAGCCATAAAGTATGTGCTGTGCTGATCAATCATGATGATAATAAGCACAGAGTCTGGGAGCTGTACCTTTGAAGTCTGTCAACGTGCAGTTTATCTTTGCACTGCCACTCGCTGCCTGGAAGAGCCTGCCGAGCCCTCTCAGCCATCTCTCACATCAGTCTCTCCCTCAGTTCCTCAGCATTTACTGAGGGAGAGCGAATTGCATTGTGCATATAAATCACTCCACCAGGGCATAGTAGGCAATGGGCGGCCACGGCCGGAACTATTTATAGCTTGCAGGGCTTATGTCAATCCGACCCGAAAATGGAAATAAAGTCCCTCATCTGTAATCACCTCCTGGGCCCCTCTGTTGATCTGAAGGTTCCCAGGAAGATTTAATGATACACCCTAGTAAGCAAGGTTCAGCGGAGGTGGGTTGTAACATCCTTCTGTTTATTTAGGCAGTAATGAACTTTAAAGCTGCCCGGGCCCCCAGCTGAGCTCATGGGGACGGTCCCCGTACAGCAGGGCCATTTGTACTGGCCTATCAGTGGCCCTGTGTGGATGGCCCACGGAAAGCACACCAGGAGAGTCATCAAAAAGCATAAGAGACTGCTGCATGGCTTGGGGCTCAGACTTCTTGGCTAATTTACAAGGGGCTGAGGTGAAAGACAGATGGCCATGGGGTTCAGGTGCCAACTCTGAGCTTTCATCAAGGGACCGGGTGGGAGACAATGTGAAGGAACTGGAGGCATTGCCAGACACCCAATCTACTATTGCCTGTACTTGTTCTGGCCTTACCAATCGTTGAGCGGCCTACCATATACCGGTGAAGGTTCTCTTGGCTACCTGAAGAAGGTGTTTCACGTGTGTGTGTAGCTGGCACACATCGACCACATCCTCTCCTTCCAACAGGAGCTTCACCAATACGACCAACACCAGCAGCACCAGCATCACCAGCAGCACCATGACCACGTCCCTTATTTGATGCTCTCCTCATTGTGCCCACAAATGTACTATGTAGCCAATAACCTGTCCCTTACAACAACAGCTGGAACCTGGCCCTATAGGAGTAGGCAATGATTTTTGAACAATAATCTGTCATTTACAGCAACAGCTGGAACCTCTCCCTTTAGAACTAAGAGATGATTTTTGAACAATAACCTGTCACTTACAGAAAGAGCTGGAACCTGGCCCTATAGGAGTAGGCAATGATTTTTGAACAATAATCTGTCACAGCAGCAGCTGGGACCTGGCCCTATAGGAGTAGGCAATGATTTTTGAACAATAATCTGTCACAGCAACAGCTGGAACCTGGCCCTATAGGAGTAGGCAATGATTTTTGAACAATAATCTGTCACTTACAGCAACAGCTGGAACCTCTCCCTTTAGAACTAGGAGATGATTTTTGAACAATAATCTGTCCCTTACAGCAACAGGTGTAACCTGGCCCTATAGGAGTAGGCAATGATTTTTGAACAATAATCTGTCCCTTACAGCAACAGCTGGAACCTAGCCCTATAGGAGTAGGCAATGATGTTTGAGAAATAATCTGTCACTTACAGCAACAGCTGGAACCTCTCCCTTTAGAACTAAGAGATGATTTTTGAACAATAATCTGTCCCTTACAGCAACAGCTGGAACCTGGCCCTATAGCCCTGTCTAATAACAAGTTTTTAGTAGAGGATCAAGATTTCCCTCTCCAAGGTCG
>BLSH010247574.1:11804-28488 GCA_018402905.1 Glandirana rugosa
CTAATATCTTGTTATTAGACAGGGAGTGTCGTGGTCGTCCTTGGAGAGGTATATCGTCATCGTCTATTAAAATCTTGTTATTAGACAGGGAGTGTTGTGGTCGTCCTTGGAGAGGGATATCGTCATCCTCTACTAAAATCTTGTTATTAGACAGGGAGTGTCGTGATCATTTGACATGGATTAGGTCATAGTCTACCAAAATCTTTCGATTCGAAAGGGGAGTGTCGTGGCGGTTACTGGCGGTGCTGTGAGGGGAAAGCTTAGCTTTCTAAAACCATCTGATACTGGATTAGGTACAGTTTACTAGTGCTGTGAGGGACAGATTATTGTTCTAAAATCATCTCCTACTGCTATAGGGAGAGGTTCCTGCTGGTGTTGTGAGGGACAGATTATTGTTCTAAAATTATCTGCTACTGCTATATGGAGAGGTTCCTGCTGGTGCTGTGAGGGACAGATTATTGTTCTATAATCATCCCCTAGTGCTATAGGGAGAGGTTCCTGCTGGTGCTGTGAGGAACAGATCATTGTTCTAAAATAATCTCCTAGTTCTATAGGGTGAGGTTCCTGCTGGTGCAGTAAGGTACAGATTATTATTCTAAAATCATCTCCTAGTTCTATAGGGAGACGTTCCTGCTGGTGCTGTGAGGGACAGATTATTGTTCTAAAATCATCTCATCCTGTATTAGAGAAAGGTTACTGGCGGTGCTGTGAGGGGAAAGCTTAGCTTTCTAAAACCATCTGATACTGGATTAGGTACAGTTTACTAGTGCTGTGAGGGACAGATTATTGTTCTAAAATCATCTGCTAGTTCTGTAGGGAGAGGTTCCTGCTGGTGCTGTGAGGGTCAGATTATTGTTCTAAAATCATCTCCTACTGCTATAGGGAGAGGTTCCTGCTGGTGTTGTGAGGGACAGATTATTGTTCTAAAATTATCTGCTACTGCTATATGGAGAGGTTCCTGTTGGTGCTGTGAGTGACAGATTATTGTTCTAAAATCATCACATGCTGCTAGAGGGTAAGGTTTCTGCTGGTGCTGTAAGAGACAGACTATTGTTCTAAAATCATCTCCTACTGCTATAGGGAGAGATTCCTGTTGGTGCTGTGAGGGACAGATTATTGTTCTAAAATCATCTCCTAGTGCTATTGGGAGAGGTTCCTGCTGGTGCTGTAAGGGACAGATTTTTGTTCTAAAATCATCACATACTGCTGGAGTGAGAGGTTCCTGCTGGTGCTGTGAAGGACAGATTATTGTTCTAAAATCATCTCCTAGTTCTATAGAGAGAGGTACCTGCTGGTGCTTAGAGGGACAGATTATTGTTCTAAAATCATCTCCTTGTTCTATAGCGAGAGGTTCCTGCTGCTGCTGTGAGGGACAGATTATTGTTCTAAAATCATATCACATTGCTAGAGGGAGAGGTTCCTGCTGGTGCTGTGAGGGACAGATTATTGTTCTAAAATCATCTCCTACTGCTATAGGGAGAGGTTCCTGCTGGTGCTGTGAGGGACAGATTATTGTTCTAAAATCATCTGCTAGTTCTGTAGGGAGAGGTTCCTGCTGGTGCTGTGAGGGTCAGATTATTGTTCTAAAATCATCTCCTACTGCTATAGGGAGAGGTTCCTGCTGGTGTTGTGAGGGACAGATTATTGTTCTAAAATTATCTGCTACTGCTATATGGAGAGGTTCCTGCTGGTGCTGTGAGTGACAGATTATTGTTCTAAAATCATCACATGCTGCTAGAGGGTGAGGTTCCTGCTGGTGCTGTAAGAGACAGACTATTGTTCTAAAATCATCTCCTACTGCTATAGGGAGAGATTCCTGCTGGTGCTGTGAGGGACAGATTATTGTTCTAAAATCATCTCCTAGTGCTATAGGGAGAGGTTCCTGCTGGTGCTGTAAGGGACAGATTTTTGTTCTAAAATCATCACATACTGCTGGAGTGAGAGGTTCCTGCTGGTGCTGTGAAGGACAGATTATTGTTCTAAAATCATCTCCTACTGATATAAGGGAGGGGTTCCTGTTGGTGCTGTGAGGGACAGATTATTGTTCTAAAGTCATCTGCTATTTCTGTAGGGAGAGGTTCCTGCTGGTGCTGTGAGGGTCAGATTATTGTTCTAAAATTATCTGCTACTGCTATATGGAGAGGTTCCTGCTGGTGCTGTGAGTGACAGATTATTGTTCTAAAATTATCATATGCTGCTGGAGGGTGAGATTCCTGCTGGTGCTGTAAGAGACAGACTATTGTTCTAAAATCATCTCCTACTGCTATAGGGAGAGATTCCTGCTGGTGCTGTGAGGGACAGATTATTTTTCTAAAATCATCTCCTAGTGCTATAGGGAGAGGTTCCTGCTGGTGCTGTAAGGGACAGATTTTTGTTCTAAAATCATCACATACTGCTGGAGTGAGAGGTTCCTGCTGGTGCTGTGAAGGACAGATTATTGTTCTAAAATCATCTCCTACTGCTATAGGGAGGGGTTCCTGCTGGTGCTGTGAGGGACAGATTATTGTTCTAAAATCATCTCCTACTGCTACAAGGAGAGGTTCCTGCTGGTGCTGTGAGGGACAGGTTATTGTTTTAAAATCATCTCCTACTGCTATATTGAGAGGTTTCTGCTGGTGCTGTTAGGGACAGATTATTGTTCTAAAATCATCTCCTAGTTCTATATGGAGAGGTTCCTGCTGGTGCTGTGAGGGACAGATTATTGTTCTAAAATTATCTCATCCTGTATTAAAAAAAGGTTCTTGGCGGTGCTGTGAGGTGAAAGCTTAGCTTTCTAAAACCATCTGATACTGGATTAGGTAAAGTTTACTAGTGCTGTGAGGGACAGATTATTGTTCTAAAATCATCTGCTAGTTCTGTAGGGAGAGGTTCCTGCTGGTGCTGTGAGGGTCAGATTATTGTTCTAAAATCATATCATATTGCTAGAGGGAGAGGTTCCTGCTGGTGCTGTGAGGGACAGATAATTTTTTTAAATCATCTCCTACTGTTATAGGGAGATGTTCCTGCTGGTGCTGTGAGGGACAGATTATTGTTCTAAAATCATCACATACTGCTGGAGTGAAAGGTTCCTGCTGGTGCTGTGAGGGACAGATTATTGTTCTAAAATCATCTCCTAGTTCAATAGGGAGAGGTTAATTCTGGTGCTGTAAGGTACAGATTATTGTTCTAAAATCATCTCCTAGTTCTATAGGGAGCGGTACCTGCTGGTGCTGTGAGGGACAGATTATTGTTCTAAAATCATCTCTAAGTTCTATAGCGAGGGATTCCTGCTGCTGCTGTGAGGGACTGATTATTGTTCTAAAATCATATCATATTGCTAGAGGGAGAGGTTCCTGCTGGTGCTGTGAGGGACAGATTATTGTTCTAAAATCATCTCCTACTGTCATATAGAGAGGTTCCTGCTGGTGCTGTGAAAGACAGATTATTGTTCTAAAATCATCTCCTAGTTCTATAGCGAGAGGTTCCTGCTGCTGCTGTGAGGGACAGATTATTGTTCAAAAATCATATCACATTGCTAGAGGGAGAGGTTCCTGCTGGTGCTGTGAGGGACAGATTATTGTTCTAAAATCATCTCCTACTGCTATAGGGAGAGGTTCCTGCTGGTGCTGTGAGGGACAGATTATTGTTCTTAAATCATCTGCTAGTTCTGTAGGGAGAGGTTCCTGCTGGTGCTGTGAGGGTCAGATTATTGTTCTAAAATCATTTCCTACTGCTATAGGAAGAGGTTCCTGCTGGTGTTGTGAGGGACAGATTATTGTTCTAAAATTATCTGCTACTGCTATATGGAGAGGTTCCTGTTGGTGTTGTGAGGGACAGATTATTGTTCTAAAATCATCTCCTATTGCTATAGGGAGAGATTCCTGCTGGTGCTGTGAGGGACAGATTATTGTTCTAAAATCATCTCCTAGTGCTATAGGGAGAGGTTCCTGCTGGTGCTGTAAGGGACAGATTTTTGTTCTAAAATCATCACATAGTTCTGGAGTGAGAGGTTCCTGCTGGTGCTGTGAAGGACAGATTATTGTTCTGAAATCATCTCCTAGTTCTATAGGGAGAGGTACCTGCTGGTGCTTTGAGGGACAGATTATTGTTCTAAAATCATCTCCTAGTTCTATAGCGAGAGGTTCCTGCTGCTGCTGTGAGGGACAGATTATTGTTCTAAAATCCTATCACATTGCTAGAGGGAGAGGTTCCTGCTGGTGCTGTGAGGGACAGCTTATTGTTCTAAAATAATCTCCTACTGCTATAGGGAGAGGTCCCTGCTGGTGCTGTGAGGGACAGATTATTGTTCTAAAATCATCTCCTACTGCTATAGGGAGAGGTTCCTGCTGGTTCTGTGAGGGACAGATTATTGTTCTAAAATTATCTCCTACTGCTATAGGGAGAGGTTCCTGCTGGTGCTGTGAGGGACAGATTATTGTTCTAAAATCATCACATACTGCTAGAGTGTGAGGTTCCTGCTGGTGCTGTGAGGGACACATTATTGTTCTAAATTCATTTCCTACTGCTATAAGGAGGGGTTCCTGCTGGTGCTGTGAGGGACAGATTATTGTTCTAAAATCATCTTATACTGCTACAAGGAGAGGTTCCTGCAGGTGCTGTGAGGGACAGGTTATTGTTTTAAAATCATCTCCTACTGCTATATTGAGAGGTTTCTGCTGGTGCTGTTAGGGACAGATTATTGTTCTAAAATCATCTCCTAGTTCTATAGGGAGAGGTACCTGCTGGTGCTTTGAGGGACAGATTATTGTTCTAAAATCATCTCCTAGTTCTATAGCGAGAGGTTTCTGCTGCTGCTGTGAGGGACAGATTATTGTTCTAAAATCATATCACATTGCTAGAGGGAGAGGTTCCTGCTGGTGCTGTGAGGGACAGATTATTGTTCTAAAAGCATCTCCTACTGCTATAGGGAGAGGTTCCTGCTGGTGCTGTGAGGGACAGATTATTGTTCTAAAATCATCTCCTACTTCTATAGGGAGAGGTTTCTGCTGGTGAGGTGAGGGACAGATTATTGCTCTAAAATCATCTCCACGTTCTATAGGGAGAGGTTCCTGCTGGTGCTGTGAGGGACAGATTATTGTTCTATAATCATCTCCCAGTGCTATGGGGAGAGGTTCCTTCTGGTGCTGTGAGGAACAGATCATTGTTCTAAAATCCTCTCCTAGTTCTATAGGGAGAGGTTCCTGCTGGTGCTGTAAGGGACAGATTATTGTTCTAAAATCATCTGCTACTGCTATAGGGAGAGGTTTCTGCTGGTGCTGTGAGGACAGATTGTGGTTCTAAAATAATCTCCTAGTTCTATAGGGTGAGGTTCCTGCTTGTGCTGTAAGGGACAGATTATTATTCTAAAATCATCTCCTAGTTCTATATAGGAAGAGGTTCCTGCTGGTGCTGTGAGGGACAGATTATTGTTCTAAAATTATCTCATCCTGTATTAAAGAAAGGTTCCTGGCGGTGCTGTGAGGTGAAAGCTTAGCTTTCTAAAACCATCTGATACTCGATTAGGTACAGTTTACTAGTGCTGTGAGGGACAGATTATTGTTCTAAAATCATCTGCTAGTTCTGTAGGGAGAAGTTCCTGCTGGTGCTGTGAGGGTCAGATTATTGTTCTAAAATCATATCA
Organism: Glandirana rugosa; assembly: GCA_018402905.1. Taxonomy (NCBI): domain Eukaryota; kingdom Metazoa; phylum Chordata; class Amphibia; order Anura; family Ranidae; genus Glandirana; species Glandirana rugosa. The sequence goes on from BLSH010247574.1 coordinate 17,425, forward strand.
TATTGCTAGAGGGAGAGGTTCCTGCTGGTGCTGTGAGGGACAGATAATTTTTTAAAATCATCTCCTACTGTCATAGGGAGAGGTTCCTGCTAGTGCTGTGAGGGACAGATTATTGTTCTAAAATCATCACATACTGCTGGAGTGAGAGGTTCCTGTTGGTGCTGTGGGGCACAGATTATTGTTCTAAAATCATCTCCTAGTTCAATAGGGAGAGGTTAATTCTGGTGCTGTAAGGTACAGATTATTGTTCTAAAATCATCTCCTAGTTCTATAGGGAGCGGTACCTGCTGGTGCTGTGAGGGACAGATTATTGTTCTAAAATCATCTCCAAGTTCTATAGCGAGGGATTCCTGCTGCTGCTGTGAGGGACTGATTAATGTTCTAAAATCATATCATATTGCTATAGGGAGAGGTTCCTGCTGGTGCTGTGAGGGTCAGATTATTGTTCTAAAATCATATCATATTGCTAGAGGGAGAGGTTCCTGCTGGTGCTGTGAGGGACAGATAATTTTTTAAAATCATCTCCTACTGTCATAGGGAGAGGTTCCTGCTGGTGCTGTGAGGGACAGATTATTGTTCTAAAATCATCACATACTGCTGGAGTGAGAGGTTCCTGTTGGTGCTGTGGGGGACAGATTATTGTTCTAAAATCATCTCCTAGTTCAATAGGGAGAGGTTAATTCTGGTGCTGTAAGGTACAGATTATTGTTCTAAAATCATCTCCTAGTTCTATAGGGAGCGGTACCTGCTGGTGCTGTGAGGGACAGATTATTGTTCTAAAATCATCTCCAAGTTCTATAGCGAGGGATTCCTGCTGCTGCTGTGAGGGACTGATTAATGTTCTAAAATCATATCATGTTGCTAGAGGGAGAGGTTCCTGCTGGTGCTGTGAGGGACAGATTATTGTTCTAAAATCATCTCCTACTGTCATATAGAGAGGTTCCTGCTGGTGCTGTAAGGGACAGATTATTGTTCTAAAATCATCTCCTACTGCTACAAGGAGAGGTTCCTGCTGGTGCTGTGAGGGACAGATTATTATTCTAAAATCATCTCCTAATGCAATAGGGAAAAGTGACTGCTGGTGCTGTGAGGGACAGATTATTGTTATAAAATCATCTCCTACTGCTATATTGAGAGGTTTCTGCTGGTGCTGTGAGGGACAGATTATTGTTCTAAAATCATCTCCTAGTTCTATACGGAGAGGTTCCTGCTGGTGCTGTGAGGGACAGATTATTGTTCTATAATCATCTCCTAGTGCTATAGGGAGAGGTTCCTGCTGGTGCTGTGAGGGACAAATCATTGTTCTAAAATCATCTCCTAGTGCTATATAGAGAGGTTCCTGCTGGTGCTGTAAGGGACAGATTATGGTTCTAAAATAATCTCCTAGTTCTATAGGGAGAGGTACCTTCTGGTGCTTTGAGAGACAGATTATTGTTCTAAAATCATCTCCTAGTTCTATAGCGAGAGGTTCCTGCTGCTGCTGTGAGTGACAGATTATTGTTCTAAAATCATCTCCTACTGCTATAGGGAGAGGTTCCTGCTGGTGCTGTGAGGGACAGATTATTGTTCTAAAATCATCTCCTACTGCTATAGGGAGAGGTTCCAGCTGGTGCTGTGAGGGACAGATTATTGTTCTATAAGCATCTACTAGTGCTATAGGGAGAGGTTCCTGCTGGTGCTGTGAGGGACAAATCATTATTCTAAAATCATCTCCTAGTGCTATAGAGAGAGGTTTCTGCTGGTGCTGTAAAGGACAGATTATTGTTCTAAAATCATCACATACTGCTAGAGGGAGAGGTTCCTGCTGCTCCTGTGAGGGACAGATTATGGTTCTAAAATCATCTCATCCTGTATTAGAGAAAGGTTCCTGGCGGTGCTGTGAGGGGAAAGCTTAGCTTTCTAAATCCATCTGATACTGGATTTTTTACAGTTTACTAGTGCTGTGAGGGACAGATTATTGTTCTAAAATCATCTCCTAGTTCTGTAGGGAGAGGTTCCTGCTGGTACAGTGAGGGTCAGATTATTGTTCTAAAATCATCTCCTACTGCTATAGGGAGAGGTTCCTGCTGGTGCTGTGAGGGACAGATTATTGTTCTAAAATCATCTCCTACTGCTATAGGGAGAGGTTCCTGCTGGTTCTGTGAGGGACAGATTATTGTTCTAAAATTATCTCCTACTGCTATAGGGAGAGGTTCCTGCTGGTGCTGTGAGGGTCAGATTATTGTTCTAAAATCATCACATAATGCTAGAGGGTGACGTTCCTGCTGGTGCTGTAAAGGACAGATTATTGTTCTAAAATCATCTCCTACTGCTATAGGGATAGGTTCCTGCTGGTGTTGTGAGGGACAGATTATTGTTCTAAAATCATCTCCTACTGCTATAGGGAGAGGTTGCTGCTGGAGCTGTGAGGGAAAGATTATTGTTCTAAAAGCATCTCCTACTGCTATAGGGAGAGGTTTCTGCTGGTCAGGTGAGCGACAGATTATTGTTCTAAAATCATCTCCTAGTTCTATAGGGAGAGGTTCCTGCTGTAGCTTTGAGGGACAGATTATTGTTCTATATTCATCTCCTAGTGCTATAGGGAGAGGTTCCTGCTGGTGCTGTGAGGGACAGATCATTGTTCTAAAATTATCACATACTGCTAGAGAGAGAGGTGCCTGCTGGTGCAGTGAGGGACAGATTATTGTTCTAAAATCATCTCCTAATGCTATAATGAGAGGTTTCTGCTGGTGCTGTGAGGGACAGATTATTGTTCTATAATCATCTCCCAGTGCTATGGGGAGAGGTTCCTTCTGGTGCTGTGAGAAACAGATCATTGTTCTAAAATCATCTCCTAGTGCTATATAGAGAGGTTCCTGCTGGTGCTGTAAGGGACAGATTATTGTTCTAAAATCATCACATACTGCTAGAGGGAGAGGTTTCTGCTGCTCCTGTGAGGGACAGATTATGGTTCTAAAATAATCTCCTAGTTCTATAGGGAGAGGTTCCTGCTGTGCTGTAAGGGACAGATTATTATTCTAAAATCATCTCCAAGTTCTATAGGGAGAGGTTCCTGCTGGTGCTGTGAGGGGAAAGATTATTTTTCTAAAATCATCTCATCCTGTATTAGAGAAAGGTTCCTGGCGGTGCTGTGAGGGGAAAGCTTAGATTTCTAATACCATCTGATACTGGATTAGGTACAGTTTACTAGTGCTGTGAGGGACAGATTATTGTTCTAAAATCATCTCTTAGTTCTGTAGGGAGAGGTTCCTGCTGCTACTGTGAGGGTCAGATTATTGTTCTAAAGGCATCTCCTACTGCTATAGGGAGAGGTTCCTGCTGGTGCTGTGAGGGACAGATTATTGTTCTAAAATTATCTCCTACTGCTATAGGGAGAGGTTCCTGCTGGTGCTGTGAGGGACAGATTATTGTTCTAAAAGCATCTCCTACTGTCATATAGAGAGGTTCCTGCTGGTGCTGTAAGGGACAGATTATTGTTCTAAAATCATCTCCTGCTGCTACAAGGAGAGGTTCCTGCTGGTGCTGTGAGGGACAGATTATTGTTCTAAAATCATCTCCTACTGCAATAGGGAAAAGTGCCTGCTGGTGCTGTGAGGGACAGATTATTGTTCTAAAATCATCTCCTACTGCTATTTTGAGAGGTTTCTGCTGGTGCTGTGAGGGACAGATTATTGTTCTAAAATCATCTCCTAGTTCTATAGAGAGAGGTTCCTGCTGGTGCTGTGAGGGACAGATTATTGTTCTAAAATCATCTCATCCTGTATTAGAGAAGGGTTCCTGGCGGTGCTGTGAGGGGAAAGCTTAGCTTTCTAAAACCATCTGATACTGGATTAGGTACAGTTTACTAGTGCTGTGAGGGACATATTATTGTTCTAAAATCATCTCCTAGTTCTGTAGGGAGAGGTTCCTGCTGCTACTGTGAGGGTCAGATTATTGTTCTAAAATCATCTCCTACTGCTATAGGGAAAGGTTCCTGCTGGTGCTGTGAGGGTCAGATTATTGTTCTAAAATCATCTCCTACTGCTATAGGGAGAGGTTCCTGCTGGTTCTGTGAGGGACAGATTATTGTTCTAAAATCATCACATGCTGCTAGAGGGTGAGGGTTCTGCTGGTGCTGTAAGAGACAGATTATTGTTCTAAAATCATCTCCTAGTTTATAGGGTGAGGTTCCTGCTGGTGCTGTGAGGGACAGATTATTGTTCTATAATCATCTCCTAGTGCTATAGGGAGAGGTTCCTGCTGGTGCTGTGTGGGACAGATCATTGTTCTAAAATCATCTCCTAGTGCTATAGAGAGAGGTTCCTGCTGGTGCATTAAGGGACAGATTATTGTTCTAAAATCATCACATACTGCTAGAGGGAGAGATGTCTGCTGGTGCTGTGAGGGACAGATTATTGTTCTAAAATAATCTCCTGATGCTATAGGGAGAGGTTTCTGCTGGTGCTGTGAGGGACAGATTATTGTTCTATAATCATCTCCTAGTGCTATAGGGAGAGGTTCCTTCTGGTGCTGTGAGGAACAAATCATTGTTCTAAAATCATCTCCTAGTTCTATAGAGAGAGGTTCCTGCTGGTGCTGTAAGGGACAGATTATTGTTCTAAAATCATCTTCTACTGCTATAGGGAAAGGTTTCTGCTGGTGCTATGAGGGACAGATTATGGTTCTAAAATAATCTCCTAGTTCTATAGGGTGAGGTTCCTGCTGGTGCTGTAAGGGACAGATTATTATTCTAAAATCATCTCCTAGTTCTATAGGGAGAGGTTCCTGCTGGTGCTGTGAGGGACAGATTATTGTTCTAAAATCATCTCATCCTATATTAGAGAAAGGTTCCTGGCGCTGTGAGGGGAAAGCTTAGCTTGCTAAAACCATCTGATACTGGATTAGGTACAGTTTACTAGTGCTGTGAGGGACAGATTATTGTTCTAAAATCATGTCCTAGTTCTGTAGGGAGAGGTTCCTGCTGGTACTGTGAGGGTCAGATTATTGTTCTAAAATCATCTCCTACTGCTATATTGAGAGGTTCCTGCTGGTGCTGTGAGGGACAGATTATTGTTCTAAAATCATCACATGCTGCTAGAAGGTGAGGTTTCTGCTGGTGCTGTAAGAGACAGATTATTGTTCTAAAATTATCTCCTACTGCTATAGGGAAAGGTTTCTGCTGGTGCTGTGAGGGACAGATTATGGTTCTAAAATAATCTCCTAGTTCTATAGGGTGAGGTTCCTGCTGGAGCTGTAAGGGACAGATTATTATTCTAAAATCATCTCCTAGTTCTATAGGGAGAGGTTCCTGCTGGTGCTGTGAGGGACAGATTATTGTTCTAAAATCATCACATCCTGTATTAGAAAAAGGTTCCTGGCGGTGCTGTGAGGGGAAAGCTTAGCTTTCTAAAACCATCTGATACTGGATTAGTTACAGTTTACTAGTGCTGTGAGGGACAGATTATTGTTCTAAAATCATCTCCTAGTTCTGTAGGGAGAGGTTCCTGCTGGTACTGTGAGGGTCAGATTATTGTTCTAAAATCATCTCCTACTGCTATAGGGAGAGGTTCCCGCTAATGCTGTGAGGGACAGATTATTGTTCTAAAATCATCACATGCTGCTAGAGGGTGAGGTTCCTGCTGGTGCTGTAAGAGACAGATTATTGTTCTAAAATTATCTCCTACTGCTATAGAGAGAGGTTCCTGCTGGTGCTGTGAGGGACAGATTATTGTTCTAAAATCATCTCCTACTGTCATAGGGAGAGGTTCCTGCTGGTGATGTGAGGGACAGATTATTGTTCTAAAATCATCTCCTACTGCTATAGGGAGAGGTTCCTGCTCGTGCTGTAAGGGACAGATTATTGTTCTAAAATCATCACATACTGCTAGAGGGAGAGGTTCCTGCTGGTGCTATGAGGGACAGATTATTGTTCTAAAATCATCTCCTACCGCTATAGGGAGAGGTTCCTGCTGGTGCTGAGAGGGACAGATTATTGTTCTAAAATCATCTCCTACTGCTATAGGGAGAGATTTCTGCTGGTGCTGTGAGGGACAGATTATTGTTCTATAATCATCTCCCAGTGCTATAGGGAGAGGTTCCTTCTGGTGCTGTGAGGAACAGATCATTGTTCTAAAATCATCTCCTAGTTCTATAGGGAGAGGTTCCTGCTGGTGCTATAAGGGACAGTTTATTGTTCTAAAATCATCTGCTACTGCTATAGAGAGAGGTTCCTGCTGGTGCTGTGAGGGACAGATTATTGTTCTAAAATCATCTCCTACTGTCATAGGGAGAGGTTCCTGCTGGTGATGTGAGGGACAGATTTTTGTTCTAAAAGCATCTCCTACTGCTATAGGGAGAGGTTCCTGCTTGTGCTGTAAGGGACAGATTATTGTTCTAAAATCATTACATACTGCTAGAGGGAGAGGTTCCTGCTGGTGCTATGAGGGACAGATTATTGTTCTAAAATCATCTCCTACTGCTATAGGGAGAGGTTCCAGCTGGTGCTGAGAGGGACAGATTATTGTTCTAAAATCATCTCCTACTGCTATAGGGAGAGATTTCTGCTGGTGCTGTGAGGGACAGATTATTGTTCTATAATCATCTCCCAGTGCTATAGGGAGAGGTTCCTTCTGGTGCTGTGAGGAACAGATCATTGTTCTAAAATTATCTCCTAGTTCTATAGGGAGAGGTTCCTGCTGGTGCTATAAGGGACAGATTATTGTTCGAAAATCATCTGCTACTGCTATAGGGAGAGGTTTCTGCTGGTGCTGTGAGGGACAGATTATTGTTCTAAAATCATCACATACTGCTATAGTGAGAGGTTCCTGCTGGAGCTGTAAGGGACAGATTATTGTTCTAAAATCATCACATACTGCTAGAGGGAGAGGTGCCTGCTGGTGCTGTGAGGGACAGATTATTGTTCTAAAATCATCTCCTAATGCTATAGGGAGAGGTTTCTGCTGGTGCTGTGAGGGACCGATTATTGTTCTATAATCATCTCCTAGTGCTATAGGGAGAGGTTCCTTCTGGTGCTGTGAGGGACAGATTATTGTTCTAAAATCATCTCCTAATGCTATAGGGAGAGGTTTCTGCTGGTGCTGTGAGGGACAGATTATTGTTCTATAATCATCATATAGTGCTATAGGGAGAGGTTCCTTCTGGTGCTGTGAGGAACAGATCATTTTTCTAAAATCATCTCCTAGTTCTATAGGGAGAGGTTCCTGCTGGTGCTGTAAGGGACAGATTATTGTTCTAAAATCATCTCCTACTGCTATAGGGAAAGGTTTCTGCTGGTGCTGTGAGGGACAGATTATTTTTCTAAAATCATCTCCTAGTTCTATAGGGAGAGGTTCCTGCTGGTGCTGTAAGGGACAGATTATTGTTCTAAAATCATCTCCTACTGCTATAGGGAAAGGTTTCTTCTGGTGCTGTGAGGTACAGATTATGGTTCTAAAATAATCTCCTAGTTCTATAGGGTGAGGTTCCTGCTGGTGCTGTAAGGGACAGATTATTATTCTAAAATCATCTCCTAGTTCTATAGGGAGAGGTTCCTGCTGGTGCTGTGAGGGACAGATTATTGTTCTAAAATCATCACATCCTGTATTAGAGAAAGGTTCCTGGCGGTGCTGTGAGGGGAAAGCTTAGCATTCTAAAACCATCTGATACTGGATTAGTTACAGTTTACTAGTGCTGTGAGGGACAGATTATTGTTCTAAAATCATCTCCTAGTTCTGTAGGGAGAGGTTCCCGCTGGTGCTGTAAGGGACAGATTATTGTTCTAAAATCATCACATGCTGCTAGAGGGCGAGGTTCCTGCTGGTGCTGTAAGAGACAGATTATTGTTCTAAAATTATCTCCTACTGCTATAGAGAGAGGTTCCTGCTGGTGCTGTGAGGGACAGATTATTGTTGTAAAATCATCTCCTACTGTCATAGGGAGAGGTTCCTGCTGGTGATGTGAGGGACAGATTATTGTTCTAAAATCATCTAATACTGCTATAGGGAGAGGTTCCTGCTGGTGCTGTGAGGGACAGATTATTGTTCTAAAATCATCACATACTGCTAGAGGGAGAGGTTCCTGCTGGTGCTGTGATGGACAGATTATTGTTCTAAAATCATCTCCTACTACTATAGGGAGAGGTTCCTGCTGGTGCTGAGAGGGACAGATTAGTGTTCTAAAATCATCTCCTACTGCTATAGGGAGAGATTTCTGCTGGTGCTGTAAGGGACAGATTATTGTTCTATAATCATCTCCCAATGCTATAGGGAGAGGTTCCTTCTGGTGCTGTGAGGAACAGATCATTGTTCTAAAATCATCTCCTAGTTCTATAGGGAGAGGTTCCTGCAGGTGCTATAAGGGACAGATTATTGTTCTAAAATCATCTGCTACTGTTATAGGGAGAGGTTTCTGCTGGTGCTGTGAGGGACAGATTATGGTTCTAAAATAATCTCCTAGTTCTATAAGGATAGGTTCCTGCTGGTACTGTGAGGGACAGATTATTGTTCTAAAATCATCACATACTGCTATAGTGAGAGGTTCCTGCTGGTGCTGTGTGGGACAGATTATTGTTCTAAAATCATCTCATACTGCTATAGGGAGAGGTTCCTGCTGCTCATGTGAGGGACAGATTATTGTTCTAAAATCATCTTATCATAGTGCTACAGGGAGAGGTTCCTGCTGCTCCTGTGAGTGACAGATTATTGTTCTAAAATCATCTCATACTGCTAGAGGGAGAAGTTCCTGCTGCTCCTGTGAGGGACAGATTATTGTTCTAAAATCATCTCATACTGGTATAGGGAGAGGTTCCTGCTTCTCCTGAGAGGGACAAATTATTGTTCTTAAACCATCTCATCATAGTGCTACAGGGAGAGGTTCCTGCTTCTCCTGTGAGGGACAGATTATTCTTCTAAAATCATTTCATAGTGCTATAGGGAGAGGTTCCTGTTGCTCCTGTGAGGGACAGATTATTGTTCTAAAATCATCTCACCCTAGTGCTACAGGGAGAGTTTCCTGCTGCTCCTGTGAGGGACAGATTATTGTTCTAAAATCATCCCATAATGCTATACGGAGAGGTTCCTACTGCTCCTGTGAGGGACTGATTATTGTTCTAAAATCATCTCATCATAGTGCTACAGGGAGGGGTTCCTGCTGTTCCTTTGAGGGACAGATTATTGTTCTAAATTCTTCTCATTATAGTGCTACAGGGAGAGGTTCCTGCTGCTCCTGTGAGGGACAGATTATTGTTTGAAAATCATCCCATAGTGCTATAGGGAGAGTTTCCTGCTGCTCCTGTGAATGACAGATTATTGTTCTAAAATCATCTCATGGTTCTATAGGGAGAGGTGCCTGCTTCTCCTGTGAGGGACAGATTATTGTTCTAAAATTATCTCATACTGCTAGAGGTAGAGGTTCCTGCTGCTCCTGTGAGGGACAAAGTATTGTTCTAAAATCATTTCATACTGTTATAGGGAGAGGTTGTTGCTGCTCCTGTGAGGGACCGATTATTGTTCTAAAATTATCTCATCATAGTGCTACAGGGAAAGGTTCCTACTGCTCCTTTGAGGGACAGATTATTGTTCTAAAATCATCTCATACTTCTATAGGGAGAGGTTCCCGCTGCTCACCTGAGGGACAGATTATTGTTCTAAAATTATCTCATCTTAGTGTTACAAGTAGACGTTCCTGCTTCTCCTTTGAGGGACAGATTATTGTTCTATAATCATCTCATAGTGCTATCGAGAGAGGTTCCTGCTGCTCCTGTGAGGGACAGATTATTGTTCTAAAATCATCTCATAGTGCTATAGCGAGAGTTTCCTGCTACTCCTGTGAGGGACAGATTATTGTTCTAAAATCATCTCATAGTGCTATAGGGAGAGGTTCCTGCTGCTCCTGTGAGGGACAGATTATTGTACTAAAATCATCTCATCATAGTGCTACAGGGAGAGTTTCCTGCTGCTCCTGTGAGGGATAGATTATTGTTCTAAAATCATCTCATAATGCTATAGAGAGAGGTTCCTGCTGCTCCTGTGAGGGACAGATTATTGTTCTAAAAACATCTCATAGTACTATAGGGAGAGGTTCCTGCTGCTCCTGTGAGGGACAGATTATTGTTCTAAAATCTTCTCATCATAGTGCTACAGGGAGAGGTTCCTGCTGCTCCTGTGAGGGACAGATTATTGTTCTAAAATCATCTCATACATCTAGAGGGAGAGGTTCCTGCTGCTTCTCTGAGGGACAGATTATTGTTCTAAAATCAACACATATTGCTATAGGGAGAGGTTCCTGCTGGTTCTGGGAGGGACAGAATATTGTTCTAAAATGATCTCCTAGTTCTATAGGGAGAGGTTTCTGCTGTTGCTATGAGGGACAGATTATTGTTCTAAAATCATCTCCTACTGCTATAGAGAGAGGTTCCTGCTGGTGCAGTGAGTGATAGATTATTGTTCTAAAATCTTCTCCTAGTGCTATAGGGAGAGGTTCCTGCTGGTGCTGTGAGGGACAGATTATTGTTCTAAAATCATCTCCTAGTTCTATAGGGAGAGGTTCCTGCAGGTGCTGTAAGAAACAGATTATTGTTCTAAAATAATCTCCTAGTTCTATAGTGAGAGGTTCCTGCTGGTGCTGTGAGGGACAGATTATTGTTCTAAAATCATCTCATACTGCTATAGGGAGAGGTTCCTTCTGCTCATGTGAGGGACAGATTATTGTTCTAAAATCATCTCATCATAGTGCTACAGGGAGAGGTTCCTGCTGCTCCTGTGAGTGACAGATTATTGTTCTAAAATCATCTCATACTGCTAGAGGGAGAAGTTCCTGCTGCTCCTGTGAGGGACAGATTATTGTTCTAAAATCATCTCATACTGGTATAGGGAGAGGTTCCTGCTTCTCCTGAGAGGGACAAATTATTGTTCTTAAACCATCTCATCATAGTGCTACAGGGAGAGGTTCCTGCTTCTCCTGTGAGGGACAGATTATTCTTCTAAAATCATTTCATAGTGCTATAGGGAGAGGTTCCTGTTGCTCCTGTGAGGGACAGATTATTGTTCTAAAATCATCTCACCCTAGTGCTACAGGGAGAGTTTCCTG
>BLSH010247574.1:46601-60759 GCA_018402905.1 Glandirana rugosa
GAAGTGGTGACGGGAGGAACAGTCAGACGTGTGACACATTTCGGCATCGTCAACCGTGGACACAAAGTAGTAGTAGTCTCTGTACGACGCGACCACAAAGTTACAGGAGTAGGACGTTGTCTTCACCAACCCGTAGCCACGTAAGTTACAGAAGGTGAACACCCCGTCCCGATACACCTACCGGGTACCTTTCGTGTGGTTGTCTCAGTAGTTTTTCGTATTCTCTGACGACGTACTGAACCCCGAGTCTGACGAACCGACTAAATTTTCCCCGACTCCACTTTCTGTCTACCGGTACCCCAATGTATATATATATATATATATATGTGTATGTGTGTTGCCCGTTATAGCAAATTGGATCCATGCTTTGCTGGGGTTTTTTGCCTTCCTCTGGATCAACTGTGGGTGAAGGATTGTATATGGGATGATTTGGTTGTGTGTATGTGTATATATATATATATATATATGTAACCCCATGGCCATCTGTCTTTCACCTCAGCCCCTTTTAAATCAGCCAAGCAGTCTGAGCCCCAAGTCATGCAGCAGTCTCTTATGCTTTTTGATGACTCTGTTGGTGTGCTTTCCATGGGCCATCCACATAGCCCTGCCCCACAAGTGGAAGACATTGAATGCACCGATGCCCAACCACTTCTGTTGCAGGATGAGGACATTGAAACACCAGCGCAGCATGTCTCTGATGATGATGAAACACAGGTGCCAACTGCTACGGCTTTACACAGTGTGCAGACTGACAAGGAGGGCAGTGGTGAAGAGTGGGTGGAAGATGATGTGGAGGATGATGAGGTCGTAGACCCCACATGGAATGAAGGTCATGCGAGTGACGTGTGCAGTTTGGAGGAAGAGGTGGTGGTCGCACAGAGGCACCAGCACAGCAAAAGAGGAAGCAGGTTGCAAAAGCAGAGAGAGCGTCCCCCAGACAGTTCACCTGCTACTACCCACCGCACCCAGGGACCTAGCACACCAAATCCAGCTCAAAGGCATTCCCTGGCTTGGCAGTTCTTCAGACAATGTGCTTACGACAAGACACGAGTGGTTTGCACGCTGTGCAATGAGAGGCTGAAGTGAGACATAAATGTTCTAAACCTGAGCACAACCTGCATGACCAGGAATCTACATGCAAAGCATTAGCTGTAGTGGAATAAGCACCTCAAAATCCAAGAAAGATCTCGGCCTCCCCCTGCTTCCTCTTCTGCTGCTGCCTCGGCCTCTTCCTCCACCTCTACAGTGCCAGTGTCACCTGCCACCCAACAAACAGACCATGTGACAGCAACATCACCATGTCCGCCACCGTCCCCAAGCATTTCCACACGGTCCCATGGACGCTTACAGCTCTCCATCTCCCAAACACTGGAGAGAAAGAGGAAGTACCCCCCTACCCACCCACGATCCCTGGCCATGAATGCCAGCATTTCAAAATTTCTGGCCTTTGAAATGCTGTCATTCCATCTGGTGGACACGGACAGTTTTAAAAACCTGATGGCGGTGGCTGTCCCACAGTACATGGTTTTCCAGGCGAGCCATCCCTTCCCTGCACAAACAAGTTGGTGACGAGATCAAGTGTGCACTGTGCAACGCCATCTGTGGCAAGGTCCACAGAACCACTGATATGTGGACCAGTAAGCACGGGCAGGGACGCTATATCTCGCTAACTGCACACTGGGCAAATGTAGTGGCGGGTGGGCCTGAGGCAGCTAGCCGTTTGGCGCATGTCCTTCCGCCACCGAGGATTGCAGGGCATTTCTCTTTGCCTCCTGTTGCCTCCTCCTCCTACTGCGCTTCCTCCTCCTTTACCACTTCCTCATCCACACAGCGTAACACCTTCACCACCAACTTTAGCACATCCAGGGGGAAATGATAGCAGGCTGTTTTAAAACTGATATGTTTGGGGGATAAACCCCACACTGCACAGCAGCTGTGGACGGGCATTGAACAACAGACCGATGAGTGGTTGTTGCTACTGAGCCTCAAGCCCGGCCTGGTGGTATGCGATAATGGGCGAAATCTCGTAGCAGCTCTGGGCCTACCTAGTTTGACCCACATCCCTTGCCTGGCGCATGTGCTGAATTCGGTGGTGCAGAAATTTCTAGAAAAACTACCCTGATTTGTCAGAGCTGCTGCAGAAAGTGCGGGCCCTCTGTGCGCGCTTTCGGCGTTCTCACCCTGCTGCTGCTTGCCTGTCTGTGCTGCAGCGGAACTTTGGCCTTCCAGCTCACCACCTACTATGCGACGTGCCCACAAGGTGGAACTTCACCTTGCACATGCTGGAGAGACTGTGTGAGCAGCAGCAGGCAATAGTGGAGTTTCAGCTGCAGCATGCAGCATGCACAGGTCAGTAGCTCTGCGGAACAGCACCACTTCACCACCAACGAGTGGGTCTCCATGCGAGACCTGTGTACCATATTGCGGTGTTTCGAGTACTCCACCAACATGGCCAGTGCTGATGACGCTGTTCTCAGCATTACTATCCCACTTTTTTGTCTCCTTGAAAAAACACTTTGTGCGATGATGGAAGAGGATGTGGCACAAGAGGAAGAGGAGGAGGAAGAGGGGTCATTTCCACGGTTATCAGGCCAGTCATTCACAAGTGGCTCGGAGGGTGGGTTCCTGCACCAGCATAGGCCAGGTAAAAAATTTTCAAGCCAGGGCACAGTTCTGGAGGATGAGGAGGACGAGAATGATGATGAGGAGGAGGAGGAACCGTGTTCACAGCAGGGTGGCACCCAACGCAACTCCTCGGTATCACTGGAGCGTTGCTGGGGGGATATGGAGGACACAGATGATACACCTCCCACAGAGGACAGCTTGTCTTTGCCTCTGGGCAGCCTGGCACACATGAGCGACTACATGCTGCAGTGCCTGCTCAATGACAGCGGAGTGGCCCACATTGTAACTTGTGCTGATTACTGGGGGGCCAACCTGCTGGATCCCCGTTACAAGGACAACGTGCCGTCCTTAATTCCCTCACTGGTTCGTGATCGGAAGATGTGCGACTACAAGCGCATGCTGGTAGACGCGCTGCTGAGGGCATTCCCAAATGACACAGGGGGCTCAGTGGAAGCCCAAGGCGAAGGCGGAGGAGGAGGAAGAGGTCACCAATGCAGCTGTGGCACCGCCAGCACCACAGAAGGCAGGGTTAGCATGGCTGAAATGTGGAAAAGCTTTGTCAGCAGCATGCCACAACAAACAGCACCACCAGCTGATAGGCAACGTCTTAGCAGGAGGCAGTATTTCAGCAACATGGTGGAACAGTATGTGTGCACACACCTACACGTACTGACTGATGGGTCTGCCCCATTCAACTTCTGGGTCACCAAATTGTGCACATGGCCTCAGCTTGCCCTTTATGCCTTGGAGGTGTTGGCCTGCCCTGCAGCCAGTGTATTGTCGGAACGTGTGTTTAGCACGGCAGGGGGCGTTATCACAGACAAGCGCAGCCGCCTGTGCACAGCCAACGTGGACAAGCTAATGTTTATTAAAACAAACCAGGCATGGATCCCACAAGACTTGACTCTGCCTTGTGCAGAATAGACATTTAGACTGGCCTCACACAGCCATTGGTATACTTGTTTTTTTTAATATGTCTCAATATTTTGGGAGCTACCCCAATTAGAAAAAAAAACAAACCAACAAAAAACAGTGTTGGCTATCTCCTCCTCCTCCTCCACCGCCACTTACACCTACACCGCCACGGTCACGGCCTATTCAACCTCCTACTCTACATCCACCTCCTCCTCCATTTTTTTTATGTGATTTTAAGTTATTTCCCTATCCACATTTGTTTGCAGGGCACTTGTCATACTCTTACCCCCATTTTGCTTCCTTTTGCAGCCCTCTATCCCTTTTCAGGGCTTTTTTACAGCCATTTTTGTGCCCAAAAGTCCGGGTCACCATTGACTTCAATGGGGTTCGGGGTCCGGGCTCAAGTTCGGTACCGAACCCAAACTTTTTTGTGAAGTTCGTTCGAACCCGACGAACCCGAACATCCAGGTGTCCACTCGACTCTAGTGCCAGGTGGATTTGCTAGCCCCTTAGCTAGTGAGCAGTGAGCACATGTTTTGTCCATCGCTGTGGTGTGAACCAGTCCTAAGTCCATAGCCATGCTCAGTATCACAAGTAATATACAATAGATTGTCCTAACTATTGGAAAATGTGCCTTTACACACATATGAACTATAATGTCAGCTCAGGGTTCAGTATAGAGTTGGGCCACCATTTGCAGCTATAACAGCTTCAATTCTTCTGGGAAGGCTGTTCATAAGGTTTAGGAGTGTGTCTATGGGAATATTTGTCCATTCTTCCAGAAGTGCATTTGTGAGGTCAGGCACTGATGTTGGATGAGAAGGCCTGGCTTGCCGTCTCTGCTCTAATTCAGCCAAAATATGTTCTATCTGGTTGAGGTCAGGACTCTGTGCAGGCCAGTCAAGTTTCTCCATACCAACCTCCCTCATCCATGTCTTTATGGCCTTTGCTTTGTGCACTGTTGGAACAGAAAGGGGCCATCCCCAAACTGTCCCCACAAAGTTGGGAGCATGAAATTGCCCAAAATGTCTTGCTGATGCTTTAAGAGTTCCCTTCACTAGAACTAAGGGGTCAAGCCCAACCCCTGAAAAACAACCCCACACCATAATCCCCCTCCACCAAATGATTTGGACCAGTACACAAAGCAAGATCCATAAAGACATGGATGAGTGAGTTTTGGGTGAAGGAACTTGACTGGCCTGCACACAGTCCTGACTTCAACCAGATAGGACACCTTTTGGCTGAATTAGAGCTGATATTGTGAGCCAGGCCTTCTCATCCAACATCAGTGCCTGACTTCACAAATGCACTTCTGGAAGAATGGCCAAATACTCCCATAGACAAACATCCTAAACCTTATGGACAGCCTTCCCAGAAGAGTTGAAGCTGTTATAGCTGCAAAGCGTGGGCCAACTCAATATTGAACCCTACGGACTAAGACTGGCATGCCATTAAAATTCATGTGCATGTAAAGGCAGGCAACCCCATTGCCTAGCTAGTATAACTAATATATCTGGCAATATTTGCAATGGTGGTTGAACCCTCCTACACATAAATACTACATTTAGACATACGTTAGGTAAGGCCCTGAGTCATGTTTAACAAGATAGAGAGGATAAACAACATCTCTATATGAAGTGACATGCTTGGGAATTGAACTCGGGACATCTCCAATGGTAGACAGAACTGCTACCTTTTAAACCACAGGGCTTACATGCATCAAGTCCTCCTACACATAAATACACAGATACTGCATGTCTAGGAATATATAGGACTTACATTAGTCGGGAGTTAATCTTCTAAATGTAATCTGTGATTTTTGGTGGATCTTGTTGCATGAGCATAGAATATATTAATTATTATATAATAAAAAAAAATTATATTAAAGTTATGCTCAGTTTTTTGGTAATGACATTTTTATTTCTGATGTTGGTACACATATCACATTTTTGGGGCTCAAATTAGGATGATTTGGTAAGAATAAAAATAAAAAAAGGGACTAATTTTAAATTTCCATAAGCAATGGTATTGTTTGTGGTTTGTAAAGACATCTGTCTGAGTTTGGGGAAATATTTTTGTGACATGGACAGCAGCATGTGAAAGTGACCGAGAAAAAAAAATATTTACAAAACATGAAGAGATTTCACATTCTAGCATTCTTAAAAACAAAATAGATGATCAAATGTGAAACATTGTTACCAGGACAATTTCTTTGAGAGAAAGATACATTTCATCTCAACATGAAATGGATTTATTTGATAAAATAACAATTTTACCATTAGAATGAATGGCAGAAACTTGCACTTGTCAAAATAACTCTCATCTTCACTCCCAAAAAATGTGTGTAAAATAACTCTCATTTTGGTATTTACTAACTACTCGAGAAATTACTCCATGAGAGTTATTTTGAGAGTTGTTTTGTGTCTGAGCATGCTCAGTCGTGCTCAGCTGTGCTCTGTGCCTAGGAGTAAGACGACGGGGAATTTATCTCTTCTCAGAATTTTTAAGATATTTCAGTGTAGAAATCACTTTTTCACAAAGTTTAAAAGCAGATTATCTTTAAACAATATACCGCATATTTTAGTACAATTTAGGGGATCAGATCATGCTCCAAACATTATTTCTATTTGCACAACTCCAGGTCTGGACTGGAGTAAGGAGTTGGCCGTTATCTGTGACCTGGGAGCAATAGTGAATTCCATTTTGGATGTTATTTACCGCCATCGCTATTGTGAATACCGTTTTAAACGCTATTTACCGCAAATCGTGGTAATTTTGCCGCTATTTTGCGGCAGCGCTATAGTAAATTACCCCCATAGTATTGCCTGAAGGCATCTGCAATCCCCTCCATAGTATGCACCCTAGTGTGTTGCTTATCGAGGATTTCCAAAATAAACGAATGGGCCTGTTGGGCTCTCGGAGCCCGTGCCAAGAGCTTCCCACACTTATCGCTATGTTCATAGAATGCGCATTTGCATCTAGCAATCATCGCATTAGCTTTGTCCAATGCTAGCTCACGCAGCCGGGTCCGCAGGGCTGTGAGGTCTGCCAACGTCTTGTTCGCAAGAGATTTCTTATGGGAGGCTTCCAAGGCTTGGATATTGTCCAAAAGATCCATAATTTGTTTGCCTTCCTGATACGTGAGCCGATCTTAACCAGGACTCCTCTGATGTAGCTCTTGTGCGCCTACCAAACCATCAGGAGAGCACTGTCTTCCCCCGCATTGGAAGAGAAGAAATGTCTCAGTTTCTCTGTGACTTCCTTGATGACCTCGGGGCTCGGGGGTTCTGGAGTAGAGAGTTTTCACCTTCCACATCCACTGCTTCTGAGTGGGGGACAGCAGATCTATGTTCACAAAAATCGGGGCGTGGTCAGAAAAGGTAATAGACCCAATAGAGGCTGGCTGGACTCTCGAAAGGAGAGATTGAGGTAGCATGAAAAAGTCGATTCTGGAGTAAGAAGCGTGTGGATGGGAATAGAACATATAATCACATTGATTCGGGTGGAAAATCCGCCATACGTCCACCTGGTGGAGTGCGTGAAAGTTTTTCTTGAGACATTTAATGGCTGCGTAAGAGAGTTGGGAAGTGTGCTGTGAGGCATCCAGAATCGGGTCCAATGTGAAGTTCATGCCCCCCCCTACAAGCTCCACCCCTTCCGCAAAATCCCCTAGTTTCGGCAGGGTCTGTTCCAAATACGCTATCTGGTTCAAGTCACCAAGGATCCTCCCACCGTCCCTTTCAGGAAGAGGGCTCTGCCTTCCTCATCGCACCAATGGGCCCTCATATGCCAAGGGAGCGAGCTAAGGATCAGAATACTTACACCTCTGGATCTGGAGTCAGGAAAGCAGCCGTGGTATGCCATTGGGAAAGTGCGATCTTGGAATTTTAGTAGTTTATTGGCACGAAAATGTGTCTCCTGGAGGAAGCATATTTGAGCTTTAGAATGTTTCAGATTGGAGAGCACCATGGAGCACTTCTCTTGGATGTTCAGCCCCTTAACATTGATAGACATGAGGCGCACAGATTCTGTTCCGTTTGTGGGCATGGTGCAAACGGAAAAAAAAAGGGGGAAGCGCCGGATAAATCAAAGGAGAGACAGAAAAGTCAGAATTTACTCAAGAATAGGCAGCGGGCAACCCGAAAGGTCGCCCTACCCTAAGACGCACTGGGCGTCAAGGAGACAAAACTCAAAGCACCCAGGTAATCCGAGAAAGGAGCACCTACCGGGTGTCACCCTATGTGGGGGAAGAAGTTGTTCATAGCGGGGATCAGAGACTCCCTGTCCCGACCTGCACTATCACAATAAAATCAACAATATCAGTGAGTATACGGCTGATACATATCATAAGCACATTCAAGTTCGCAATATGAAAATTTTAGGTCCGGGGTGTGCATCCCCCTGCGCCAAAAGGCACAGCCAGCACTCGCACCCCCATCTCTCTGTAGATCTCCCATGTGGGAGTTTCCAGGAATTCCCCAGCTGGATGATCGAACACGTACAAGGAAAAAAAGAAACATTCCTATAACAGAGGAGCTATATCCTGAAAATGAAGTTCGGTTAAGCATGATAGGCTGCCCCGAAGGAGCATTACCCTTAAGAAAAAGAAAAGGAAAAGGACAAAGTGCAAGGCCTGAGAGACCACACCACCCACAATCTTCCCCTTAAAAAACAGCAAACCAACAGAAAAGAAACCAGAAACCAAAAACCCACCAGCATTTGGAAGCTGCATTAAGTAACTACTATTCCTCTGGGGAGGGGGGCTCCACCACCACCAGATCTACATGGGGATGGGCATGCGACTGGGGGGAAGCCAGGGGGGAGGCAATGGGAAAGGAAGAGGGGAGGCCCAGAGAGAAGGGGGTTAGGGAAGGGTGGAGGAGGAGAGGATGAGGGGAGAGAGGGAAGGGGGAGGGGAGTGGAGGGGGGGAGTGGAGGGGGGGGGAGAGGAGGGGGGACAGAAGAGGGGGGGAAGGAGAGGGGGGAATTGATTGGGGAGGAAGGGGGTATGGTGGAGGGCTGGGGGGAGAGACACTGTGATCTAATATATGAGGAGAATGGGCTGGCACTAGGCCATGCCCTGCTCAGGTCCCCCGCCTCCGGCATCTCCCCCAGCCCCCAAAGGTCCCACCTAATCTCAATCAAACATATTCA
The DNA here is from genome assembly GCA_018402905.1 of Glandirana rugosa. Taxonomy (NCBI): domain Eukaryota; kingdom Metazoa; phylum Chordata; class Amphibia; order Anura; family Ranidae; genus Glandirana; species Glandirana rugosa. The sequence continues at coordinate 55,296 of BLSH010247574.1, forward strand.
GTTGAAACTAGATCCCCAGATACTGACATTATTAATCCTGCCATAGAGATCTCCTCCACCCCTCCAGTCCCCAGCGTCCACAGTGAGCCTGATATCTTCAGCAGTCATCTCCCGCAGCAGCAGTTTCTAAGATTGTTCCCTGATGGGAGGGGGAGGGGGCCCGCTATAGTACATCTCCAACCCAGGGCAAGACAGTAGGGGTCATTTACTATAGCGCTGCCGCAAAATAGCGGCAAAATTACCACAATTCGTGGTAAATTACCGCGATTTGATGTAAATAGCAATAAAATGGTATTCACAATAGCACTGGCAGTAAATAACGGCCAAAATGGAATTCACTATTGCTCCCAGGTCACAGATAACAGGCAACTCCTTACTCTAGTCCAGACCTGGAGTTGTGCAAATAATGTTTGGAGCATGATCTGATCCACTTCAGCCCCGGAAGGATTTCACACTTTAGGACCAGAGCACTTTTTGCGATTTGGCACTGCGTCGCTTTAACTGAGAATTGCGCGGTCATGCAACGTTGTACCCAAACAAAATTTGCGTCCTTTTTTCCCACAAATAGAGCTTTCTTTTGGTGGTATTTGATCACCTCTGCATCATTTCTGATCGCCGCTATAAACAAAAGAAGAGCAACAATTTTACAAAAAGACCCAAATGTATTACTTTTTGATAAAATACAAATCCAAAAAAAATATAAAAAAACATTTTTTCATCGGTTTTGGCCGATTTATATTCTTCCTCATATTTTTGGTAAAAAAAATCACAATCGGCGTTTATTGATTGGTTTGCGCAAAAGTTGCAGCGTTTACGGATGATGAGAATTCATTTTTGGGGTTTTTATTTTTTTTATTTTTTACTAGTAATGGCGGCGATCTGCGATTTTTAGCGGTACTGCGATATTGCAGCAGACATGTCGGACCATTTTGACACTTTTTTGGGACCATTGGCATTTATACAGCGATCAGTGCTATAAAAATGCACTGATTACTGTGTAAATGTCATTGGCAGTGAAGTGAAGTAACCTGCAGGGGGCACTCTAAGGGTTAACTGTGTTCCCTGGGCGTGTTCTAACTGTGTGTGGGCTGCCCTAGCAGGGGAAGGGAAGTGATCACAGCTTCCATGTAGAGGAAGGCTGTGATCACCGTCCTTCCCCCTCTATGAGAACGGAGGTCCGTGTTTACTTACATGGACCTCCGTTCTCTCAGTGCGGGGGGGCCATCGCGGGTAGCCGGCGGCGATCGAGTCCGCCGCACCCGTTCCCTGGCTCCCCCCGAACACAGTGAGCGCGCGGGTGCGCCTTCGGTGGTGCGCGCGCTCACAATGCTAGTTATCGCGGCCGCCGTCCTGTGACGGCGATTCGCGATAACGAACCACCTTGTCGCCATCACGCTGCTGTGGGCGGTCGGCAAGTGGTTAAAGATAATCTGCTTTTAAACTGTGTGAAAAAGTGATTTCTACACTGAAATATCTTAAAAAGTCTGAGAAGAGATAAATTCCCCTTTGTTTTACTCCTAGGCACAGCTGAACACAACTGAGCATGCTCAGACACAAAACAACTCTCAAAATAACTCTCATGGAGTAATTCCTTGAGTAGATAGTATATACCAAAATGAGAGTTATTTTACACAGATTATTTGGGAGTGAAGAGGAGAGTTATTTTGCCAAGTGCAAGTTTCAGCCATTCATTCTAATGGTACAATTGTTACTTTATCAAATAAATCCATTTCATGTTGAGAAGAAATTTATCTTTCTCTCAAAGAAATTGTCCTGGCAACAATGTTGCAAATTTGATAATCTGTTTTGTTGTTAAGAATGCCAGAATGTGAAACCTCTTCATGTTTTGTAAATATTTTTTTTTCTCGGTCACTTTCACATGCTGCTGTCCATGTCACAAAAATATTTCCCCAAACTCACACAGATGTCTTACAAACCACAAACAATACCATTGCTTATGGAAATTTAAAATGAGTGCCATTTTTTTATTTTTTATTCTTTCCAAATTATCCTAATTTGAGCCCCAAAAATGTGATATGTGTACCAACATCAGAAATAAAAATGTCATTGCCAAAAATCTGAGAATAAAATTACTATTTTACACTCACGCAGCAAGAACCACCAAAAATCTCAGATTACATTTAGAAGATTAGCTCCTGACTAATGTAAGTCTTATATATTCCTAGAGATACAGTTTCTGTGTATTTATGTGTAGGAGGACTTGATGTGTGTAAGCCCTGTGTTTTAAAAAGTAGCAGTTCTGTTTACCATTGGAGATGTCCTGAGTTCAATTCCCAAGCATGTCACTTCCTATAGAGATGTTGTTTGTCCTCTCTATGTTGTTAAACATGACTCAGGGCCTTACCTAAATGTAGTATTTATGTGTAGGAGGGTTCCACCACCATTGCAAATCTTGCCAGATATATTAGTTATACTAGCTAGGCAATGTGGATGCCTACCTTTACATGCACATGAACTTTAATGGCACCCCAGTCTTAGTCCGTAGGGTTCAATATTGAGTTGGCCCACCCTTTGCAGCTATAACAGCTTCAACTCTTCTGGGAAGGCTGTCCATAAGGTTTAGGATGTTTGTCTATGGGAGTATTTGGCCATTTTTCCAGAAGTGCATTTGTGAAGTCAGGCACTGATGTTGGATGAGAAGGCCTGGCTCACAACCTCCTCTCAAATTTAGCCAAAATGTGTCCTATTTGTTGAGGTCAGGACTCTGTGCAGGCCAGTCAAGTTCCTTCACCACAAACTCACTCATCCATGTCTTTATGGATCTTGCTTTGTGCACTGGTCCAAATCACTTGGTGGAGGGGGGATTATGGTGTGGGGTTGTTTTTCAGGGGTTGGGCTTGACCCCTTAGTTCTAGTGAAGGGAACTCTTAAGGCATCAGCAAGACATTTTGGGCAATTTCATGCTCCCAACTTTGTGGGAACAGTTTGGGGATGGCCCCTTCCTGTTCCAACATGACTGCGGACCAGTGCACAAAGCAAAGGCCATAAAGACATGGATGAGGGAGGTTGGTATGGAGGAACTTGACTGGCCTGCACAGAGTCATGACCTCAACCCAATAGAACACCTTTTGGCTGAATTAGAGCAGAGACTGCGAGCCAGGCCTTCTCATCCAACATCAATGCTTGACCTCACAAATGCACTTCTGGAAGAATGGACAAACATTCCCATGGACACACTCCTAAACCTTATGGACAGCCTTCCCAGAAGAGTTAAAGCTATTATAGCTGCAAATGGTGGCCCAACTCTATACTGAACCCTGGTCTGCCATTATAGTTCATGTGTGTGTAAAGGCGCATTTCCCAATACTTAAAACAATCTATTGTATATTACTTGTGATACTAAGCATGGCTATGGACTTAGGACTGGTACACACCACAGCAATGGACAGCCCATGTGCTCACTGCTCACTAGCTAAGTGGCTAGCAAATTCACCTGGCAACCAAAAGGTTGCTGGTTCATGTCCTGGATATGTTAATGCTTGTGATGAAGTTTATAATAAACCCCTGTTTGGGTTTCTCACCACAATCCAAAGACAGGCTGATCTCTTGTCCAAATAGTCTGTAATGTAAGCACGTTATTTTGGGACTTTAAATTTACACTGCACAGGTTCATCTGGTTAGAAAACTGTTGCTTGGATCAATGTTTCTCAACTCCAGTCCTCAAGGCATCCCAACAGGTCATGCTTTCAGGATTTTCCTCAGATGAAACAGCTGTGGTAGTTAATAAGGCAGTGAAACTGATCAAATCACTTGTGAAAAATAATAACCTGAAAACATGACCTGTTGGGGGTACTTGAGGACAGGTTTGATAACCACTGACTTTTGTCCTGGACTTATACTGATCTGATGAACTTAGCCAAGGGTTAACACAGCAAATAGTATTAGGTATGGCAGCCTCTCAGGTGAAATAAATTAGAAAAGACAGATTGAAAGATACTGGTGGGCGTGTACTTCTATTGGGCATGTGTCAGTGCTAGCTTATATAAGGGACTTCAGTAGAGGGTGTTGGTTTTACCTGCTGAGGGGTCAGCTTTGTTGCTGTGGTTCAGGTTGGGTGGTCTTGGGGTCTGAGAAGAGGCATGTTTCTTTTTCTGGTGATGGAGCGAAATGGGATTCAGAACACTCTTTGTTTTCAGGTTATGCCTGGTCATTTGCAGAAAGTGAGTTTGGAGTTCCTGGTGCAGGATTTGCTGGAGAAATCAGTTGGAGTGGAGCCACGACACATCTATTGTATCCAGGACTATGCAGCACCAAGGTATTATGATGTTTCTTTTGTGCATAGCAATTTTTGCACAGGAGTTATTGAGAAGTGTAAGGAGTTAGAAAAAGCTAACCATGAGTCTATAACGCCTTTTATAGTGGAACCCTTGTATGCTATGGAGGATAAACCATTGGTTATTCACCTGTTTAACCCCTTCACGGACATTGCCTTGTTAGTGGCCTTTTTGAAGAGATACTGCTCTTCAGTGAAGGGAGGCTTCAGACTGACTAATCGTCTGGGGATCTTTAATGGCAAATTGAAGTTTTTTGTTAAACTGAAGGTGGATTCTGAAGGGATTGGTGGAGTGCGGCACCCACCAGCTAATTTTTCAATAGCAGGAAATAGAGGGTGTCTTTACTACCCTGGTCAACCGACCTACTGCAGGAAATGTCATAAGTTCGAGCATACCAGAGATGAATGTAATGTGGAGATGCATTGCTGCAACTGTGGGGAAGAGGGACATGAGGCTGGGGCTTGCTTGGTTAAGCGGGCATGTGATGTTTGTGGACAGCGTGATCACACAGTGAAGAATTGTTCAAAATTAAGAAGGGCCTATGTCTCTTATGCTGAAGCTGTCAGGCGCACTGCTGAGAGTGGATAAATTATAAAGAAAATCTGCGCCAAGGATATGGTTTGTTATATATAAGAAACCAAAACATAAAATGAGTAGGAAGCTGCCCTGCGTGGATTCCCGGAAGGGAAAAAATGAAAAAACAAGTGTAAACAGCAGATGGCGCTAACCTGGATTCTTTAGCTATGACAAATGGTGTATAATTAGATTTGCTAAATAAATAAATAAATCAATAAGTGTACCATATAAAAATATATCTCAATAAGTATCGCAAAATAAAGTGAGGTAGTGGTGATAGTAGTATATTAAAGGTGGTATATTAAAATATAGTCGTATAAAAACGTAGAAATGGATATTTCTGCAGGTTATAGTGTTACAAGGGTAAACGCATAATCTGCTAGTTTTAAAAGGATGAGACCCACAACTCCTGCAAGACAACAAACTCGTCACTTGAAAATGTCTGCGAAAAATTATTATTATAAAGCAAGTAAAATATTAATCAGTTCATCATGCTAATGTTTTTTGAAAAGAAAAAATACGATAAAATCCAAGCAGATGTTTGGGATGACTTGAAACAATCTGGTGTTTGTGACAGTTTCGAATATAGGTGA
>BLSH010247574.1:120721-148100 GCA_018402905.1 Glandirana rugosa
AAAAAAATTCACTATAATGAACATTTTCGAGAAGTATATCCAAGTGGAGACAGACAAGAACCTTTTAAGTATTTATAAAGAAGTTGATCATTAACACTCTAAGGAATGGATTCTTTCTTCATTTTTACAGATATTTGACATACTAATAACACCGACACCGCAAATAACATATCTGGAATAAACGGTAAAAACACCTCCTTTGTATATAACCTGACGTTACATCACCTCTCAGAATATAAAACTTGTACACAGTCATATACGAGAGAGAAGATAATGGAAGACAGAACGGAGATGTTCGACCTAAGTTTGTAAGAAATTGAATGCCGGATGTTTGAATCCAGCTTGTAGAGGCAAGACAGAAGGTAATAGAAGAGAGAGCATATACTGACACATGTTCAAAATATAAGACTCTCCACTACATTGCAGTCCAATATATGTTTCCTCCACAAAAATGGCAAATAAGGTCTATACAATAAACGCCACAGCCACAATAATCATACAGTTTATAGACATTTTTACTTCTTTCTTAGGTAAGGAATCTCACAATTACTAGTTGAAGAAATATTTATGAATTTTCCAAGAACAGACAGAGGTGAACCTATATGAAGAGCTTTTACAAGTAATATCACTTAAAAAAAGATCGATAACAGCTCAGTCCAAAAGAGAAATGTATAAGCTAATGCTCGAAGACGATGGAAATATATTGTCTGTACTATATCAAAGTACAGGAAAGTATATCTCCGTATTGATTAAATGAGGACATCTTATCTGTTTAACAGAAAAAGCATGGAAACAGATCCATAAAATAACAATGTGCTTTACTTATTCAATATATGGAAATCTTCACCACATGTCACGTAAGGAATGGCAATTATTTGTTTTACTTTCTTTCTTTTTGGCTCCTAGGAACTTTACTGCCCCCCCCACCATGGCTTTTTTAACCTCCCTTACTCGTTATGCTATTTTATCCTGGATTTAGATACTCACCTGCCCATAGGGTCTAGTGTTGTCCCACAGTGATCCACCGCTCAGGTACAACAACTTGGGTCCATTGCCACCATCTTCTTCTGTAATGTCATCAGGAGCCCAGCTGCCTCTTCAGGGATCAGGCAACCAACCCTTAATGACACGTACCAGCTCCACCCACCAGCTGTGATCCTGCAGCCTTCTGGGATTATGTGATGTGCATGTATCAGAGGGCTGAAGGAGCGGGGGCACATCATTTTCACTTTTGTGAGAATGGATGGGGGAGGGAGGTGGTTGATGAGGCTGGAAAAAAAAGGGTAAATAAACTAAATTTTTTTCCTCTTTAGCGGAAGTAAAAGATGCCTAGAGCATCAATTGGGTGAAGGTCCACTTTAAATAAAATTCTGAACAACACCTACTGGAATAAAGCGACCTGCCAAGAGGGATTCAAAATCCAAATAAAGGCTCCTTGTAAGAGGTATTATACTCAGCTCTCCGGAAGCTCATGTCTCCTATTTAGTTCCAGAGCTGCAGTTTTGATGAAAATGTCAGAAGAGCTAGAATGCACAAAATAGCAACACAAGGGGATCTGGCGCCAAAGGTAGCAGTATTCACGGCCAAGTCAATAGTCAATAGAGTACAGACGCTCATGAGCTGTGATGGTCAAGATGAAAGAAATCCAGGGAAAGGGGAATGTACAGATCCAGGCCGAATGGGGCCGCACTGAAGGCAGGCTTCTCTCTTGAGTGAAGTCACTCAGATTAAGACATGTACAGAGATGCAGAGAAAGTGCCACTCAGTTTGCGGAACGTTATTGTGCAATACAAAGCTTTAAACACTTACATAGGGGAAAGGGGCAATCGGCTCCTTGTAATAAGATGTCTCCTGGTTCGTCGCTGCGCTGCAGGAAGGATGGAAGAACCTACCGCGAGAGCCGCAGTGACGAGAAGGAATGCCGGCAATCCTGCCTCGATCGCAGGTGGCTGGAACCAATGGCCAGCTTGGAACGCAGCTCCGGATGGTGTGTGATGTCATGGGAGACAGGGAACACAACGCGTTTCAGAGCATGCGCCAAGTCCTCATGGAGCATGCGCGTTCCTTTCTCAGTTTTAGGCAGGTTCAATAAACATGAATAAAGTTTGGGTGCCGAATCGAAACACCTATACATTCAATGGGAGCTAAATGTTAAAAAATCTGTTTTGGACATTTTCTGAGCTAATAAGCTAGAGATTTTCAAACAACTGACATGGGGACATGTACCAAACCAAAAACATTTTTATAAAAGTTACATTTGGCAGGAAGCAGCAATTTTAATAATAATTAAATAACAAGCCTAGGGGATGCCCTGATCTTGCCTGTGAAGTGGAGAATCTAGGCAATGTATATAACCTACTACAGCAAAACTGACATTTACAAATTAAACCAAAATGCGGTTTAAATTGAAAACCATTGACAGATTCGGCCATTTATTTCTATTTGAAGACAAAGTGGCCAGAGATTCACATCTATGCTGAATCCTTTCCATAGATGAGAGTCTAATATAGATGTTAATTTGGAGACACACACAAAGAGAAGGCAATGGATTCCTCCTAAACATACATACCAAACCCTTATCTTTGATGAGGATCTGGTATGGATGTCAAGGGGGACTCCATGCAGAAAAAAAACACACAACAAAAATTTTGATCATGTCCATATTTGGTCAAAGACATTACCAGGTAGACCCTGCCCCTTCCCCTCTATTAATAGTTTGAAAAACAACCCACCATGAGAGAAGTCTATAAGTTGCTATTGATGGCTTCTCTCTGTAAACGCTAATTTTCTGTCTTTTTTTCAGACTCATTGGCATCAATATTTTATGTCACTGATCCAGAATAAGGTATGCAAATCTGGAAACTTGAAAAATGCACACTAAAGCAGCCCATAGACGATTTGGTGTAGTGGGAGGAAAGAAAATCAATCAATCCCTCCCATCAACATAGTCAGCATTGATGAGAGAATTCCTCTCTCAGCGCTATTGTGCTCTGCTGGTGGGGAGGAGAGAGGCATGGGAGCCTTCTCAGCCAGCAGAACACAATGATTACTTAGCCACTGGCAGCAATTGCATGTAAAAAATCAGACCCATGGTAGAGGGATCGACTTGGATACAATCAGCCTGCTCATAGATGGATCAAATCTCGGCTAGTCCCTGCTGAAACGGGCAAATTTCAATCCATGTGTGGCCAGCTTTAGGCTCCGTTCACATTTATCTTGAAAGCATGATATGTCCTGCAAGGTGTGCAGTGGTGCCATTCATTCTTAATGGCACCCCAAATGCACCAGACAATGCATGTGTACTGAATTCTTGTAAACAGACCCTTAATGCAGGTCTGCAAATCATTCAAAACCACAGGATCAGCTTGACAACTGGATGATTAGCACTTTCAGAAAAATATATTACCAATCCCGTCTGTCTCCCATGACAAGTTTCTATGTAATTATTGGTCCAGATGGAAGGCAGTAAGGAGATCAGCTTTTACAGCATAATAAATCCAGACTTGCCTGTAGATGCCGGCAGCATCAGTTTTTTGGATCTGCTAAGTGTTTTGACATTTAGATTGTGCAAAATGTCACCCAGCTACTTCATTTCCTTCATCATATGCTCTGTTTGAATTGCTCAGGTTTGTGACTACTTTAGGTCCAGCAATGGTTCCACCTCCATTCAGTTTGGGCTTAGGAGCACAATAAAAAGTAACACTGACAAGCAGAAAAACTACTAAAGTACAAAGCCCAGCAAAGCATTGCATTCCATTAGAATTGTCTGCACATAGTAATATTATATATGTTAAGAATATCCATTGTTGAGGGATCAGTTCTGACATTTGTGTATCTAGTGTGTTTCAGTGTAATTTATGATATTAAAATTGTATGGGATTTGGGAGAAGTGATTAGAATTGATAAAAAAGTTAAACACATTATCAGGGAAATTCAATAAAGCCGTAACAACACTTTTTGGTGGTATGGGCATTTAAAATGGCCTGCGTCAGATTAAAAAATCCTTGCCGCCAGTTTCGGTAACTTTATCACATGCAGCAGAATCGGGTAGCTCTTAATAGTGACACTCTTACAAAGTGTCTCTATTACTTCACCAAATTCAAATTCAAAAATAGGTCCCCTCCCTCATTGTAACTGACAGAAGGCAATGAGATACTGTAGCCAATAGCAGGGGAGGGCTGGGCCAGGGGGCAGGGTGGCAATTGCCCCCCAGGCCACCCCAACTTACATTCTAAATGGCTGGCGGCCTTTGCCCACTGACAATATTTTCTTTTTGTGGAGGAAGTAGGGGCCTAGTAATCCGGCAGCTCTCCTCTTTCTGCATTGCAGGCTGCATTGGATGGGCACTGGTGAGGCTGCATTGATGGGCACTGATGAGGCTGCAGGGTATCGATGGGCACTAATAAGGCTGCACCTCCTTTGTTGCTATTAACATTAAATTATGTTACCACATTGTATCATATTTGTCTTGCTTCATAACATCAATATCTATTATAAAACCAGGTGGGCATGAATGGTGAGCTGATTCGGTGTTTCAATGGGCCACTTTACTGGACTTGCCCCCCAGGCCTAAGGCTGCCAGCCCTCCCCTGGCCAATAGCAGGCTGTCTATTGACTACAGATACGCCCACTGCCTGCTGTCAATCAAAGTAGAGAACACCTTATGAGGAACTATCGTCTCAGCTTCCCTATCAGGCTACACCCACCAAGCCAGGCTCCATCCACCCACCCAGCCACAAAATGCTGTTGCTGCTCTGTTGCTGCAGTGGCAGGAGGGATCTCAGCTGCACCAAGGACAGAATCAGGGCCGGGACAAGGGGTGGGCATGTGGGGTGGCTGCCCTGGGCACTGTGATATCATGTGGGGGGCACCACAAGGAGATTGGGGGGATTTGTGTTGAGAGGGTTAATTTGGGGGGCATCAGGGCATAAGAATTGCTCTAGGAGGGGAAGTTTGGGGGATTTGCTTGGGGTGTTGGGGGGGTATGTTGGGAGGGAGGTGCTAGGAGGTGGGATATGGGGGGTTTGTGCTAGCAGAGGGGATATGGTAGAGGGGGAGGGGAATTTTGCTTATTGTGTTAAGAGGGGAAATTTGTGTGTGGGGGGGCTTTGTGCGAGGAGGGGGTTGGCGGGGGGATTTGTGCTGGGAGTGGGGATTCAGAGTGGGGGGAGAGGTTGTGTATTTGGAGAGGAAATTTGAGAAATTTGAAGGGTAGAGGATTTGTGCTAGAGTTTATTTGGGGGGGGGGGGCATTTGTGCTGGGGGGATTTCAGCAGGGGGAGTGGATTTGTTCTGGGAGGAGGGGGAATTGATGCTTAGAGGGAAAGCATGGAGATTATTTAATAAATTAACTTGGGGGAGGGGCACAGTTCCACATGTTTGCCCTGGGCTCCAGGTGACCTTGTCCCGGCACTGGACAGAATGTCCATATGTGGTGCATGTGTGCCCCAGATTCGGATACCTGTTTACAAGAGACACTTCTTAGACACTCTTCATGAATTCCCCTGCATGTGGCTACATTAAAACGTTGCAAGAAATGTATCATGACTGTAACTGCCAGGTTGCTTAAAATGTAGCATCAACCCAAAATTAAAGATTCAGAAACTATAAAAGGTACTACATATAATAATGATAATATATAACTTACAGCAACATGATAAATATCAAGCACCACACACGGGGGGTTGCTGTAAGCCAGTGGTTCTCAACCCTGTCCACAAGTACCCCCAACATGCCATGTAAAATAGCTGTCCAAAATATCAAACCATTGACTCTGATTTAAAGCCCCTGTGCAAGATAAAGGAAAACCTGCAAACATGGCCTGTTGGGGGTTCTTGAGGACAGGGTTGAGAACCACTGCTATAAGCTATCTACAAATGAATCTCAAGTGTACAATTATAAGGGGGTCTACTTCTCAATGTTTTCACTCAAGATTCACACAACATTCACCATTTTTTTCTAATTGAATTTGGTTTGTTAATGGGTAATTATTGAGGAAAAACATTGATAAATAAATGTAGCCAGGAGTGGACTACAGCATCTGATCTTGCAGAATTGCTTTCTCTCCCAGACTGTTTCTGTATCCCCCTAGTGCTGGGCTCAGATTACTGACATCACGTTTCTGAGCCTAAAGAAAAGCATTCTGGGAACTGTAGTCTTCTGAGCAGACATCGCTGAACTGCAGAACTGACCCTGGACTACACCTCCCAGCAAGCCATCTTCTCCAGGGGAGAATTATGGGGGAGGTTATAAAGGGATCTGCTAACCACATGCTCTTGCTTCCTGGATCCCATCGTGTGAGCACCATCTCGCCGCTGTGTGAGGAGACCGCGACCTACCACGCGGTGCACAGCCTTACAGTTCCAGCCCCAGCGGGTCAGACATTGCACGTTACCTGAAGGGCGCCCTGCAGCAATGCTAAATGCAATGGAGCCAGCTCTGTCCATCTGCAGCAAGGAAAATCTTTTGACCAAACACCTGGAGGTTGCTGAACGTTTTTAGGATTGGTGAGAGGGCACTTGCTGAAAGATTCCATTGTCAGTCATTAATACTACACTCTGAACACTGTGCACAGACAACACTTATCTGGATTGCCTAGAGGATTGCTATAAGTCAGAACCAGCTGTCTTGCTTTGTTTGCCATCACTTTGCCACATTAAGTATTTCATGTTCTATGAGCTCCAACTGCCAGTGAAGATAGTAACAAGGCCTTGCATTTATAACATTGCTGTATATTTATCTATATTTCATTATCTCTCATTAGGATTAACGGTATTATAGGCTGGCTTGGGGGCCCCCTTTAAGCCAAAGTATTCCATATAGTCACCAATAGCTTTCTCAAGGGATTCATTTCTTACTGTGTATATTGGTGCCATTTACTTGTCATTAAGGATGGGTCGAACGACACCTTGTTCGATTTAAACCAGAACTTTTGAAAGTCGGGAAAGTTCAGAACCAAATAACGAACCCCATTTAAGTCTATGGGACCGGAGTGGGAAAAATCAAAAGTGCCCATTTTGGAGGCTTATATGCAAGTAATTTGGCATACTATGGTTATGGGGGGTCCGGGTACTGCCCTGGGGGACATGTATCAATGTAAAAAAGTTTTGTAAAAAAACATAATTTTCAAATGAGCAGTGATTTATTGATGCTTAAAGTGAAAGTATAAAAATGAAAAATTCCTTTCAATATAATGCCTGGGGGGTCCCCTTAGTCTACCTGTAAAGAGGCACATCTGTATAGAATCTGCTGCAGCAATAATTGCATTTATAAAGCCAAAAAAATTACATTTTCCCTTCAAGCTTCCTTAATTTTGTATGATGAGGCCACAATGTAGTGCACTGGGAACAAAATAAGAGATTTATTGGATACATTCTGGAGTATCTTCCAAAGACTTTGGATAGAAGTAACGGGTGCTGAAAAATTGGGCTTTGGGTGTCTGTGGTGCCTTCACACCGTAGCCCTACAAGACAGGGATATGCAATTAGTGGACCTCCAGCTGTTGCAGAACTACAAGTCCCATGAGGCATAGCAAGACTCTGACAGCCACAAGCATGACACCCAGAGGCAAAGGCATGATGGGACTTGTAGTTTTGCAACAGCTGGAGGTCCGCTAATTGCATATCCCTGCTATAAGAGGTACTCTTGATGAAAGCAAGAATTGGCCTTGCTGTAAAAAAATTGCAATGATATGCACCTGTCAAACAGGTGCAGAAAAAAATGTTTTTGGGTGTCTGTGGCACCTTCACACCGTAACCCTATAGAGGTACTCTTGACAAAAGCAAGAATTGGCCTTGCTGTAAAAAAAATTAATTTGATGCAGCTGTCAAACAGGTGCTGAAAAATAGTTTTTTGGGTGTTGGTGGTGCCTTTACACCGTAACCCTATATACTCTTGATGAAAGCAAGAATTGGCCTTGCTGTGAAAAATTGCAATGATCTGCACCTGTCAAGCAGGTGAGAAAAATTGGCCTTTGAGTGTCGGTGGTGCCTTCACACTGTAACCCTATAGAGGTACTCTTGATGAAAGCAAGAATAGGCCTCGCTGTATAAAAATTTAATTTGACGCAGCTGTAAAACAGGTGGTGAAAAATTGTTTTTTGGGTATCGGTGGTGCCTTCACACCATAACCCTATAGAGATACTTTTGATGAAAGCAAGAATTGGCCTTGCTGTGAAAATTTGCAATGATATGCACCTGTCAAACAGGTGGGGAAAATTGGTCTTTGGGTGTCGGTGGCACCTTCACACCATAACTCTATAGAGATATTCTTGATGAGAGCAAGAATTGGCCTTGCTGTGAAAAATTGCAATGATATGCACCTGTCAAATTGGTCTTTGGGTGTTAATTGTGCCCATAAAACCTACACCCAAAAACATTCTTCCAGATGAAATCAACACCCACAATGCTAGGCAGCCTAGAAGTCCTGCAGAGATTTCACATCCCAAAAAGACTTAGTCGCCGACATTGGCATCAGGGGCTTCATAGCTGCTGGTAATCCAGGACTGATTCATTTTGAGAAAAGTCAGACAATCCATGGAGTCTGTGGACAGACGTGTTCTATGATAAGTAACAAAACCTCCAGCAGCACTGAATGCCCGTTTGGAAAGCACACCGGATGCAGGGCAGCCCAGCAGTCCAATAGCATACTGAGCAAGTTCTGGCCAGTAGTCTATTCTCATGACCCAGTAAGCCAGTGGATCATCGACTGGAAAGCTCTCCATCTCTGTTTTTGCCCCTAGAAAATTGTCTACCATGTGATGCAGATGCTGCCGATGGGATGTGGAAGCTGACAGCCCTGGGTGGCGAGGATTAAAAAAATGGGGAAATGCATCACTTAGGGGGCCGCCTTCTCCACCTCTCCTCTCTTGACCAACAGAAGCCTCAAAACTATGCTTTCCACGATACTGTAACCTACCAGAGATGAGAAAAGAGTTCAATAAACTCCTCTTTAAGGTGTCCTTAAATCTTTCATCTTCTACAATCTCTGTGGGGATGGGATGAGTTCAAAGAATTTACCCTTATAACGGTGGTCAAGAAGGGTTGCCAACCTATAGTGATCCTTCTCCTTTATGCCACATATTCTTGGGTCCTTTTGTAGGCTTTCAAGCATGAGGGAGCCCATGCACCGCAAATTTGTGGAGGCATGAGAAGCAGACTCCTGGGGGCCACTGAGGATTACAGTATCTACAACTGCCTCCTCCCAGCCACGTACTACTCCCAAGAGTTCTGGGAATGGAAAGCCATTGCTTCCTGTTTGACGTATGTCTTCCTCTGCTTCAATGCCTCCGAAACTGCTAGAACCCTCCTCCTCTCTCTCCTCTTGTGTGTTCTGTGGCATAGGAACAATGGTGTCTGCTCCAGCAGGAACACAACAGGGATTGTGTCACTGATGCATGCTTTGTCATGGCTCACCGTCCTTGTGGCCTACTCAAATGGTGACAGTACAATGCATGCATCCTTTATGAGCAGCCATTGGCGTGGGGAAAAAAAGTTTGGCCGGCCTGAGCCCGTCATTGTGCCATACTCACACAGGTACTCATTGATGGCCCTCTGCTGCATGTGCAGCCACTGCAGCATTGCCAAAGTTGAGTTCCACCTGTTGGGCATGTCACAAATCAGGCGGTTTATGGGCAGGTGGAATTTCTGCTGAATTTCAGCCAACTGAACACTGGCTGTGTATGACCGCCTGAAATGGCTACAGACTCTTCTGGCCTGCTTTGGCAGATCTTCTGACTCTAGGTACCTATTTAGGAAAAACTACACCACCAAATTAAGGGCATGTGCCAGGCATGGCACGTGTGTCAACTTTCCCTGTCTAAGGGCAGACAGGAGGTTTGTGCCATTATCTCACACCAGCATTCCTGGCTCCAGCTGGCATGCCATGAACCACCTCTGGGCCTGTCCCTGCAGAGCTGCAGGAATCTCTGCTCCAGTGTGGTTCCTGTCCCCTAGACACACCAGCTGAAGCACTGCATGGCACCTTTTAGCCTGACTCATTGACTAGCCCTTTGAACGTTTAGGGGGTAGTTGAGGTTCATATGACAATTCAGCAGAGGAGGGCATGGAGGAGGAGGAGGAGGGGGTAGTGCTGACAAATCTCACATCATCACCAGCTGTATGGACATGGGGGTACAACAAGCTGCAGCACTGAGCCCTGTCCTGCATCCTTTTGAGTTGCAAGCAGAGTTACCCAGTGTGCTGTGAACAAAATATATCGTCCCTGCCTATGCTTGCTGGACCACATGTCAGCAGTAACGTGGACTTTACAGCTAACTACCTTGCCCAATAATACCCCAACATTGCCTTCCATTTGATGACAGAGAGATGGAATGGCCTTACGTGAAAAGAAATAGCGACTGGGAACCTGCCATTGTGGTATAGCACATTCTGCAAATTCACGGAAGGGGCAGAATCCACCAGGCAGAAGTTGGAGAGCCAGCAGCTTTGACAAGCTTGCATTTAGACGATGGGCATGTGGGTGGCAAGGACTGTATTTTTTTTCCCGTTGCAGCAGATGGCGCAGAGAAATTAGCCGGCTATAGTCTACAGTTGGTGGTATGCTGCTGGCAGATGTGCTGCAAGGACCTGTGACACCCTGCGCTCTACCATCATCCCTGTCAGTGGAGGCTGCTGAGAGGTCATGAGGTATAGCGGGGCAGAATGAGGTGAGTAAGGAGGAGGAGGAACAGATCTGTGCCCCTTTTGTGTGGCTTTTAGGTGCTCTTACCAACAGGCTGAGTGTTGGGAGGTTAAATGCCTTGTCAAGCATGTGGTACCCAAATGGCTGGTGTTTTTGCCACATTTGATGTGCTTGAGACAAAGTTTGCAAATAGCAACAGTGCAATCGGCTGCACATATACTAAAAAATGCCCAGACAGCTGAGCTGTGGGAAGTGGTCCGGGAGATAACAGCTCCACAATATGATGGAATAGGGTGGCTGCTCTCTGGCCTTCCATGATGGCTGCCTCCACTGCTCTTTCTGGCACCCAAGTCGCATTAGTGACCTCATCATCATCATTTCCTCCATCCTCATTACCACTGGAGACAACTTATATGCTGCGGCTGGGGGAACATGAATGCCAATTTGTGTACCAATGGTCTCCCCTCTCTGTAGGCTTATGTTCCTGCCTTCCTCAACCTCAGAATCAACATCTGAATCAAGTAATGGCTGTACATTGTCAAGGTGCAAGTGGCTGATGCTTTGTTCAAATAACTCTGCTGACTCCTCCATACCTGATGCTGGGGCTATGGCAGGAATAGCTGTGGACAAGGAGGTACGTTTACCCACTCTGGCAGCTGCAGGGGACCGTGTACTAGTCTCTGCTTGAGTTACGGAGGAAGAAGAGGATGAGGACAGTTTAGTAAGCCAGTCCACCACCTCCTCTGCATGCTGTGGCTGGATAGCACGGGCAACATCACTAAACAAAGGAAATGATGCCCTGCCTGAGGACTGACCACGTCCACCTTTGCCTGTGGACACATATGCTGCTGGACCCCTTACAGTGCCATGGGAACGTTTGCTTCTCCTTTTTGTCCTCCCAGACACGATGGGGGGTGCTTATTAACCAAATGTAATAAAGATTTGTAAATGTGTACATGGATGCACTTTGATCGATGGAAAGTGGTGTTTGTGCACTTTCATTTTTTTTTTTTTCACAATCAAAAGTTTATTTTAATTGTAAGAAACAGAAAGGTTACAAAGAACTGTTACATTTTACAATATGGTAATTATAATGTAAGAGAGAAAAATAAAAGGAATTTCGTGGCTTGTCGTGAATTATGACAATCATATCAGTAAACAATCAAGCTATTACTGTACATGCATACATTGTCCTAACATAAAATAATATAGTATAAGGACGACAAGTCAACAAGAACGGTTTAGTTATAACAAAAATCAAATGTCTACGGGTTCAATCAGTGTACAGATTAATAAAAAAGGAAGAAATTTGGTAAAACCATATGGTTAAAATAAAATATTATATAGGGAATTAAAGAGGGGGAGGAAGGAGGAAGATGATAAATGGAAGAGACAAGAGAAATGATCCAGTATGGTGAGAAGATTAGTAGATATATTGACTAATTTATATGATAATGTTGGTTTCAACAATATGTGCTATTTAGAGATATCTTCTCAGGAAATGTGTCTAGTGTTCAAGTTACAGTTTTATTTTGAATTGCATTACTTAGTGAGTTCTAAAAAGGAGATCGAGTTAATGAACTGAGACCAGTTATTCCAGGTCTTATGAAATTTGTTTGTGGTTTCTCTTTCCATTGCGTTAATCTTTTCCATGTTATAAATCATGTTTACTTTGTCCACCCATTCGCCTAGTGTTGGTGTGTTCGTTGATTTCCATTTGAGGGGTATGAGGTTTTTAGCTGTTTTTAGCAGGTGTCTCGTGAGGGAATTTTTATATTTATGAATGGAGAAATGGTTTATGTGGAGCAGACATGCTTTCACATCTAAGATAATTGTGGTTTCTGTTATATGTTTTATCCAGTGGATAATAGATTGCCAAAATCTTTGAATTAATGGGCAAGACCACCAAATATGTAAAAGGGAGCCTATCTCATTGCCACATCTCCAGCATAACTCGGAGTTGACTGGGGACCACCTCCTGGCCATCTTTGGTGTAATGTACCATTCGGATAGAAGCTTATATGAAATCTCTTGTATTTTTTGTACTTAGGGAGCATTTGTGGGCAAAAATACAAGCTCTCTCCCATTGTGTTTTAGATAAAGATAGCTCTAATTCCGATTCCCATTTCTTTTTGATTTTTTTGGAGGTTTTATAGTCTGCGTTTGCTAGCCAGGAATAGGATAGAGAGATTGCTCTGTGTTTTGGGTTTTTTTGGATGCAAATCCCTTCAAGGGGAGTCAGGGGTCTGGAGAAGTATTCTTTATTTTTGCTGTTTATTTAGGAGGTCATGGATTTGCGTGTACGCCCAATAGCCAGAAAGTGGTCCGGATAGCTTCTCTTTAAGAGTCTGGAATGGTTTAGGTTTGTTTCCTAGTAGACAATGGTGAGCTAGGAGTGGGGTTTTACCCGGTGTGTATGGATTGTGTGGAATATATGAGTAGTTTGGTACTGGAGTGTGAGGACTTGGGCATGAAGACAGGTTTAGTTTTTTTGCTAGTCTAAGAAAAATTTCTAGTGTGGTGTCAGTCAGTGGATGAGATTCTTTGTGCCAAAATTGCAGAGTGGGACTGCACCAAGGAAGGTATTGCAAATTCTTGTTGTAGCTATATGATTCTACTTCAATCCATTCTTTGCCGCTTGCGTGGCAGTGCCAGTCTATGATTCTAGTAATGTGCGTAGCCTGGTAGTATTTCTGGATATCACGTAGACCTATACCGCCTTTATTTTTAGGAAGTGTTAGAGTCCTGAAACTGAGTCTCGCTTTTCGTTGTGCCCAAATAAATTTCCTAGTAAGTTTGTTGAGATTATTGAAGAAAGAGGTGGGGATTTTGATTGAGAGTGTGCTGAAATAGTATAAAAGTTTTGGCAAGATAGTCATTTTTAAAATGGCCGCCCTGCCAAACCATGAGAAATGTCCGGCAGACCATTTCTTCAAGTCCGAGTCTAATTTTTTAAGCAAAGGCAGAAAGTTTGTCTTGTATATGAAATTAATATTTGGTGTCAGTCTTACTCCTAGATATTGTAGGCAATTAGACTCCCATTTGTAAGGGCAATTGTCTTTTGCCAATTTTAGTTGGTCTGGTTTCAAAGAGATATTAAGGGCTTCTGATTTATTAAAGTTTATTTTAAAGTTTGATATGTAATTGTATGTCTTCAGTATCTTATTCAGGTTTGGTATAGAGATATGAGGTTGTGTCAGAAAAAAAGGAGGTCGTCTGCATAAGCAGCTACTTTAAACTCTTTGTTTTTTATTTGGATACCCTTAATTACATTTTCTAATTTTATAGTTCTAATCAACGGTTCTAACGATAGTATGAGTAGTAGTGGTGATAGGGGGCAGCCTTGTCTAGTTCCATTGTTGATGTTGAGGGGGTCCGAGTATATATTATTAATCTTAATCTTCGCTTGGGGGTTTGAATATGTTTAAAGCTCACTAATATCAACATATAAATTTAGTGTTAGCAGCGTAATAGTGTACAGTGCAAATATACTTAGTGTAGCATATAGTATAAAATGTCTTCTATTATATTCTCCACCTCTGTTCACCACGTGCATGAAAGAACACACTGGAGGCCCCTTTGAATCATTCAAAGTTAACACAGCATAGAGGTTGTTGCTCTCCAACTCAGACAGCCCGATTTATGGAATCAAAACAGCCTGTGTAGATCACAATAGTATCCAAGGGGTTTCCCAGCTTGCATCCAGAGAATAAACACCACAAATGCTGCTGCTGTCTAGTATTACCATATCCATAAATCAGTGTGAAACTTTAGAACTTCCAGTAATAAAGACCGCTCACTGCTGCTCTCTCTCCTGTGCAAGGAGACTGGTCTTGTCTCTGCCCCCCTCCTGTAGTTTTCTGCACTGGTTGTGTAGTGGACATTTCTAGCGCTGTATTTCACTTTATAATTTTATGGTTTGAATATGTTGCTTTGATCCAATTAACATATTCTCACCCAGCCCTACGTGTGAACACGTAGCGAACATATAGGGCCAAGACACTCGGTCGAAGGCTCTCCGTGTTAGAGTGAACAGTGTAGTGGATCAAATTTAAGGCTTTAATAATGTTGTCTCTGGCTTCTCTCCCTGGCATGAAGCCGACCTGGTCAGGACCGATTATTGAGCTGAGTAAAGGTTTTAGTCTATTAGCCAAAATTTTGGGCAGGAGTTTTAAATCTATGTTTAGCAAGGAGATAGGTCTGTAGTTCGTACAATCTTGATGATTTTTTCCGGGTTTGGGGATGACCGTAATATGTGCCATTAAGAAGGAGTAAAGTTTTAATTCTTTTAAGGATTTTATATGAGACCAATGTACGACCATTTGACGTGTCCTGTTTTGGGTCCATGGGCAGGTTGAAATCCCCTCCTAGAATGATGCAGCCTTTTGCAAACCATTTAAGTTCATTGATAATT
The DNA here is from genome assembly GCA_018402905.1 of Glandirana rugosa. Taxonomy (NCBI): domain Eukaryota; kingdom Metazoa; phylum Chordata; class Amphibia; order Anura; family Ranidae; genus Glandirana; species Glandirana rugosa. Next base: position 135,777 of record BLSH010247574.1, read on the forward strand.
TTGTTGCAAAAGTTTATGTGTGAGTTATTTGGAAAATAGACATTGGCTAGGGTAACTGGGTTACCTGCCCAGGTGCCCTTAAGAAACAGGAAGTGTCCTTCTGGGTCTGCTAATTGTTGTGTGAGGGTAAATGGGGAATTTTTATTTAGGAGAATAGATACACCCTTTGTTTTAGCATGGGGATTCGTGGCATGGTATGCCTTGGTCATTTATTTGTTAGTTTGGGGATGTTTAGGCCTTTAAAGTGGGTTTCTTGGATGTACACTATTTTAGGGTTAGTTTGTCTGAGTTCTCTGAATAGTTTAGATCTTTTTTCTGGAATATTTAAACCATTTAGATTGTGTGAAATGATGTCTGGTGTGTTTCCAAACATTGAGTAGGTCATTTTCTCAACATCTCTTGTTAATGATCTGAGAAAGAAGAAAGAAAAAAAAGAAAGAGAAAGAAGAGAGAAAAAAAAGGGGGGGGATAGTAAAGATAAAGGGTTAGAAAGAGTAAGGAAGGGGTTTAGCACCTATCGTTACTAGAAGAGTGAACTACGCCTTGGTAAAAATAATTGAGCTTTTTCCAAAGCTCGGAGGTAGTAGTTCTTCAGGAATATTCGTGTGTCTATATAATAAGTCTGTTTACATACGTGTATTCAAATTGAATAGTTATATTTTCTATCCTTTGGGGGTAGGTGAGTGTCGCAGGCCACGAGAAATTAGATTGCGAGAGTTGTATTTGAGAGTGTTAATTAATCAATTACGCGAACAAGGGATCGTGGGCAATTTGAGTTTAATTAAACTCTAAATTTTGTTAATTTAAATTAAGGTCCCATTTTGTGAGTAAGGGAAGGACTAAGTGTGTTTAGGTTCATTAATGTCTAACAAGTGAGGAGAACCTGGAGTTATTGAAAATCACTTTTGGATATTATTCCTTATCAGTGAATGGAATTTATCTCCAAATCCCCTGCTCAGTGAGACATGGGGGGAATTATTCCTATAGCTCTTCACCAGAAACCAGGGGTCATAGAGTTGAGCGACTATAAAGCGTAGTGGCTTTGAAGATAAGACAGTTAAGGTTCTGTTCCTGGGTTGTGCAGCAAATTGAACATCATTGCGATAAAAAGTTCCACCTGCTCCATACCCAGTTTTGGGTTTAGTATGGCTGTAATTATGTCCGAACGTTAGTTCCAGGGGGAACATCTGCATGTTATAATTAGTCTGAAGGTCAATGAATTTGGGATGAGAATTAGCACCCCCTGGTTTCTGTGTTAGCTTTCGGAGAGGCAGGGTTATAAACCGATTAAAGGAAGTGACATAGTAAATTCCTCCGTAAAACAGTTCGTTATGAAACGTAGGTACAACATAACTGGTACAGTTTTTATATACAACAACATAGCAGATAACAGAATGAGAAGTCTCTGAGTTTGTGGTGAACTTAAAAGCACTGGTATAAACCTGTTACCATAAAAAGAGAACAAATTCACAGTAACATATTGGTGAAATAGAGTAGAGAGACATGTTATGTCAGCCCTGTATTAAAGGATATTATTAGACTGTGGTTTGAAAGAGTTCCAGAATGGGTTGTTCACGTCATGGAACCGGTTGAGTGACTGTGCAAACAGTTCTTGATATCAGTGTGGGTTAGCATTTTGTAATCTTATGGCCAGTCAAATAATGGGATGTGGATGTTCCTATAGTCCAGCATAAGGGAGTTCAGAGTCTGACCATCTCGTGTAATAGTTGGTACCGTATTGGCCGTAAGGGCTGTTTAGTGAGCATCAAGTATGTAGTAATAGTGAGGGTAATACCTTACCGTGACCATTTCAGCGTGATCAGATAGAAGATAGTCTTGAGGCTCAGAAGTTTCTTAGGTGACCAAGCTCAAAGGTTAAGTGAGAAAGTAGTAAATGTAGTCTGTTTAGGAAAAAACAAATAGTTAGTATACATAATGTTTGTATTTCTACAATCTAATAGTAGACTGGGGTAGTTGGCTGTTTTCCTACTCAAAGTTGAGAGAACCACGTAGTTAAGATATAAGTCTATAGTCACGGTAGGAGGTAGGTGAGAAAAAAAAGAAAAAAAAAAGTGGAGCCCCATGTTAATGGGGATCTGTGGAATAAACAGGGTTGACTGACCATATGGAGTTCCCTCTAAGAGACTTCTAACAAAAATGTGTTGGATAGATTTAACTTGCATGACTGAAGAAAGTCTTTAACGATGTTCTTTGGTTCTAGGTGTTTTAGCCGCAGGTGAGTATCTCCCCTCATGGTTTGGTTTCCTGCTGTGTTTGCCCTTTGTGAGAGGTGTGTTGTATGAAGAGGAACCCAGAGAGGGAGGGTCTTGGTTGGCTGGAGGGGGAGGAGAAAGGAATTCAGCATACCAGTCCAGGAGCTCAACGAGATCCAAGTGCAAATTCTTACAAAATGCAGGCAGATCATCAGGGGTGTGTAGAAGAAATTGCTTGCCATGAATTGTTGCCTATAGGGCAAAGGGGAATTTCCATCTATAGGCAATGTTTTTTTCCTTCAACACTTCAAGTAAGGGTCTGAGCGCTCTTCTATTTTTTAGTGTGATTGGAGAAAGGTCCTGGTAGAGGAAAATGTATTTTTCATTGAACATGATGGCATCATTTTGTCTTGCTCTATTTAGGATTTCTTCTTTTAAGGTAAAGCTTGTTAGGCAACATATAATATCTCTTGGAGGTGCTTCATCCGGTGATCTTGGTTTAAGGGCTCTATGGGCCGATCAAATTCTATTGGTGATTCTGGCGGTCTATCAATCAAGTTGTTGAATATAGAGCATAAAGCAGGTTTAATCTGCTCATTTGAGATGGATTTGGGGATCCCCCTGACTCTTATATTGTTCCTTCATCCCCGATTGTCCAGGTCCTCCAAGTGTCTATTCATCATGATCAGATGATGCGATTGGGTGTTAATTATGTTGTCTAATCTGGCTATAGCCTTGTCTCTTCATTTATCTGCTCGTTCGTTGGAAGCCATTTGTTCAGTGAGCATTAATATATCTGCTTTTAAGCCCGTTATAGCTGTAGAGAAGGAATTCTTGATATCTGCTGCAATTTCAGTCATGTCCGCATATGTTAGCGGTGTGTTTTGGTGAGCGTTATGTCTTACCAGGTCTTCTGAGGTCGCTAGAGAAATGTTGTCATCATCTTCTTCAATCTCTCTTATGTTTTTCTTTGAAGGAGCCATCTTATCTCCTCCTCTTTTGTTTTTGTAGGAGTATTTCTGAAAGTAAGATGGTATTTGTTTGGTGTTATAGGCTGTTGATGAGCGGAGTGAACGACCTGGTGTACCAGAAATAGAATGTCTGTCCATATTGCTTAATAAGGTCTAAATGTGAGGAGACCTATTATGCCCACTTGTTCCCGGTCCACGATGCTGGGGTATTTAAAGATGCATTCTATTTTTATGTTAATGTTCTTATTGACACTGTGCACCTTTCCCATCAATTAAGAGGACGCGTGTGTGGACTGTATATGGATAGGTTTGGGTATGCTGAAATAACTGGGCCTTGTGTCACAGCCTCAGGCTTGGGCCTCACCGGGACTTCGGGGCTGTGCTGTCCGAATTGCTCCAAAATTGCTCAAAATCACCACCGATGGGTGTGTAGGGAGGCCTGGGGTGGGAGCTGTGAAGACCCAGGGTGTAAGTCTTCTCTGTGAGAAGGGCACGGTACAGTGAGTCAGTAGGCCGTTACGAAAATTTAGTCCGGGGATTTTGCCGTAGCCTAGGCCGCTACCGCTCTGTGTGAAATCATATATAAATGAAGAGAGGTCTAGAGGACGTCACCAAGCTGTCTTCTCGCCCTCCTGTGTCGTCTTCATCAGGGGATTCGGAGCCATCGGTGCAGTGGGGTTCAGATCGGCAAGAAGCTTCTGAATCCGAGTGCGAGCCTGAACCTCGTGCGTTTGATTTTGCATTGGTTCCTCCCTTGGTGGAGGCGGTGAAGGAGGCCATGAAATGGCAGGAAGATGCTTCTCCACCAAAAAAGCAACGCAAGTACTATCCGGAGTTGAAGAAGTTGCTACCTTCCTTCCCGTTTATTGAAGAAATTCGGGAAGTCATGAAGGATGAGTGGGCCAGACCCGAGAAGAGGTGAAATGTCCATAATAGGGTTTCGAAACATTACTCCATTAGTTCAAGGGATACGGAGTGTTGGGACACGGCACCTAGGGTGGATCCATCCCTGCATAGACTGGCCCGCCACATTACGCTCCTTTTGGAGGATTCAGTCTCTTTCAGGGACCCCATGGATTGTAGGGTGGATACGGACCTGAAAAGATTATACACTGTGGCTGGTGCAGCTTGCAGGCCAGCAGTGGCGCTCACTTCGGTGGCAGCAGCCCTCAAGTCCTGGGTGGCCGAGTTGATGGAGGAATGTTCGGGAGAAGAGCGAGAAAGTGCTCCATGGCAATTTCTGAATACTGCCGTGGAGTTTGTGGCAGAAGCAGCAGTAGACCAGGCTAGAATGGCAGCTAAAATGATGGCTCACGCTGTCTCGGCCCGCAGAGCCTTGTGGTTGAAACATTGGGCAGCGGAAGTCCTTTGGAGGCTGCAATTCTAAGGGTCCCAGGTGGAAAATCCGGTTTGATTCCCCAGGAAAGGAAGAAGCAGCGCCAGCCCTTTCGTCCTTACAGAAAGTCGAGGGACTCTTACAGGGAGGCAATGGCATACAGGCCAGGGAGGCCATTCTTCAGACAATGGAAGGGGACCGAAACAAATTTTCATAAGCCAGCAAAAAACAGGTCCAACGACGCACCGAAGGGCACTGGCAAGGCCTTCTGAATGTGTCTCCGCTCGATCCCCTCGAGTCGGAGCAAGACTGGCCCGATTTGCGGGGATTGGGTGGAGGACATTCAGGATGCCTGGATTTTAAACATCATCTGGTCGGGCTATCGGCTCGATTTCGAAGCAAGGCTTCCCCGGGCTTTCTTTGTGGAGACACTGCTGCCTGCAGATTTAGAGAAAAGGAAGTGTTTGCGGGTATATATAGAAGAATTGCTTGCAGCAGAGGCCATACAACCGGTTCCAAAACAAGAATGGAGTCTAGGGGTGTATTCCCCCCCCCTATTTTTAGTACCGAAAGCTTCGGGGGGCTTCAGACCAGTGTTGGACCTCAAGATGCTGAACTCGCTTATGAAGGCTCCCCCATTCAAGATGGAGTCACTAGAGACTATCATTTCAGTGGTGAGAGAAGGAGATTGGATGGCTTCCATCGATTTGGCAGACGCGTACCTCCATGTGCCAATAAACAAAGCTCATCATCGTTTTCTCAGGTTTGCCATGGAGGGATCGCATTTCCAGTTCCGGTGCCTCCCATTCAGTCTTTGCACGGCCCCCAGGACGTTTTCGAAACTCCTTTCCATAGTCATTGTGGTTCTCAGAACTAAGGGGGTGCAGATATTCCATTATTTGGACGACATACTCCTGTTGGGCGTCTCTCAAGAACTCCTCCAGGGCCATGTAGAGCTCACCTGCAAGACACTCGTTCGCTTCGGCTGGTTGATACATTTTCGGAAAAGCCAGATGAACCCGACTCAAACGTTGGAGTATCTCAGGGTGGAATTCAACACAGCTCAGGGGCGAGTTTGTTTGCCTCGGAGAAAGGTGATACAGGTCCAGTTTTGAACCAGGGCAGTTATGGGAAAATCCTTCCTGCTGGCACGAGAGTGCATGCGATTCCTGGGTGTTCTATCAGCAACCATTCCAGTGGTACCATGGGCGAGGTGGCACAGAAGGAGGTTTCAGTTCAATTTCCTTCTCCAGTGGGACCGCTGCTCTCTGATCCAGAGGATTCACCTCCCAGGACCGATCCTTCACTCACTAGCTTGGTGGACAAAGGCACGTAATCTATCACGGGGAGTTCCCTTGAAACCCTTGGAACCTTTATTTCTGACAACCAATGCCAGCTCGATCAGGTGGGGAACTCATTGCCTGGGTCAGCAGGTGCAGGGACGTTGGAAGACTCAGGAAGTTCGGCCTTCAAATTTTCTGGAATTAGAAGCCATCAGACGCGCTCTCATAGCGTTCCAGCCTGTTCTGCGAGGTCAAGCCGTCAAGGTGCTGTCGGACAACAAGACGGCAGTAGCTTATTTGACACGTCAAGGGGGGCACTCAAAGCCGAGCGCTCCTTCAGGTGTCAGGTCAGATCTTTCCATGGGCAGAGAAGAATCTCATCTCTCTCTCATAGCCTCTTATCTCCCAGGGACCGACAATGTCTTAGCGGATTGGTTGAGCCGACAATTTTTGGATCACAACGAGTGGGGGCTCAATCCCAATTATCTATGCAAGATCTTCAGGATCTGGGGTACACCATCGATAGACCTAATGGCAACAGAGAGAAATTGTCAGCTTCCTCGCTTCTTCTCTCGGACATGGAATCCTCAGGCTTTCGGTCAGGATGCTCTGTCCAGACCTTGGGTTTTCCCTTTGGTGTACGTGTTCCCTCCGCTTCCCTTGATTCTCAAGGTACTGTTGAAGATACATCAGGAAAAGGTCGCAGCAATAGCAATTCTACCTTTCTGGCCCAGGAGGTCGTGGTTCCCTCTGGCCTGGAGAATGACGGTTTGCCACCCAATTCCGTTACCAACTTCTCAAGATCTTCTGATCCAGTGGGGGGTATGTCACCCGAACCCTGGGAGGTTGAAGCTGATGGCCTGGAATTTGAGAGGAGATCGTTAGGAAACTTACACCTCAACGTTCGCGTAGTGAATACTCTGTTACAGGCTCGGAAGAAGACTACAATTCGACATATCACAGGATCTGGAAGGCCTTCTGTAGCATCGCTGCAATAAGGGGATGGAATCTGGGCTCTCCATCTGTTGCAAACATTTTGGACTTTCTACAGGAGGGCCTGGATAAGGGTCTAGCATACAACACCCTGAAGGTCCAAATCTCGGCCTTGTCGGCAATGCTGAACAGAAGATGGGCTCTGCATCCGCTTGTGGTCCGTTTTTTGAAGGCAGCCATGAGAATTAGGCCTCCGCGAAAGTCTTTCTTTCCTAAGTGGGACTTGACGTTGGTCTTAAGGGCACTGTTGGCACCCCCTTTTGCCCCGGCCTCGGCCTGCTCCTTGTTCCACCTCATGTTGAGAACTGTCTTTTTGATGGCCATTGCTTCGGCTAGGCGGGTTTCGAAACTATGCGCCTTCTCATCTAAGGAGCCTTACTGCATGGTCCTGCAAGACAGAGTTATACTCAGGCCAGTACCCAGTTTCCTGCCAAAGGTCAATACTTAGTTTCACTTGAACTGGGAAACAATTCTTCCTGCCTTTCCGACAGAGTCAGAGGATGATGAATGGAGCTCTTTGGACTTAGTATCAGTCATTTCAGTTTATCTGAGTCGCACTGAGGAATTCCGACAGCAGGACCAGTTGCTGATTTTCCCGGCAGGCCCCAAAAAGGGGATGGCGGCATCCCCAAGAGTGGTTTCGTCATGGATTGTGCGGACTATACAGATCGCTCAAGTCTTTGGGCCTTTCTCCTCCATCAGAAGTTACAGCACACTCGACGAGGGGTATGGCAGCCTCGTGGGCAGCGTATGCCAAGGTCTCGTCGGAGATAGTTTTAAGAGCAGCGAGCTGGAGTACGCCTAACACGTGTATAAGGCATTACAGGCTGAATGTGGCCTTCCCGGCCGAAGAGTCGCTGGGTTATAAAATTATTTCGGTGGCTGTCGCCCATTAAATGGGTTTAAGCAGCATAATGCGCAAGCTGTGGCTATGTTGTGTTTGTTTGCCCCCCCCGGGATGATGTGGCTTGGTACATCCCGTAGTAGGCCGACATGGGGAGGTCCAGGAATATGGAAAATTGTTGCCATACTTACCGTAATATTCCTTTCCCGGATCCTCCCCATGTCAACCGGGGAATCCCACCTGATTGTCCGTTGCGAGGTGGGTACAGTCGAACAGTGAGCTGGGGCAGACAGCCACCCTTTATGGGCTAGAAAAGAGGTGGTCCTGGATGGGTCAGGGATGGTGGAGCTGACCCATAGTAGGCTGACACGGGGAGGATCCAGGAAAGGAAAATTACGGTAAGTATGGCAACAATTTTCCTTATTTTGGCTTGAACCACATTCCAGACTTCTGGATTTGGTTCTGGTTTTCTTTTTCTACTGATCCATGGGATGTGGATTATATAGTCGTCCCCAAAACTGATCACCCACCCTAGTTATTGGTGTTAAACTTGCAGTAATGCAATAAAATATATGGCGTTAAACTTGCATTGACGCAATGAACTATACAACGTTAAACTTGCAGTAACGCTCAGAAATATTGTCAGGAAAGGTTCCAACTGCTGGTGGCGCTGTAGCTCCCAGATCTATGGGCTGCCATTCTGGCGTCCACCACTGGGTGTCTCTCAGCAGTCGGAGGCTGACGGTCAGGAGAGATTAATCGGTTAATGATTCTCAGCCTGCTGTTCCGGTGCCTACGGTTTTGGTGCTTGCTGTCTAGCCTGCTGTTACGGTGCCCGCTGTCCAGCCTAATGACCCAATGCCTGCTGATCTGGGGACTACTGATCCAGTGCCCACTGCCCAGCCTGCAGATTCTGTGCCCGCTGCCAAGCTTGACAGTTCCTTGCCTATTGTCCAGCCTAATGATCCAGTTACTGATACCCAGCCTGATGATCCACTTCCTTATGCCCAGCTCAATCCAGTTCCTGATGCTCAGCCTGCTGTTCTGGTGCTGCTATTTAGCTTGCTGTTCCAGCACCTGCTGTTCCGGTGCCCACTGTCCAGCCTGCTGTCCCAGTGCCCGTTTCCCAGCCTGCTGACTCAGTGCCCGTTGCCCAGCCTGCTGACTCAGTGCCTGTTGCCCAGCCTGATGTGCCTCTGCTCACTGCCCAGCCTTATGTGCCTCTGCCCGCTGTCCAGCCTGATGTGCCTCTGCTCGCTGCCCAGCCTGATGTGCCTCTGCTCTCTGCCCAGCCTGATGTGCCTCTGCCTGCTGCCCAGCCTGATGTGCCTCTGCACGCTGCCCAGCCTGATGTGCCTCTGCCCACTGCTCAGCCTGATGTGCCTCAGCCCACTGCCCAGCCTGATGTGCATCTGCCCGCTGCCTAGCCCGATGTACCTCTGCCCAGCCTGATGTGCCTCTGTCCGCTGCCCAGCCTGATAATCCAGTGCCTGTTGATCCGATGCCTGCTTTCCAGCCAGTCTCTGATGAAATGTATGGTGTTAAACTTGCAGTAACGCACAGAACTATATGGTGTTAAACTTGCAGAAACGCAATGAAATATACAGAGTTAAACAGCCCCTACACTGATACTATCTGATCTGTCCCTAGATGCACACTAATGTAATGATGAATGGTGGTCAATACACTACAGTCACACAATCTGAACTGTCCCTACTCTACACTGACACTAACTGAACTGTCCCTAGCTGCACACTAATGCAAAGATGAATGATGGTCGTCACTACACTCACACTGACTATCCCTAGATAGTCAGTGTGAGTGTAGACTAAACTAATATTCTAGACTGACAATAGAATCACAATAGCACACAATAGCACACTAACTGTCTAGTAGCACTGAACATATCCCTGTTCTATCTCTCTGCATGCCGATATCAGACTAAAAATGGCTGCTATTGAAAGAATATTTTTATAGTGTGGGGCGGGACTAAGAGCAATGAGCCATGATTGGATAGAGTGATCATAACAGTGTCCAATCATGGCTCTGACAGTGCTCTGTGCCCTAATTTGGCAAAGCTTTCACTGCTTCAGCCAATCAGGGCTTTCAATGCACTGTGCGCCGGTGCAGTGCATTGTGGTCATTTGGCGGGCCTAACAAATGGTCGAACGCCCTAATAATTTGGTTCTTCTGCGAACAACCAATGTTCGGCCCAAACCCATGCTCGGGCCGAACTGTTCGCCCATCCCTACTTGTCACTAACTGTTATTTGACTGCTTTAACCACTTGCCCACTGGGCACTTAAACCCCCTTCCTAACCAGACCAATTTTCAGCTTTCAGTGCTCTCACATTTTGAATGACAATTACTCAGTCATGAAGCACTGTACCCATATGACATTTTTGGCCTTTTTTCCACACAAATAGAGCTTTCTTTTAGTGGCATTTAATCACCACTGGGTTTTTTATTTTTTGCGCTATAAATGAAAAAAAAGACTGAAATTTTGTAAAAAAAAAAAAAAAAATGCATTTTTCTTTGTTTCTATTATAAAATTTTTCAAATGAGTAATTTTTCTTCATAAATTTTGGCCAAAATTTATACTGCTACATATCTTTGGTAAAAATAGCCCAAATTTGTGTATATTATATATATATATATAACAAGCCAGGAAAGTATAAATACTCCCCAAATTACCCCTTTTTGGAAAGTAGACATTCAAAGAGGCATGGTGAGTTTTTTGAAGTTGTAATTTTATCCCACAATTCTTTGAAAAATTAAGAATTTTTTTTCTTTTTTTCACAACATTGTCATATTAACAGGTTAATTCTCACATACGTCATATGCATACCACAAATTACACCCCAAAATACATTCTACTACTCCTCTTGAGTATGGCAATACCACATGTATGAGACTTTTACACAGCCTGGCTACATACAGAGGCCCAACATGCAGGGAGCACCATCAGGCGTTCTAGGGACATAAAACACATTTCATTTCTTGGCTACCTCTTGCACTTTTGAAGGTCCTGAAGCACCAACACAATGGAAACACCCAAAAAATTACCCCATTTTGGAAAGTAAACACCCCAACGTATATTTTAGGAGGCATAATGAGTCTCTTGAACATGTCATTTTTTCCACAAGTTTTTGGAAAATGTGGAAAGAAAATGAAAACATATTTTTTAAACAAAGTTATCCATTTATACAATATTTCTAACACACAGCATATACATGGCAAAAATTACACCCCACAATATATTCTGCTACTCCTCCTGAGTATAGCGATACCACATCTGTGAGTCTTTTACACAGCCTGGCCGCATACAGAGGTCCAACATGCAGGGAACAGCATCAGGTGTTCTAGGGGCATACATTCAGAGGCGGCTCTCTAATTAGGCAAATTAGGCGGTCGCCTAAGGCCTCGCCCTCACAGGGGCCTCGCGACCGCCTAATTGAAGAGCCGACTCTGCTGACACAATGCCTGCGCTCCGGTCTGCAGCTCATATTACTGCTTCTGCCTGTGAGCTCCATGGCCAGGCAGTGGGGAGAGAAGCCGAAGTTGTGTCTGTAACTTGGGGAGGGGACGGGACCAGCACTGTAATGTCCGAGCCGAGGCAGCAGAATGGGAAGGACACTCATCCCAGCGGCCGGACATGCAGATCGCCCCCCCCCTTGTTAACCCCCGCTTAGTGATCCGCGGAGCGATCCCGATTCCCTGCACACCCGGATGAAGAACTTTTTCATGCCTACTATAATCAGTGGCAGGGAGGGGAAGAGGAGGGTCCCGCCGGGGAGGAAGCAAAGCCAGGGCTGGATGGAGCCGAGCCGATGGCAGCAGGAGGTAAGAGAGAAGAGCTGTGCAGGCCGTCCCTCTCTGGAACTGTCAATCAGGATGACGGCGGCGGTGGGGAGAGATCCAGAGCTGCAGGGAGAGATAGAGGGCTACTGTACTGTGCCACAACCCCCTTCTGCAGCCAGCTATTACCAGCATGGGGGAGAGCCAAGCCCCCCATCCCTGCTCCTCCAGCATCCCTCAGCCATAGCTCAGGACTCACACTGTGTCTTTGTCACTAACCCCCTCTCAACAGCCACCTCTGTGCACCCCCTCCTCCACAAATGCCACCTCTGTACCCCCCTCCTCCACCACAGCCACCTCTGTATCCCCCTCCTCCACCACAGCCACCTCTGTACCCCCCTCCACCACAGCCACCTCTGTACCCCCCTCCTCCACCACAGCCACCTCTGTACCCCCCTCCACCACAGCCACCTCTGTACACCCCCTCCTCCACCACAGCCACCTCTGTACCCCCCCTTCCTCCACCACAGCCACCTCTGTACCCCCCTCCTCCTCCACAGCCACTTCTGTACCCCCCTCCTCCACCACAGCCACGGTAGCCCTGGTACTCTGCATCCTGCACTGGCACTGCCTGCTGATTGGCTTTTCTGCTGCTATCTCCCTCACTGACACTAGCACTGAGATAGGGAGAACACTGACACCGCACATTAAAGCTCTTAATTATATGCAATTTATACAGTAATTTTCTTATCGCTTGAATTATTTTTCCCATTATGGGCGTAAGTGGGGCCTCATGTCTAAGTTTTGCCTAAGGCCTCACAAAGTCTGGAGCCACCTCTGCATACATTTCAAATCTAATTTGACTACCTATTACACTTTTGTGAAGC
>BLSH010247574.1:161581-182733 GCA_018402905.1 Glandirana rugosa
GTCACTTCTCCTGATTGCATCCCGACAACTTCACTAAGTTTTGTTTTGTGTTGTCCGTCAGCGTCTGGCTGGCGGGATGTTCATCAACATTTATTTCTGATTGACGCTATCATGGCATCACAACTTCACTAAGGGAACGACCGATGGTAGACAAATTATAATGTTTTCTCAACAACACTGGAGGTATGATTTCCCAGAGACCTAAGTCGTTCACTTCACCATTTAATCACGGGGGTTACCACTAAGTGACCCACAACCTCTTGAATTCATCAGGGTTCTTCAGTAATAATGTGTTATGTCCCTCACGTCTTAATAATCCGTTCAACATAAAAACTCCTTATTAAAATAATAACTTGTTGTTTTGATATTAATGAGTTTTTGGAATCATTGAGAACATGGTTGTTGTTCAATAATAAAATTATTCCTCAAAAATACAACTTGCCTAATAATTCTGCACTCCCTGTATTGTGTAATAATGACTTCTTGGGACTACTTAAGTTCTCCAACACCCAGTGAATCACCATTGGGGGCACTAATTTACCACTTCACTTGCTGAATCCAGAGACCCTTTAGTATGGAGGTCACAACAACTCTTTTGTAATATTAAACAGATGGTAGCCAGCAAGGGAATCACTTCAACACTACGGTACTATCGCAGTTAGTCTTTATTTACAACTACTTGTAGGGCGGTCGGTCTGCGACTGCCTGTTGTGTTTTGTTTTGAATCACTTCAACAGCCCTACGTTAGTCCTCTTCACTGCCAGGAATGCTCATGTTATATGTATCTCATCAAAGAAAAGACCATACATAACATAACCTCGTAAAATGAATCCAAATTTGTGTAGCGATGCCCCCGGCCTGATGGTGACCTCCAGAGTCAAGGGCAGCTGACATTTCTCCTCAGGGTGCAGGTTATTAGGCATGGTGGTTGTAGTGCAATGTGGAATGATTGGGCACCAGTCACTTTTTAAATGAACAAAAAGAGATTTATTGTCTCTTATCAAGAACTGGGGGAGAGAGGGTTAGGGCCAGGACACCCTTAGGCAAATGCAACGTACAAACAGGCAGACTCCGCAGACAAAAATAGAAATAGGCTGACAGACATACAGAAAAAGGACCTTAAGCTGAATGCAGTGATCTGTATTTTGGTAGCAACTGCTTTCTCCTATAGCAACACTCCACTTCCAATGCTTCACTGTAGATCTGCACACATACCTCACAGTAACTCGCTGTAGATCTCTGCTCACATCTCACAGTATCCCACTGTAGATCTTCAATCAAGCTTCACCCACGCTATCCCGCTGGGTCCCTGACTTGGCTCACAGCTACCCACTGTACTTAACTTCAAGCATCACCCACGCTGTCCCACTGGGTTCCTGGCTTTACTCACAGCTACCCACTGTACTTATCTTAAAGGTGCACCCACGCCTCCTGCTGGGCTCCAGGATGAGACTACTGAAGCTTTCCCACCTCTTCACCGTCCCCAGCTAGTGAAAGGGCTGTTCTGGAACTTCTTCAGATCTCCATCCTCTACACCTGCCTCTGGCAACAAGAGTGGTCATCCCTTTGTGGCAACTGCTTCTCCTTTATCATTGGCACATGATCCGGTTCTCCCTCAGGCAGAACCTTCTCAACTTGGTTAGGCCTCCGACTCAATGCCTAACTCATTGCTGCTGCTTGGATTCCTGGATAGGCCTTGGTCAGGCCTAGCAGCCTGGTGCTCTGGGGTAGGCCACAGGCTTCTGGCCTAGCAACCCAGAGCCATGCAACACAAGTCCACTCAGGCAGCGGTCCAGGTGGCTAAGGACCCCGATCACCTAACTCCTCCTGAGTAAATAGTTTATCCCAGCATGCTCTGGGGTCAAAATAAACCCCTGCTGATTGGCTGATATAACATATTTATTCATAACCTGTGCTATCTGTAATCCATCATTCTATAGTCAGAGGCAACAAGGTAAATACACAGGGATTCCCTCTCTTTGTGAGGAGACTGAGGTGTGCACATTGCTGCTCCTGTGTGCACATCGACCTTCTGCAAGCTTGCAGCCGTGTGCTGAGGGCTGGAGTCACTCCAGGCAGATCCAGAAGTGAGCTGACATCTGAAAAGCATGACCTTGTTTCTGTATCGCTGAGACTGGTGAAAGGGCACTGCTGCCATTAACGTGTTGCTGCTAATATAGACTGAGCACATAGCGAGTGGCCATGCAGACTTTACTGGGACTGTACTCATGTGCACCACCGTAAAGACCAGGCCCCAAAGCTAGCTGACTATGAAGCTAGGACTAAAGGTCTCTCACTCAGATAGCTGCTTAACAAGAACTTTGTCTGTTATCCTTAATAAGAGGTACCTCTTTAGGGAGTCCTATATTTCATTGCTGTCATTCATATAGAGTGCACTGTAAAGTGGATATAGCCTACTGTTTACAGAGGAGTTATTGCAGCATTGATTATAATTGCTGATACTGTTTTCTAATGCCATTACTTATTGCTGATTTTGTGAATTTCCAAGTTTACTCTAATTTTGCTGCATAGAACTCTAGAAGGCTGATGAAGGCTGATGAAGGAGGCATGGCTTGCCTCCAAAACGCGTCCCTATTGGCTGCATAGAACTCTATTTTAGGCTGCTATAGCCTAGTAACATATTGTCTAGTGAATTGTAATTGACCTATTCCTTTACTTACACATTTATGTGCATACCGCTATTTACTGCAACCCTTGTCAATATATTGAGTTAATTTACCACTAACCTGTCTGATGTTTCCTTTTTGATACTGAAACCTTGGTTTTGTGCAGGCCATTTAAATGTGTGCTCCCATTAGTAGTGCAGTATCCATTTGCTACCTGGTTTGTCAGTGGGGTTGAGGTTATTCTCATAAAGTCAACGCAGAAGAACAAAGAACTGAATCTACCAAGCAGCTCTTTCAGGGGTAGCGCTACACCTCTAAAAAAATATACTCTAATTCTTATTTCACTATGTAAACTGCTTTGTTGCTCCCTCTTATATTGCAGCCTAATCAAGCTTCCTACATACTGCCTAGCAACTGTACAATATTTCTGACAGTTGTCTCTGAAATAATACAGTCTATTTTTTTCTTTCACAACAGTTTTATTGGTTTTACAGTGTAAACATTGTCAAACAATATGACCTTGAGTTTCAGTAAATCATTATAACATTGGTGTACATATGCATACAGAATATGCTACAATAGTATGTTGGCCTGAGAAGAGGGTAGGGGGTAGAGAAAGGTAGAGTGGGGGGCAGCATATGAAGGAGAAGGATGATATGAGTGCCTGGGATGTTTTGTGGAAAATGTGAAGAGAAACAAAAATACCAGACAGAATATCTCAGAACTATCCAAATTGTGCAGCCGGAATATGGCAATTTAGGATGGAGTGGAGCATGAAGGTGTTAAAATAGCCAAAATGTTAGGGGGATATAGGGAAAAGGAAAAAAGGGGAAGGTAGCTACACTTTCAGGAATCGCTCATGCATGCCTATTGAGTAAGAAGGTAGTTTCTCATTGACCATTGTGTCATTCATCCAATGTTTAACTTCTTTGAGTGGGGTCTTCCAAGTGTTGCCAATGGTCAATGCTTACCATGGATTTTTACATAAGTTTGTGTTAAAAAGTGAACAAATAGAGTTTTAGACTCTTATCCATTGTCTACTTACTCAAGGACAGGTCCACCAGATCTGTGTCATCATACCAGGCCCAGCAGAACCTCTGACGCAAGTAGATGAGTACATAGGAACATAATTAGGCATGCTGGGCTATAGTACCAATGGTAAAGAACTATGAAGGAATTTTTTTAGAGTCAATACTTTTCTAGAGCTTTTTATAGTAGCCTCCCACATTTCCTGCTAGCTGTCCAGCTGCAAGTTTAGTACCAGCTTCCACTTGGTTTGATACGTTGCTGAGTTAAGTGTGCTAAAATATGTAATGGAGGCAATAAATAGGAATATAAGGCCCAAGATATGTAGTCATGGCAACATTGTTCAAAGGCTGTAGTGAGCAGAGGGGGTGCGTTAGTCTTTAGCAAGGTTAGTGTTGTATTTTAATATAATGGCAATGCTTCGTCAGGTGGTTATTATAGTAGCCAAACTGTTGCTGAAAGGATCCGTTTTTGGTAAGTGTTAACATCGAATACACGTATATCTTTAAAACCATGGCTGGTCCACCTTCTAAATTTAGTAGGATTTTCGAGTCCAAATGTAGACGAGGCGGGATGAGTCTTGTAGGATATTTCATGCTATCCCATACCCATGCAGAATGGATGAGGGCAGAATTAAGTTTATGTGGACTTTAAGACAGGTGCAACCACAGCAAGGTAAAAATGGTAAATGAGTGGCATCCCATTAGGTCTAAGGTCACAAACAAGTGGAATTCCTGCATATCATATAAGAATGCCAAAGGTGCTATGTTGGCAGCTAGGTACTAGGGCTGCAGATTTTGAACTGCCAGTCCTCCAAATAGTTTAGAGCCGAAAAAGTAAATTTGTGTTAGGCAGAGGTCTGGATTTGCTCAAAATCATAGCACATTACATTCAAGTATTTGAGGTAGGCAGTACTTGAAATACAAAATACAGTTTAGGTAGAGACTAGAGATGTAATTTTGATAGCATGAATCCATGTGATCCACAAAATATGTTAGTCCTGTCAGGTATCTAATAATTTGCTCAATTCTTTCAATAGTGGAGTTTATATTAGCCCAATGTAATGAGTTGCCAGTGGAAGTGAGGGTGTTAGTCCATGAAAATGGGTAGGGCTGTTGCAAGATTTCCCTGATGTGAGTGGCAAAGTGAAGCCAAAGCAACATCACAGCCAGTGAGATAGTATTTTTAGAAGAAGAGGCCCCATGGGCAACCATTATTATTCTCAAAGGGTATAAATATTGAATGTGATTGCCCTGCTCATTCAAATCAAGGAAAAAAAGTTTTGGCTTTAGATATACATTTTGTGAGTTTTGCTCCGAATTGATTTGCTTTACCCCAAGAACCAACCTTATATAACATCTTACAAACATACATCCCTCTGACTTTACATGATCTTCTTTACTCTTTTTCTAGACATGTTTTGAAGTATAGAAAGAATAAAAGGTTCTAAGAAATTAAAAGAAGCGTCAGCCAACACCCCATGCATTTTTGGACCCTTACTTATGAAAATGCTAGTTGCCTATCATGATAATGACTTCAATACTTTTGATTCATTGTCACAGAACAAGTACCATACATAAATATGTACAAGTGACTTTTCACCCACTTTTAATTGCTGCATACTTGTTCCAGTTCTGTGACTCAGACATTGCCGCCAGACATGAGAGCTTGGGTTATGCAAAAAAAGAAGGCTGGCATCAACAGTTCTGCTTTATATTCCTACCATTTAAAAGAGAAGTATGCCCAAAACTTTTTTGGTCATAATTCTCTTGTGGGTCACAGGAGTGCACTTACTTTTGCACTTCTGTGACCCAGAGTCAACTGACAGTAGGGGCTGTTCCCCGCTATCAGCTGACGTGGCAAAGTCGCTTATGGCTCTGGAAGTATCCCAACAATACTGTTGGAATCCATCAAACTACCTGATCAAAAGCTATCTCCCCCTCTCAGGATGAGGCTGAAAGCTGGAGCCAGTTGCCCCTTCCCCTCCCCAGCTCAAGGTTCCAGTGAGTGCCAGAGGAGCAGATCGGAGAGCAGTGAGGAACAGTCTCTGCTCTGATCAGACCTAGAACTGAGCAATCAGTAGCCATCTCGGAGGGACAGCTGCAGCATCACACCATCACTGCTGTAGTATAGAGATGAGTATATGTGTTTCATTTTTTTACAAACCACAAACTTCCCCTTTAATGAACAGCTGAACTATATTCTTTCCATTAGCATGAAGACAATTGCAAGTTATATACTTACAGTAAATAAATAATATTTCCCATGTGTAATGTAGTTTTTTTGTTTTTATCTCTTTTTATACATGGCGTTGGGATTACTTGTAGCTGAAATATAGCTTAGTAAAAGTAGCTCTAATATAGGGGATAATGAGGAAATCCCTTCCCAATTGAGGGTATGGAAACCAACCTATGGAGGGTATGGGCCTGGAAATTTTTAATTCTTTTTTTTTTAAACAAAGCCGAATTTTCTACATTATTGAACCTGAGATCCAGAAGGAGAAACTGATAAGTCAAATGACATGCAAGTAACGTCAGTAGCTGTAACTTGATTCCATGTTTTGATTGCACACAAACCACAGCAAAAAATCACACTAGTTGTGGCTAGTTTGTATATTTGAGAGTTTGTTCTTCTAAATAATTAAATATGATAATATTCGTATGTTTTTTTATTTCAGTTGTTCTGTTCCTGATGTAGCACCCTCCTAGGTAGGTGTTAGGATAGTTAGATAAGTGTTAGTGTTTTTTTTTACAGGAAAATTTAGTTTCCACACTGTAGTCAGTGTGGTTGTAATTTTGGGTAAGGTAAACTCATAGTTTGGCTCACTGTATTCAGTAAGCTGTAAATGATTAGTCAGGTCTGCTCTGCGTGCTCTGCTGCTCCCTCTGTATCCGGGTAACATGAGAAGTTTCTGGATGATAGGCATGGAGTTATGCAGATGGCATATACTGTATGATGGATGGATGCAGCCCCAGCCTATCCCAGAGAGGCAGGTTCTGATTGCATGCTGTGAGAGTGTATTTATTCTGGGAGCACACAGAGCTTATCCCAGGGTGGAGGAGTCCAGCCTGGTGGGCACACTGCCCTCTCAGACAGAAGCCGATGTTGGAGAGGCCTCAAGTGGGCAACCTGAGGGGAGCAATGCTGAGACCCAGGTGCTTAAAAGAAGCTGACGGAGGGGAGCTGTCTGCCAAAGATCTGTCTGGCATCACTGGAGGGTGTTGCTTAGAAGGTTTGAAGGAAGCTACCATCAGTCCTCATGACTACAGACACTAAGAGATCTTGGGGAGCTTATGCTCTAGCTACAGCTCTTTGCCTTATAGTCAGCTGTGGGTCTTTTAAAGGGGACACCGGCTGTCGTCCTGAAGAGCTCCATCCAGATAATCTACTTTTTAAAGGGTCTTTGCTCTAGTGGCTTTAATTACTATTACTTAAAGTGGTAGTAAACCCTCCTATCATTTTCAGCCAAGGAAGCTGCCATCTTTGCCTCTGTTTAATCCACAACTGCCATGATGCTGCACATGTGATCAGCTATGACACCAGCCATTTGATGGTTTGACAGTTTGGTTTAGAGCACAACCAATGGGAGTGTTATATTTCCGGCACGAGCCGGAAATGTGACTGGTTTTTAACCTGTTAAATGCATGGGTTTACTACCGCTTTAAGCTGAAGTCTACTGTTTGTTTCCAAACCCGGACTTCATTAAAGCTTGCTCAGAAAGGAAGGTCAAGTCCTCAAGTTGTACATAGTTCTTATGGAGTGGAGTATACCACCACTTCCCTCAACCCTATCCAAGTTCTCCAAAGATAAAAACCAGAAAAACAACGTCCTCTAGACTGGTGCTTGAAGTAAGTGTGAATGAGCCTGCTGTGTGGGAAGAATCCTGCAACTCCTATGGGAGTAGCACTATACTAGCCATCTATATGTAAACTAAAACCAAGCTATTGACACATTTTGAAGTCATATTGGCACCTAATATAACTAGTGATCATGTTTTCCAAAGTCTAGAGAAGGAGGTATTGAGCAATCCATTATGGTCTGTAATCTTTTTGGACTATTCGACAAAGTTGTTGAAGTTTAAAGCAGCATTTAACGCACATTAATGCACCTATAGCGCTAATGATGCTTTGCAGTGTTTCAGATGCATTGCACAGGCATTCAAGTCGCATCATGCTCAAACACCCTGTAAGATTCTATTTTTATTTTTTAGAAGGATAAAATGAGAAATTATCACTTTTGCACCTTAAATGCACTGAAAATATGGGAAGTGTGTACATCTCCATCTGCTCCCTATTTTAGCAAATTTGAGTGGCGATGATAGGTGGAAGCAAAGAGGTAAAAATGGGACCCAGTCGCCTTATTTCAATGCCTGTGTGAAAGAGCCCTAAAAGCCTAAGAACCTCTGCCCTATTAAATGTGTGTTTCCTTACTGTTTCCAATTACTATCTAACTCTGGTGCTTGTTGGTAAGATTTATTTTAGCGTTACATGGCTTTAATAGGGAGGGTTAGTAAGGTCCACTATGCAGCAACCACACTAGCTACATAAAAGTATAACATTACAATACATAGCACTGTTTTATACATTATAGTTATAAGAAACAGACGAGAATGGAATATAATTTCTCCCCTGTCCCTTCTGCTACTTTGCCCAAATAGTATTAACTAGAAAGTTATAAATTGATTATAAAATGGTCCTTACTGCTCCACCACATAAAATAACAATAATTTGATCTGCAAAATTGTGAATAATCAAGTTTATACAAAGTTAAATCGTGAATGTGACCTGAAAAGGCAGAGAGATATTTGCTTTAAGAGAATTAACACTGTTAAAGATTTCTGTCCTAATTCTTCTCTGTATGAGTGGACTCCATGGACTGTCTTTGTGTCTTTAGGATGAAGATTTCTTCAAGAAGAACATTAGCAGCAGATGTAGTAAATCCTTTTGTTTACTCTTTTCATTCCATATTGAGCATGGTATCTAGTAAATCCTGGCTTTAGAATAATTTTCAACCTTGCTGGGGGGCTCATTCTTGGTTATAACTCATTTAAGTACAAAAGTATGTAAAATGTTTAACTACTTCAGATCCGCGCCATAGCCGATTGATGGCCACAGCCGATTGATGGCTCTAAAATGCCGGGAGGCCGTCAATAGACATCCTCCCCTCTGGCTCGTGCTGGGCGCGCTCTCCCCGACGCCGCATGAGCGTGCCCGCGGGTCACAGAGAGTCGGAACGGGGAACCGCCGATGTAAACACGGCAGTTCCCCGTTCTGTGAGGGGGGGCATGCCAGATATACTGATCCCTGTCATTGGGATCAGTTAGATCTGTCATGCCCCTGCCAACCCCGCCCCCCCCCCCCCCACAGTTAGAACACACCCAGGGAACACATTTAACCCCTTCACTGCCCCCTTAGTGTTAACTCCTTCCCTGCCAATGATATTTATACAGTAATCAGTGTCTATTTTTAGATCTGATAACTGCATAATGTCATTGGTCCCAAAAAAGTGTCAAAAACGTCTGACACGTCTGCCGCAATATCGCAGTCCCGATAAAAATCGCAGATCGCCGCCATTACCAGTAAAAAAAAATAAATGAATAAAAACGCCATAAACCAATGTCCATAGTTTGTAGATGCTATAAATTTTGATCAACCCAATCAACATACACCGATTGTGGGTTTTTTTTACCAAAAATATGTAGAAGAATATATGTCGGTCTAAACTGATGAATAAATTAGTTTTTTTATTTTTGGATATTTATTATAACAAAAAGTAAAAAATATTGTTCTTTTTTCAAAATTGTCGCTGTTTTTGTTTATAGCGCAAAAAATAAAAACCACAGAGGTGATCAAATACCACCAAAAGAAAGCTCTATTTGTGGGGAAAAAGGATGCCAATTTTGTTTGGGTACAGCGCCACACGACTATGCAATTGTTATTCAAAGAGTGACAGCGTTGAAAACTGAAAATTGGTCTGGGCAGGAGGGGGTTTTAAGTGCTCAGTAAGCTAGTGGTTAAAACAAAAAACCCTAGCCTGAACATCTACCCTGTCTTTGGACGACAATAGGTGTGACTTAGCTCCATAGGGCTTATCTCCAAAGTGGCATATGTGTGTTTGCAGGGGGAGGGGAGGTAGGTTCTCCATGATAAACACCCTGCCAGGTGTGCTCCTGGACAGCTTTTTGTCACTTTGAAAAGGCAGAGAAAGTAACATTAAGCATGTGGTAAAATCTTAGACACCAAAGTACCTAGGTGTTGGTTGATTGATGTCTACTCAGATTCTCCCCAGCACCAGCCCTCCAGCCAATGGTCAGGGCTCTAAAGAAGACTTGCTCAGTATGTATGTTCCATGCACTCATGCACTAATTGCAACACTATCTAGAATCATATCCTCACGCTTTAAAGTGGTTGTAAACCTATTCAATAATAAATGAGCAAAGCACCTCCCTCTATAGTGTGTACCTGCTTCAATCCAGAGCACCAAGTGTGGTTCCTCTCTGATTTCTCCTCCTTCTGCTATTTGCACGAGTCAGTTTAACTCTAAGGTGCAACCTATTCCAATTCCAATATTATATTATAAAGGCCTCTTGCACTCCTTTCTGGTATCGTAAACGTTTACTTCCAAACTTTAACTGCATACCAAGTATTTAATTCTGTTTTCCTTGGCACTATTACTTCAATATCTCTTTTTCATGGAGCTCATCATGTCAGCCTACGTATGGGTCAGGTCCTCCCCTCTGACCCCCATATGACATCCCACTAAATGAATAAAAGGGCCTCCCTATACCCCTACGTTCCTTTTTTGTCCTTGCTCCGGAGAAAACACCCCTATGATACTACTATGAAGTGATAAGTATTGAAGATTCCTACCTCTCCTGCCTGGTTTAGCCTCGCCAGGTGGAGGGCTCCTGGACAGAGGTAAATCCTCTCCTATAGCAGCACCCTGGTGCCCGGGCAAGTCCATGCAGCCTAAATGGTGTGTTAGATCTGTTATTAGTGGGGGTCATGGCGTGGTTCTACTCTCTCTGTACAGGCTGATTTTACCTTTTTTTGTCTGTAATGCTTCTTCCATTGTTCAGTGATGTTTCTCTAGATTGTACAGATCCCAATATGGCAGCTGGGATGTCTGAGTTCCACAGCAGCTTGCGGTGGAATGTGGGCACCTGGCTGGCTGCATGTTGGCTATTAGGGTGGGGGACTGGTCTTGCACTGTACAGTTCTTGTTCGGCTTTCCTTTAGGTTACCAAAACCATGTAACGCGAGATCAAACATAACCCATGTAATTTGTGTGCAATCAGGCACACCCTTGCACTGCATGGTGGAAGGTGGATCTAGGAGAGGTTGGAGAGTTGTGTAGTGTATGGCCAGCCTCACTCTACTTTTGGAAAAAAAAAAATCTGTACTATCTATAGGTAACCTAGGTATTTTGCTGAATATTATTGTGATCCTGCCTTTTTTCTGCCTTGAACAAGCTTTGTTATACTTGTCCTGCGTCTGGCATAGTTGAGTTTGTTTCAATAAGCACCTGGTATTAATGTCAGGTCTGAGATTCTATTGTGTCGGCCACCCTTTAAAGCGGAGTTCCACCCAAAAGTGGAACATCCGCTTTAAGTGGAGGAGACCCCCTGACATGCCATAATTGGCATGTCATCTTTTTTTGGGGGGGGGGACCGTGTACCCTGTTTTCACAGGGTCCCAGGTCCACTTCCTCCCCTGGTGCCGAGGAGCTGGAAGGAAGTTCACCTTCCCTCCCTCCCACCCGGCGATCTTCTGGGACACGCCACAGGTCCCAGAAGATGCGCTGAGCCATTCGCAAGCCGCAGTGTGACTCACGCATGTGCAGTGAGTGCCTGGCTTTGAAGCCAAAGCCGGGTGCCCACACCTGTGATGCCGGCGCCACCGAGGGGAGGGGGAGATGAGCGAGCCCTCCGGCGGATGCATCGCTGGAGCGAGGGACAGGTGAGTGGGCGATTGTTAAAAGTCAGCAGCTACACTTTTGGTAGCTGCTGACTTTTAACAGGGTGAAACGCCGCTTTAACTGTGGTTAGCCCCTTAGAGGGTTATTGCCAAACAATCTAATTCCTATTGCATTAAACCTCCCTTTAGCAGTGGTTAACCCCTTAGAGAATTATTGCCAAACAAGCTAATTCCAATTGCATAAAATTTGTTTTGAACTGCTTTATTAAGTGGCAGGGCTATCATTTGAAGTAGATGAGCAACGTTTGATATATTAAATTTCCAAATGACTCTTGCTTAGTATCCTGTTGATCAGATATAAGTGAGGTCAAGAGGTCCTCATTCGGGGGGCGTGGCCTGACAGGGCATGTGAGCAGAAGTGCTGCACGGAGCTCCCGCTAGTGATCCGAACACCGATCCTTCCCTCATTATCCAATTAGCCCGGATTGCACAGTGGCTGACACCTGCCACGTCTCTGTCATCCCTGGCAATGCTGGAGAGTGATCTGGGACCCATGACGACCCGTGGAAGCTGAGCGGACGCCGCAGCGACCCAGGAGCTCCAAGATGGCGCCGGACAGTCAGAGCCACCTAAGGCGCCACGAGGCCCAGACAAGAAAAGCGAGCAGGGGGGTAAGTGCACAAAAACCCCTAAACACAGCAGAGCAGCCTAAAGACATGGTCTACTACACCCAGAAGCTGAACGGTCCAGCTTCATCCTCACAGGCCTCCCAACATGGCACCATCCACTGCCACCACACACTGACATGCTGGACGACACAGCGCCATTAGACACCCTGCCTGATCCTATGATGGAACTCATGGGTCTTCCACAATATGATATCACACAACCCACACTGAATGACATTTTGCAAGCGGTGCACAAGTGCACTGCATCTGTGGATGACCTAAAGGAGAAATTTGGGGGACTGAGGGAGACAGTTTCACTCCTCCCTCAGGATCTGCAGAACATCAGGGAGCGAACCACTGTGGTGGAAGGCAGAGTGAGTGACATGGAGGATCAGATCCCCCCGCTTACTCAGGACATGCGGATGGCCTTCCAACAGGTTTCTCAGGCCCTCAACAAAACTGATGACATTGAAAATCGCCTGAGAAGGAACAATGTTCGCATAGTGGGGCTCCCTGAAAGGATAGAAGGGAAGGACCCCACGTCATTTGTTGAGGGCTGGCTACAGGAGATATTTGGCAAAGAGTCCTTCTTGCTGCTTTATACAGTGGAAAGAGCACACAGGGTCCCCCCAAGGCCTTTTCCACCTGGAAACCCTCCGAGATCCATGCTGGCCAGGCTCCTAAATTATAAGGATCGAGAGGTTAGTCTCCACATGGCTAGGGAGAGGGGTGAGGTACGATACAATGGCTCCAGAATATCCTTTTTTCCCGACTCGGCAGAGGTGCAGCATAAGCGCTCGAAATTCGCTGAGGTTAAAAAGAGGCTTCAAGGGCTCCAATTACCATACGCAATGTTATTCCCGGCAAAGCTGAGAGTTACCGCCGGAGGTCAAAACCAATTCTTTGAAAGTGATCAGGAAGCCACAAGTGACTGGATCAAAACGAACAGGCTCTCCGGGGTCGTAGACAGGAGGACGGTGTGGGTTGATGCTACTTGTGGATTACAGTTTGGAAATAAGGGGCGATAAGATGCTGTTGTTCTTCTTTACATGAGTCAAGCTAAGAGGGCATATACCTAATGACTGTTCAGAGCGAGTGCTTGAGAAGCTTTACGCGTTAATCGGTTTTCTCATGTTGATTTACCAAAACAACGAGCATTGGCGGCCATTTGCTGCGACAATGGCTGTTGGGGTGCATGTGGCCCAGGAGTCTGTGCCCTGTTGGCACCAGAAGCAATGATGGTACTCTTACTATACCCTCATTCGGGGAACATGACACTGCCCAGTTGGCGGTTACATTGTATCCGGATAACATCAGCCCCCGACAATACCTGCTGGATGTTCAAGTTGTGCAGTTGCGCACATTTAACTGTTCTTATGTCATTGTTCTATTCCAATGTGCAGTTGAAATACAAGACTTATTGAACCTGCTGTGGTCCCTGCGGCTTAGCCAAGTACGCCACCACCTGACGCATACACTTTCCCTTATACTCACACCTCATGACGAGGGCATATCCAACCCCTATTATTTTAATAACAATGAACCATGTCTACTACACCCATAGTCTCTTGGAATGTCCGGGGAGTAAATGACCCATTGAAAAGGACTATGATTTCTTCATGTATAGGCAAATTCCAGCCAGCTATTATAGGCCTGCAGGAGACACACCTTGCAGGGGCAATGTTGGGTACATACGCTATGCATGGGTCGGCAAGGTGTATCATTCCACATACTCTGCATATTCACATGGAGTCAGTGTAATGATACACAAAGCCTTAGTATTTCAGGAGTTAGACTCCCTGATAGATGCTATGGGAAGATATGTTTTCATATACTGTAAGTTATACAATGTGATGTTATTGGCTTTTGTGTATATCCCGCCTCCCTTCTCAAGAGAAGTATTACAACTATTGCTGACCTACATGTCTAATAAGCCAGATGTCCCGGTGTTAATCATAGGCGATTTCAATTGTTATCTAGACCCAAAGCTGGATAAACATCCCCCTGCATGCCCCCCCGGGGGCAGCAGGGGCACATCACTCAGCCGCTTGATTGGAGATGTAGGATGGACTGACCTATGGCGAGTCCGTAATCCAAGGGCCACCCAGTTCTCGTGCTTCTCCAAGACACACGGCTCCCTGTCACATATAGACCTATGTATAGGGTCCTCGCACATGCTTAATTATACTGAGAGAGTGGAGTATTTTCCCAGAGGGGTGTCTGACCACTCCCCCCTGGCGATATGGCTGGCTACTAGGCCCCCTATGTCTCTACCTAGGGCCCCCTGGAGACTTAATGCCTTTTGGCTTAAACTGTTCACCTCACCGGAATGTATAGCCGTGCAGATAGAGGCCTTCTTTAAATCCCACAGTCAACATAATGATCCCCTTCAGAGATGGGAGGCCTTTAAGGCCTACCTCAGAGGGGTGTTCATTGCTGAAATACAAATAATCAAACACAACTCCTCGGCTCTATTGGAACAGGTGGGTGATCTGGTAAGACAGCTAGAACTCAAATATGTAACAGATCCCTCGGATTCTGCAAGGGAGGCGTGGATGTCGGCACATGATTCCCTGGACCACTTGAGATTCTCCGCTGCAGAGCGCAAAAGGTTTTTCTCAAAACAGGCGTTCTATGAGGAGGGGGAGAAGACTGGCCGTCTGCTTGCCAAGATTGCAAGATCACAACAGACATCCCCGGCTATTGGAGCCATTCGCTCTGTATCAGGGCGTATGGTAAACAATCCGGAAGATATCATATCCGAGCTGGCATCCTTTTATGAGGGCCTGTATAAGTCACGGGACGTGTACTCGGATAGTGTACTAGAAAATTACTTGCTCAATATTGATCTGCCCTCATTGTCGGTGGTAGACAGAAACAAATTAAATAGTCCTCTGACAATAGAGGAACTGCAACTGGCGGCCGGTTCCTTCCCTACCTGCAAGGCGCCCAGTGAGGATGGTCTGCCCATGGAGGTGTTTACCCAATTTGGTGATATAATGCTACCTAAACTACTAGAGGTATTTAATGCCTCAGTCGAAAGGGGGGAACTCCCTGCGTCTATGGCCAAGGCCAATGTAATATTATTACTCAAACCTGGGAAGGGTCCGGTTGACCCTGAGTCATACAGACCTATATCGCTTCTCTAGAGTGATATTCAAATTCTGGCTAAGGCCCTGGCACGCAGGGTCAACGGGATCATTGCATCCATCATACACCCTGACCAGGCGGGTTTCATGCCACAAAAGTCTACAGCCATTAACCTCCAGAGACTATACCTGAATATCCAAATACAGTCAGACAATGGGGGACAGAGGGCCCTGTTGTCCTTAGATGCCCACAAGGCTTTTAACAGCATCAGCTGGAGGTACTTTTGGGCAGCACTGGCTAGGTTTGGCTTGGGCGACCGCTTTATAGCCTGGGTTAGGCTCCTTTATACATCCCCCCGGGCCAGCATCAGGGTGGCAGATAGAATGTCAGAACCATTCACTCTGGGTAGGGGTACAAGACAGGGGTGTCTGCTGTCTCCCCTACTCTTTGTGATTGCTATTGAACCCTTGGCAGCGATGGTGAGAAATAACCCGAGAATTAGGGGGTTTGAGTATGGGGCCCTACGGGAAAAAATTATGCTATATGCGGATGACATGATGCTCTTCAGGGGGGACACTGGGGCCTCCTTGCATGGCATCATGGCCACGATCACTGGGTTTGGGCATTTCTCGGGCCAGACCATTAACTGGTCTAAATCCGCCCTGATTGCGCAGGATGATGAGAAAACCCTGGGGCTGACAGGGACATGCCATATCCCGGTGGTAGGGCAATTTAAGCACTTGGGCATCCAGGTTTCCCCTGAGCTCAGAGACTACTGCCCCTTAAATATTTACCCCTTGCTGTCACGATTTAGAGACAAGATTACCACCTGGAATAACTTAAAGCTATCACTGGCCGGCAAAGCCAACTTAATAAAAATGATTTTAATGCCCCAGCTTCTATACTTCTTGCACAATTCCCCCGTAGTGATACATTTGAAAATAAGTTTAGGCGACTACTCTGGAATCTAAATCCCCCCAGAATTAAATTAGAGCAGCTGCAGTACCCTAAGGAGGGGGGAGGCCTGGCTCTTCCCAACCCATGGTTGTATTATATAGCGGCTCAACTACCTGATTGGTAACATGGCACACAATCCAAAAGGCTCATCGGCCAGATTGATGCTGCATGCTACTGGGGCGGAAACGATACCGAGGGGACTGGAAGCCCAGTTGTTCCACAAATCCAACAAACACACACCCACCCTCACATTAATCCAAACAATATGGAACAAAGGGAGGCAGATGCAGGGAGTAACAGGATACACTGCACACAGCCCAATCTGGGGTAATGCATCCTATATAGAATTGGCGAAACCACAACAGGGGCAGCAGTGGCGTGCCTATGGGGTAACAATGCTATCTCACATTTTCCATAATGGTAAGTTGGCGACTTTTAAAGACTTGCAGACTAGATTTAGGCTCCCAGCCAGTATGTGGTACTCCTATGTACAACTCCAAAACGCAGTAAGGGCGCAGGACGAGGCCGTAAATTGGGACCTGTCACCTATCTTTCAGCTGCTTTATGACACCACAGAGACTAAGGGAATCATATTGCAATGTTACCAGATGATGTTATCTAAACATCTGCAGGCACATCCAATTAAGGCACTGGCTATGTGGGAGGGAGATCTGGGGACAATTGAGGGAGACCAGTGGGAGGAGGCGTTGCAGAACATATCCACTTGTTCCTTAAACATAGCACAAAGGGTATCCCAGCTATATATAATATTGAGAGTTCATTACACCCCTAAGAAACTATTCAAGATGGGTAGAGCACCGGATCCTCTATGTGGCAGATGTGGGCAGCACACCGGGACCTAGTCCACCTCCTGTGGCGGTGCCGAAAACTCCACCGCTACTGGAGGGGGGTGATAGACCTGCTTAATGGGGTGTTTCAAACAAGCGTCCCACTTAACCCGATGCAATGTATATTAGGGGTCCTCGAGGAGAACGTATCTGACGAATTGAGTAGAGTGGCCATATCTAGGGCTCTATTTCAAGCTAGAAAATTAATTTTAATAGAATGGAAGTCAGTAACCCCGCCAAGTATAGGTACATGGATAACACATATGGGCAACACTCTAATTATGGAAAAGTTTATCTATCAGCACAGAGGGAATGTGGGTAAATTTGAACAAATATGGACCCCTTGGCTGGATACCCCCGGACTGAGTCCCAAAGAATTAGTAATGTCCAGACTTTTATAGTGTCCTGCCGAATAATAGAATACACATGGGAAGGCGGACGGTAACTAGTATGGAGGATACTTGTGGTGGGGTGGGAATGGCTGAGGTACACGGGACTGCACTGTTAACCAAATAATGTTGATGTTTGCTTTAATGGTCTATGGATGTACGTAATGTAATATTGACATCTATGTACGTTGGAAAATGTAAACTATTTACAATAAAAACTTTTCTTGATTAAAAAAAGAGGTCCTCATGCAGCTTGCTGCAAAGCCAATTGCTTATATTGCTAAGCCATGAGCATCAACTCTTCCTAGTAGCCATTCATTGTTAAGGAGGTAAGGTTCAAGTAAGTTTTCTTTCAGGTGTATGATAAATTAACTACGGGCTTTTTACCATTTAGTCCCTCCAGTTGGCAGGCATCAAGCACAGCCTTAAGCTAATCCTATGCCACTCATGCCTTGGCAGGCAAAGCACTGTATGTTTCTTGACGACAAATATATATCTTGGGCTACATTTCCACTGGTGTGATTCCAAAGTCGCATCAAAGTGGTGCAGGCAAATTTTCAAAGCCGCAGGTTTTCAAAGTCGCATAGAAGGGAACGGGTGCCATTGAAATAAATGAATTGTGACTTGTCGTGCGACTTTGTACTACTGGAAACGGAGCGTAAAGGGATTGTTTTCAATCACACTGTGGGAAAATCAACTCTCTCCAGACTCTTCCAAGAGAGGATACACATGACTGTGATGTATGAAGCCTGTTGGTTCAAGCAGACAAGGATAAGGATGGCAACACTTAACAGGCTGTCACATGTGTTTAAGCATATTATCTATACACTCTAGAGGCGTGTTTCTAATTGCTCTGTGAAGGGGTTACCTGTTCCGACATTGAACAGTCTCCAAGCCTTTTTTCCAGGCAAACCAATCCTATTCAGGTGCTTACTAATAGCGATTAAGGATGAACATGACTGCAAGAATACTGCTTTGTTCAAGCAACCAAGGATAAAGATGACGGCAGCTAACAGGTTGTGACGTTCATTAAGCCTGTGGTCAATACACTCTAAGGAATGTGTCCACTTGCCTAATGAGGGGTTGCCTATTCTGGCAATATGCAGTCTCAGGGGCTTCCCAGGCAAACGATCAGCTTCAATCTCATCAAAGAGAAGATACGAATGAACATGACTATGAATCCTGCTGCTTCAAGCAGTCAAGGACAAAGATATCAACACCTAATAGGTTGTCACATGCATTAAACATGTGAGCAATACACTCTAAAGAAGTGGTTTCCACTCACACTGTGAGCAAATCATCTCTTTCTAGAATCTTCCAAGAGAAGATGCAGATGGAATAGAACTGTGAGAATCCTGTTGGTTGATGCAAGCAAAGACAAGATGACGATGCCTAACAGGTTGTCACATTCAGTAAACATGTAAATACACTCTAAAGGCGCTGTTTCCACTCACCTGGGAAGGGACCGGGTCCAGGAAATTGGCACATGTCTCCTACCTAGCCTGAATAAACTTTGGGCTGTCCATCTTGTTCCACTGGGATGTGGTCCCTGTGCTCACATGCTAAATGCATCATCTGTCAGGGAGCCCCTCTGCTGGTCTCTGGGGTGGCATATGAGTGTAAATCACTCTCAATGTAGAAGCAGTGCAATATCATGGCTGAAGTGGGCATTTTCCTTATTACTGGTTTACTGAACTTCTTTATGGAGGAAGCACTGCACTGATGCTTAATAGTCATTGAACAAGCTCAATGTTTTTGCTTGCCTTCTTTTTCTGCAGGAAAGCAAATGGCAATCCCGAATAAAGACGAGTGCTACTAAATAAGGTAGGGGACCGTACAATCTGCTTCCCAGGAAAGGCAGCCCTCTTCAGGCTCTGCCAAGATTTGCATGAACATGACTTTATGAATCCTGCTTTGCTCAGACAGTCAGGGATTAAGATGATGATAGACACAATTGTCACAATTCATTAAGCATGAGAGCAAGACACTCTAAAAGAGCTGTTTGGACTTGCCTTGTGCAAGGGTCATCTATTCGGGCAAGTTACAGTTTTCCTTCCAAAGCCAGTAACTGGACTCAATAGCTTTCTCAGACTGACCAACCTTCAGACTCTTCCAAAGAAGAATATATATACAGTATATATAGGATGACCTATGTCTGCCTTTTAATTTCTCCTTTCTAAGGCTGATGAGATGCATTTTAGATGGAAAGAAGTGGAAATAAGTTAGGGGCTTCTGAATCATCGGATGAGGGCCCTGGAGATGCTATAGAGCTTTGGTTGGTTGCTCATTTTCAGCAAGAGCCAGCTAGTTCCCTCACAGAGGTTGTTTCTGGGTGTTATAAAATGACAGTGGGGAAAGTATTCCTTCCACAGAAGATGCTCCTCTTGATCTTATTGGTCCATGCTCTGAAGACAAGTCATTTGATATCAGCAAGGCATTGTATGAGGGTATTGATGAATGCAGCAGTCCCCACAGACGTCTGGACTTGATGGCATTTTAAACACTGTAAGCTTGCTTTACTCCAGCAGTGGGTCAAGCTCACTGTCAAAACCAGTTTGCTCAAGGAAGATTGAAGGGAGCTATTCCTCATTCTAAAGTTGATTGCGGCACAGGTGGTATTACTGATCTTTGCACCACTATTTCAAGACCATTGTGAGGATTCAGACAGTAGCATATGTGTCGAATCAGGAAGGAAAGTAGCCTTGGGCATATTGCGGCACACATCTTTTGGTTGCCGGAGTGCAATCTGTTGTCCCTGTCAGTCTCTTACTTTCCCAAGGTGGAGAATATGTGAGCAGACACTTTCTGAGCACATGCTTTCTGGATCTAAACAAATGGATGTTTCCTACAACTGTTTGCTCAGTGGTACACCCTGCAAGTGGATTAAATGGTATCTCCTGTCAGTTCTCAGCTGGTAGTGTTCTTCTCCTGGTTCTTCCATCCGAGAGCCAGGGGTCATGATGCTCTGTCCCAGCACTGGATTTTCTGGCCTGTATACATTTTTTTTCTCAAACTTCCCTAATCCTGAAGATGATCCGTTAATGGTTTCCACTATTGAGGCAGTTGATAGCTCTGCTGACGGCACTTCAGAGATCTTTGGCACTCGGACAGTATACCTCATCCCAATATGGCTCAATAGACAGCCTGGTTATTTTTAAGAAGCCAGCTAGCCCAAGTGGGCATAGCAGAAGAGGTCCAGTGGAAGCTGCTTGAATCTTGGAAGATATCCTTGAATGCTACGTACTATAGCATGTGGAAAAGATCTTTGGTGTGGCACTGATTATTCAATGCAATACTGAGTCTTCCTCTCGTATTGAGGTCTTGGCGCTCTTGCAGTCGGCCCTAGACAAAGGGCTTGGCTACAGTTCGGTCCAGTTGTCGACCGTTTCAGCTCTAACTGTTCATTGTGTAGAAGATCAGGTTTCATACAAGCAACCTTATAGCTAAATCAACAACCAGTCGTGTCTCGGAAAAAATCCAAGCTTTCTCAGCCAAGTCTCCATATTTTGAGCCGTTTCAAGACAGAGGTTCTTAATCCAGTTCCATCTTTTCTTCAAAAGGTTGGACCTTTTCTCATATAAGTTTGGAAGTGGTGCAACCTTCATTGTCTGCAGTTTTGGTTCAGGAAGAT
>BLSH010247574.1:182743-194414 GCA_018402905.1 Glandirana rugosa
TGACATTATCATCTTTCTATACAAACCCCTCTAAAGACTGTACGTTACTGTACCATCCCTATATTTCGTCTCGGGTTCTTATCCCTCTGCCGAGACCTTAAATAAATAGACACCACTTTTAATCAGATTCGATCTATGGGACTTCGGGACACCAACAGGCATTAACGGTTTCTGAACTAATCCGTTTTAACAATGGTACGAATGGCATTGAAAGCAAAGGACCTCCGAGTAGTACAGTCGGACGCATACCCAGTCCAGGAGGGGAGACTGGGGGTATCCTGTTGGGTGATTTACTTATTTTCCTCCCGGAGGGATATGGGGATGCAAGGATTTGGTGGAGCGCTGCCTTGTAGTCCCGCCCTTTGGGATCTGACTGTACTACTCGGAGGTCCTTTCCTTTTAATGCCATACTATGTTGATGTTCCGTCGCGAGGTGGTTTAGGAACGTAGGGGTATAGGGAGGCCCTCCTTTTATTCATTTAGTGGGTTGTCCTATGGGGGTCAGAGGGGAGGACCTGACCCATACGCAGGCTGACATGATGAGCCTCCAGGAAACGAAAGTTACGGTAAGCATGGTAACAATTTTGCCTAATCAAGTCTTTGGCAATTACGGACAACCACAGGGCTTCAGGGTATCTAGCTTAGACTAATTTTCACCACAGATAAATAAATTCCAGAGCCGTCTCCCTATTCTTGGGCTCTGCTTTATATCCCTACCATGTCATTGCATGTCAGAAATCTCCCCAAACATATCTTTCTACTATTACAGTTCTCGTCACAAGTTTGGACTGACCAGTTCCATAGGCCACACTATGGCTATTATACAGGAAGAAAGTGGTGGTAAACCTGATGAACCCAAAAAAATAGGCATATTGTTAACCCACCTGGCATAACTTAATGTGTGCAGAAAATAAAGCAAAGGGGAAAAATGTCATATAAATGGACATTTTCCAGTCTTATAGGATATTTAAAAAAATCCACTATAGTTAGACATTAATATTGTTATGTTAAATTCACTTTTTTGGGCAGCCATTCCGAGCCTTGGAAGCAACACAGGGCACTCAAGAATCATAGAGAAAATAACTGGGCACAGAGGAGTTGTTAATTATCTTTTATTCATTAGCCTCCACATGGTTCAGTAATCAGCAACAACATAGAGATCTGTTGTACAACTTGTGATATTCAGGCAGCACAGTGCTTAATAACTGGGCGATGACAAACACTTTCAAGCCTGAGTGCAAGCAAATGCTTATAGAGATGTGCAACCATACTATAGCAGAGTGTATGAAAGCTGATTTGTTTGAAATTATAATAATCACCATCTTAAGAGGCAATCAGCAGAGAATTATTTTACCCACCTTTAATATATGGTCCTACAATGCCTAACTAAAAATCTGCCCTACTCTCATACCATATCAACAACCTACCTGACAATACTGGGTATTGGAAGACTTTAATGTGATTAATAAACTTGTTTAACTGAGTTTGTCACAGGAGTAGGACAGTAGATGAATAATGCTTGAAGAATAAACAATAGATAAAGCTGGAAACTCTTGTTCAGGTTCACACTGAGTGCGGGAATGAAATGGTGCGAGTTCAGCAGCGATTTCACAGGCATCTGTTTGGGTTTCTGCACAGATGCCCATGGAAATCGCTCCTGTAAATCGCAAAAAAGTAGTACAAGAACTACTTTTTGAAATAGGTGCAGCGCCGCAAGTGGACAGTGCCTTTGCCAGCTATTGCCGCCGATTTGGCATGCGATTTGACATGTCAAATCGCATGCCAAATCGTGTCAGTGTGAACCAGGGCTATAAATACAGCTATGTTTAGAGCAGGAGAAATGTTTCATATGTTACAGGGGTTGTTTTAAATTGAGACTGTTAAGTTTTACGGATGTCTCAGTGTATGTGTTATTTACTGTTGTGTTCTGTAAATTACAGCAAACTGGTTGTTTAGATCCAAGTCTTTAACCACTTCAGCCTCCGAAGGATTTGCACCCTTAATGGCCAGAGCACTTTTTGCGGTACGGCACTGCGTCATTTTAACTGACAATTGCGCAGTCGTGCGACGATGTACCCAAACAAAATTGATGTCCTTTTTTTCCCAAACAAAGCTTTCTTTTGGTGTTATTTGATCACCTCTGTGGTTTTTATTTTTTGCGCTACAAACAAAAAAAGAGTGACAATTTTGAAAAAAAACATTTTTTTTTACTTTTTGCTATAATAAATATCCAAAAAAAAAATTCTTCCTCAGTTTAGGCCGATATCTATTCTTCTACATATTTTTGGTATAAAATTTGCAATAGGCGTATATTGATTGGGCTGCGCAAAAGTTATCACATCTACAAACTATGGGAATAAATGTATGACATTTTTATTATTTTTTTTATTTTTACTAGTAATGGCGGCGATCTGCGCTTTTTTTTTGTCGAGACTGCGACATTGCCGCGGACAGATCGGGCACTTTTGGGACCAATGACATTTATACAGCGATCATAGCTAAAAATAGCCACTGTTTACTGTATAAATGTCACTGGCAGGGAAGGGGTTAAACTGTAGGGGACAATCGAGGGGTTAACTGTGTTCTCTCAGGTGTTCTAACTGTGTGGGGGCTGGGCTGGCAGGGACATGACAGATCTCACTGTTCCCGATCACTGGGAACAGTAGATCACTGTCATGCCGCCTGTTTACATCGGCAGATCCCCGTTATGCCTCTGTAGAAGGCGATCGTAGGTCACTGGCGGACATCAAGTCCGCCCCACCCGCAGGCGCGCTCATGCTCGGTGGCTGGTCGGCAAGCGGTTAAATAGCAAGTAATTCAATGTACATGAAAAAAGAGACATACAAAACCAGAAATTTAAAGCAGAACCCTAGAAAGATAATAAAATAACACAAATTAATTATTTTTTAAAAAAGTTACAAGGGGGGCAGCGTCTGTACCGGGATGATGCCTTCAGCTTCAGGCATCACCCTGGTATTTATAAACAAAGCAACTGCGCTTACGAGCAAAAATAAGCAAAAAACAGCAGCTATGCGCAAATAATTGGAATAATACAGATATAAAAGTGACTGGTGCAGCGCTCAAATGGTCCATAAAAATTGTCCATAACCAATTAGGTTAACTAATACATGACCCGCCACCAGGGTGTTCCCTATGAGAGGATATGGATCCAATACAAAATTCCAATAGTGCTTCAGAGACCACCACAGTCACCCATACACACTGGTCCTTACCAGATGGACCAGACCCCCATCACAGAGGTCAAGTCAGCTCAGCACCAATATTGAAGTTCACAGATGGTATAAGCCAGTCCCCTTCACGTCACACACTCCCTCCGATAGGTCACTCAGCATCAGACCCGGTTGCTTTCAGATAAACAGGATCCCTATTCTAGAGACCATCCCAGCTTCCGCAGTAACGTTCGTGGATGTCAGGAGTCTCTAGTAGGGGCCTCAACTATGTTGGGAGCCATCTGTAGCCTTAGGGGGGGTGCTCCCCAATAGATTACTGGAGGGTGTTCCGGAAGCAAGGGACCCAGAACCCGGTCATTACGCAGGACACCCCAATGTTTTCTGAAGATCCTCTTGACCTCTTGATGTTGCTCAGAGTATGTGGAGCATTCGAGTCCAGTGGCGTAGTGTGTAAGTCACGTGACTTCCGTTTTAGAGCCAATTCCCTTTGGCCAATAACCGCCCCTCCCCTAGCATATATAGATCCAAATGTCTGCTGTTGACCACGCCCTTGATAAAGTCAGCATATGACGAAGCGCATTGGGAGGAGTTAGGACGCTTGACGTCATCGCACAGCGGTACGTGGCAGCCATCTTGGGGGTTGGAAACATTGCCTGATATGTTTCAATGCGAGCAAGTTTGATGTGATATGTAAGTGCAATATTTTATTACAATAAATAGTTTTATTACCATACATAGTACACTATGTTGAGCCTTTTATCCTGCACTGGATACTATCTGGGTTGAAATTGCGTGAAGTGTCGGTCTCTGAAGCACTATTGGAATTTTGTATTGGATCCATATTCTCTCATAGGGAACACCCTGGTGGCGGGTCATGTATTAGTTAACCATATTGGTTATGGACAATTTTTATGGACCATTTGAGCGCTGCACCATTCACTTTTATATCACCCTGGTATTGTTTATTTGGAGTCGTTGGTTGTCTCTTTTTTCATAGCAATCGGAGTGCGGTGGATTGTGGGCAGCGGCTCTGGTGTCCTCAGCGTGGCGGGTGGCTGGTGGTGGGCTGGGAGCAGTGGCTCTGGTGTCCTTTCATCCACGGCTTCCTCCCTGCATGTCCTTTCTCATCCTCCTTCTCCTAGGCTTCCAATAGGATCGCCTGATGTTTTGCCCAATCGAAAAACAGGTCTCAGACCCGCTTCCTGATTGGTGAGGGAGGAGATTCAGTGTGAAAATAGCGAATATTCATTCTTCGTCACACAACTGGGTGGGCTCGGGGTGCAGAGAACTGCTTTTTTGAAGCCTATGCATCCATGCATCCAGCATCCTATATGTAGATCAGGGTGCTGGACGCATGGATGGGGGGGCGCCACCCGTGCACCCCTAATGGATGGGCCGTCACTGCCTGTTACTGTCTATTGCTGTCACAAGGATATTTACATTCCTTGTGACAGCAATAAACACGATAAAAAATGAAAACAACAGTGTAAAAATAAAAAATAAATTAAAAAAATGATTAAAAAAAATTGAAAGTGCCCCCGTCCTACCATGCTTGCACACAAAGGCGAGCAAGTGTGTCAGTCCTGTACCCACTCAAACAGCAATCGTCTCACACATGTGAAGTATCACTGTGAGTGTCAGATCATGCACAGTAGTTATAGCACCAAACCTCCTCTCTATCTAAAGTGGTAACCTGTAAAGGCTTTTAAAGCATCGCCTATGGATAGTAAAATTTATGCCGTTTGTCGCTGTCGCATGGACATGCGCAATTCTAAAGTGGCTGGGGTGGGACAAATTTAGATGGGGGGCACCAGTTTTTAGCCTTGCCTAGAGCAGCACAAAACCAAAATACACCACTGTCCGGCAGGGCTAGTAAATCTTAAAGTGGTTGTAAAGGCACAAGGATTTTTACCTTCTGTGTGCAGGAGCTCCCCCCCCAATCTAGCAATATCCAGGAGTGCCTTGCCTCTCTGGGGACTCACACTCCTGATTGGCTTTTGGCAGCAGCATTCATTCTATGCATTAAGATAAAAAAGAAACCCTAACACTTACCTGAGGTCCCTCTCTGTCCAGCGATGTCCATGAGTGTTTCAGCAGTTTGAGATTCTCACTCCTGATTGGCTGAGACACAGCAGCGGCGCCATTGGCAGCTAGCCAATCAGGGAAGAGAGGGGGCGAGGCAGGGCTGGGTCGAGTCCCCATGTATGACTGGACACAGGGAGCTGTGACTCGTCTCAGGTGCCCCATAACAAGCTGCTTGCTGTGGGGGCACTGAACTGGAAGGAGGGGACAGAAGCACAGAAGAGGGACCCGAGAAGAGGAGGATCCGGGCTGCTCTGTGCAAAACCAACAGCAACAGAGCAGGTGAGTATAACATGTTTGTTATTTTCATAGGAAAAAAAAGGAGACTTTACAATCACTTTAAGACCCCTTTCACACTTGTGCAAGTTGTCTTGCAATTTGGGACTGCAAAATCACATGGCAAGTCGTTCCCCTTTATTATAAGTAGTCCCCGCATTACTTTGGTCTTACTTTGATGCAACTTGAGGTCCATAGACTTCAATGTTAAACCCTCAAAGTCTCATGCAAATCGCACCTGAATATTATAGATGCGATTTCTGTACTACTTCTGTACAACTTTGTAATATGTTTTCATTGTGCCAAAGTTGCAACAAAGTCAGAACAAAGTCGTACTGATCCAAACCGCATCAAAATTGGGTCGCACAAGTGTGAAAGGGGCCTTAGCTACACTCACCGGGCACTTTATTAGGTACGCCTTGCTAGTACCGGGTTGTTCCCCCTTTTGCCTTCAAAACTGCCTTTATTCTTCATGGCATAGATTCAGTCTGGGTTCACACTGCCCGGGACTTTGAAGTCGGACCCAAGCGCGACTTCGACTCGATTTGCATGCGACTTCTTTAACAGAAGTCGGACCAAATTCGGACCAAAAGTAGCACAAAAACCTTTTTCTAAGTTGGAGCGACTCAAGTCGCACCAATTCCATTGCACAGAATGAGGTCTGACTTCTGATGCAATTGATGCATCAATGTGTACCAGGCATTAACAAGGTGTTCTCAGAGATTTTGGTCCATATTGACATGATAGCATCACGCAGTTGCTGCAGATTTGTTGGCTACACATTTATGATGCGAATCTCCTGTTCCACCACATCCCAAAGGTGCTCTATTGGATTGAGATTTGGTGACTGTGGAGGCCATTGGAGTACAGTGACCTCATTGCCATGTTCAAGAAACCAGTGGTGAGATGATTTGAGCTTTGTGACATGGTGCATTATCCTGCTGGAAGTAGCCATCAGAAGATGGTAACACTGTAGTCATAAAGGGATGGACATGGTCAGCAACAATACTCAGGTAGTCTGGCATTTAAACAATGCTCAGTTGGTACTAAGGGGCTCAAAGTGTGCCAAGAAAATATCCCCCACACCATTACACCCCCAGCCTGAACCATTGATACAAGTGTAGCGGTACCCCCATAGGGGCTGCAGATAGTTGTGGTCTGTCTCTCGCCCTGCTCAGCCAGACACCCAATCTTCAGACACTCAGAAGTCAAGAAGCAGTCCTTGTACTTTGTTTTTATATTTTATTGAGAGGAATTAAACTTGGATGGGTTAAGGGTAAGTATGGGGTGCCCACTTGATTGAAGACATAAAGAATTGGGACTTCAACTATATACACTCCTTGTATATACACCTCCTCACTTCCAGCTCCAGCGCATCACTTGGTTACACTTCCTAATTTCCATGACCAGCTAGCACTGAAGTTTAGGCCTGACACTGGCTCAGCCAGGCCTTAGCAAATGCCCTTTGCAGGCAGGGACCACAGGCCCCTTTGGTGTAGCAAAAATGTTGGTAGTCCTAGTGCTAGCTGTCCACGTGGCTACAATAATCCCAGCACCACATCTTCAGGCCCTGCCAGCCTTCCTGGCTGCTGCTGCGTCGCTCCACTGCCTGTGCCACCACAGTCCACTCCACTGGCTCTGCACCCATCCAAGACTGCACTCTCCCAGTCCTCTCAGGCATGCCTCCCCAGTCCTCCTGACTGTGTGAACACTCACCAGCCCTCTTGGCTGCCTCTGCGGAACTCCTGGAGACTTGCCCGGCAGTGTTCTCCTGCTGTCTTCTCTTGCTCCTCCTGTAGCTCCTGGTCAGGACACCTCTGTGGGCTGTAAGAGGGTCTCGTTCTCACCTGAATCCAGGCCCAAGGTCACCCCCCCAGACTGGGGAGCTCCCTCAAAGGCCCTAACAGCCTAACGCTCCATCTCCATCTTCCACTCGATCACAACTCCTCCCCAGCTGGGCTGACCTTAAGTATTTGAGGAGGCCTGCCCCCTGCTAATCCAGGTTGGGGATTGGTCAGGGCCCTCAGAAAGCTCCAGGCACTCTCACCTCTCCTCCTCCCTTTCCAGAAGACTCTAGCATGTTCTGGAAAGAACTGGGAGGTCTCAGTAATGCTGCCTGTGAGTCACCCAGCTCTCCCTGGCATTCTGCCAGCCCAGGAATCAAACACACAGGCTTGACTACCTGCCAAGCCTGCTTAAATCTTCCTACACTACAGAAAAAAATCTAACTGTACACATCCTAGTGCCACTAAAGGGTGCTACACAAGGCAGGAGGGATCCATGCAACAAACATCAGACTCATCAGACAAGGCAAGTTTTTTCCAATCTTCTATTGTCCAATTTTGGTGAGCCTGTGTGAATTGTAGCCTCAGTTTCTTGTTCTTAGCTGACAGGAGTGGCACCCGGTGTGGTCTTCTGCTGCTGCAGCCCATATGCTTCAAGGTTCGATGTGTTGTGCATTCAGAGATGGTATTCTGCATTCCTTGGCTGTAACGAGTGGTTATTTGGGTTACTGTTGCCTTTCTGTCATATCGAACCAGTCTGCCCATTCTCCTCTGACTTCAACAAGGCATTTTTGTCAACACAACTGCTGCTCACTTTATATTTTCTCTTTTTTGGACTATTCTCTGTAAACCCTGGAGAAGGTTGTGCATGAAAATCCCAGTAGATCAGCTTGCTACCATGTAATTAGCTGATTAGCAATTTGTTTTACCAAGCAATTGAATAGGTGTACCTAATAAAGTGGACGGTGAGTGTGCAGTATATGCTATGTCTGTGTAATAGGACCATTTGTGGAGAGTTGTTCCATTATGTTGCAAAATTAATATATTGTCTTTGGAATGCCCCTTCCAGTAGCAAAATCAGGAGAGATTTTTATGTAGCCATCTAGCCTTCAACTTTTTCCTTAATGTGTTGTTGATATTTGGCATACAGCTGTTGTTGTCAGAATTATGTGACTATACTGTTTTGGTACAGTTGAAATACTGAAGAACGGGACTAAAAGTAGAACTATTGGCAAAACTTTTTTTTTCATTTTGGATAGAGAAAGGAATGATTATAACCCCCTGTCAGATTTTTTTTTTTTTCGCAAACTGTGTCCCATTTCGGAGATTCCCCCTCACTTCCTGTCCCATAGCCAAACAGGAAGCGAGAGGAAATCCTTTGGGACCCCCAGGTCACCAGAACTAGTTTCCCTATTG
The DNA here is from genome assembly GCA_018402905.1 of Glandirana rugosa. Classification (NCBI taxonomy): domain Eukaryota; kingdom Metazoa; phylum Chordata; class Amphibia; order Anura; family Ranidae; genus Glandirana; species Glandirana rugosa. The sequence continues at coordinate 191,493 of BLSH010247574.1, forward strand.
GAAGTTTACTCCTCTATTACTTTTCTGGGGACAACCAAAAATTTGGGAATTTCTTTTACTTTCACTTTCAATGACAACAGTAAACAGGACACATAGAGAGGGGGGACATCTCCTAACGGGGGCACAGACAGCATGTTCTAATCCCTCTCCACTCTATCCAAAACTAAAATAAAAGTTTTGCCTTTGGTTATACTTTAATACTGTGGTCTTCAAAGCCCTAACAGTGGGTGACTATCAGTTTCCTTTATAGGTTCATGGCCAAAATAATTAGTGTTTTCTCTTACATAATTTACTAAATAATGTGCCCCTACATAATAGTAGAGAAAACAAGTACAACACCACTGGCGTAATGATGCTTAAAGTAAATTTAATGAGTCTTATGGTTGGTGACTGAATGCTAGGCAGATATAAAAGAAACAAGTGAATGCAGATTTGTAACCATTAACAGCCCAATAGTGCATGTTTAAAGCAGTGTAAGCACAGTGGCTTAGTGGTAAGTACTTCTGCCTTACAGCATTAGGCTGGGTTCACACTATCCAACATGTAGCCTCCTTGACGGTATTCCCGAGTGTGGCTCGGGGTGAGTTTTCACTGCAAATAGCGGTAACCCCGAGCCACACTTGGGATTGCATCGCTGGATCCAAGGCTGGGTTACTTACCTTGTCCCCTGGATCCAGCGATGTTCCTCCGCTATGTCTGCGGGCTGTGTCCTCCGCCCAATGCCTGTGTGATGCCAGGCTCCATTCCCTGCGAGCGTCGCATCGCATGGGGGGCAGAACCTGCTGGGAAATTCAAAAAGTGAAACCCCCAGGAAGGCATCACATCCTGGGGCGGATCTGTGACGTCATAATGGGGCAGGGCCTCCAGATGATGTCAACTGGTGGACCTGCCCCATGCCAATATAAGGCACAGCACACATCAGAGATGGCATTCATGAAGGAGATCGCGTTGTGTCAACATGGGAAGAAGAAGAAAGGGAGATCAGAGGGAAGAGGACAATGGAGAGGACCGGCAAAAGAGCAGAAGACGCCTCAGAGAGGGAAAAGAAAGAAGACCCCTCAGAAGATAGAAGACCCCGCAAAAGAGCAGAAGAAAAAAGAGTCAGAGAGGGGAGGAGACTGATTTAATAAAAGATTTTAAAAACCTGTGTAGTGTGGTTTTTGTTTTACACTTTTTTTTTCAAGTGAATGGGTAGGAGTACAATGTACCACATACTCATTCACATAGGGTGGGGGGCTGGGATCTGGGGCCCCCTTGTTAAAGGGGGCTTCCAGATTCTGATAAGTCCCCGCCCGCAGACCCCGACAACCACCGGCAAGGGTTATCGGGAAGAGGCCCTTGTCCTCATCAACATGGGAACAAGGTGCTTTGGGTGGGGGGGAGCACAGAGCCCCCCTGCCCAAAAGCACCCATACTCCCCATGTTGAGGGCATGGGGCCTGGTACGGTCTAGGAGGGGGAGCGCTCACTCATCCCCACCCCCTTTCCTGGCCTGCCAGGCTGCGTGATAAAGGTCTGGCATGGATATTGGGGGGAACCCCACGCCATTTTTTTTGGATGGGGTTCCCCTTAAAATCCATACCAGACCAAAGGGCCTGCTGTGCTCCACGAGGGGGACCCCATGCTATTTTTTTTAATTTGACGTGGAGTTCCCCTTCAAGATCCCCAGAGCACAAGTCGCATGCCAAAGTTGGATTAGTAAAGACAATGATCCGACTTTGATCCGACTTCAATGCCTTTCAATGGGCTAAAGTAGGATCAAAGTCGGACAAAAGTAGTACAGGAACCTTTTTAAAAGTCAGTCTGACTTTGAAAAACACAAATTGGACCAGTTAAGACAGCTCTCATAGGGAATCATTGTTTTTGTGATGTAATGTGACTTGTGCTCCTAATGTCAGTCCGAGAATTGGACTAGTGTGAACCCAGCCTTAGGGTCTTCAGTTTGAATACCACCAGGACACTGACTCCATGGAGTTTGCATTTCACACTCCAAAGACACCTTCTGATTGGTTGATTGTCACCAATCTAAATTGGCAGCATGTATGTAAGGTAGGGACTTTAGATTGTAAGCTCCTTAAAGTGATTGTAAGGCCTCATACACATGGACATTTTTACAGCCGCATTTTTGAGCTTTTTTTACAGATTAAAAACGCCTCTCCAACTCCATGTTATTCAATGGCGTCATACACACACAAACTTTTTTTTTTTTTTTCTTTTTTTTTACCACATCAGTAAACTTACTCAAGAGATCAATTTCAGCTTCAAGTTCATACTATTCTCTTGCTTAATCACATCATTGTGGTGTATTTTTCTTCCCTTTTTTTTTTCTCCTTTATATACATATTCTTCCTTGTTTTTCCAAAGTACAAATTCCCATACATATTCCTCTACCGAGCATATAACATAGATAGTACATTTAACATACCATACTTATATTCATTTCCTAAGCCTCCATTTTGGCCTTGACCCTTACATTGTGGCCTCTCCCACCCCCGCAAGGCAGCAGGACAGCAGGACAATGAGGGGGGGGGGGGAAGGAGAGGAAGGGGGAGGGAAAAGAGAGAGGGGGAAAAAAAACACCCAACTCAGTTGTGAGCCATGCAGCATATTATTAACCTATTAATTTGTGTTAAGAAGGGCTGCCCCTGAGGTCCAAATCCCCCCTCCGGGTTGACCACCAAAAAATATTTGTAAAAAGAGTGTAAGAGAAAAAAAAATAAACCCACACCCTGACACGATAGTGTTCCACACGACATATTACTAACCCTTTAATTGTGTAAAGGGTGTCAGCCCCAGAGGTTTATATCCCCTCTCTGGCTGTCCACCAACAATATTTAAAAAATTTGTGATAGAGAAAAAAAAAGGGGGGGGGGAGGGGAAAAAAAAAGAGAAGGGGGGGGGGATGTGAAAGGGAAGGGGCCCC
>BLSH010247574.1:211897-224567 GCA_018402905.1 Glandirana rugosa
TGTCACAAGTTTGGTGTGTACACTCCATAGCGGTGTTAGTAATATATATATTATTTTTTGTTTTTTAAGCAGAGACCCTAGAGAATAAAATGGAGGTTGTTGCAATATTTTATGTTACACTGTATTTATTTGTGCAACAGTGTTTTAAATGCTATTTTTGGGAAACAATACACTTTCATGAATTATAAAAAAAATAAAACAGTAAAGTTAGCCCAATTTTTTTTTTTGTATAATGTAAAAGATAATGTTACACAGAGTACATAGATACCTAATATGTCATGCTTCAAGATTGCGCATGCTCCTGGAATAGTGACAAACTACGGTACTTAAAAATCTCCATAGGCGACGCTTTAAAACTTTTTACAGGTTACTTGTTTAGAGCTACAGAGGAGCTCTAGTGCTAGAATTATTGCTCTCGCTCTAATGATTGTGGCGATACCTCACATGTGTGGTTTGAACACTGTTTACATATGTGGGCGTAACTAACATATGCGTTCAGTTCTGCGCGCAAGCTCAGAGGGACGGGGCGCTTTACATTTTTTTTTCTTATTTATTTAACTTTTTCTTTTTACACTGTCCCTTTAAAAAAATGTTTTTGATCACTTTTATTCCTATTACAAGGAATGTAAACATCCCTTGTAATAGAAATAAGCATGGCAGGTCCTCTTTATTACGAGATCTGGGGTCAAAACGACCTCACATTTACACTTAAAAGCAAAAAAAAAAATGTAATTTTACTTTTACAAAAAATTGGCTCATCACTCCATGGGATTGGATCGTTTCCACCACTACCGACGTCTCCGGTAAGCAGGGGAAATGACCAGGAAGCTGCGGGGGGGGGGGCACCTCTCCTGCTGCCCATACAAGTAATCCCATGGCCAATCCGCTAGAGCATCGCCCACTGTTTAAAAAAATACTGACAAAGTAATGACTTATATATACAGTGGGTGGTCCAGAAGTGGAGAAAAATTCCAGCTATGGCTATTTTTACAAAGTTAAATTGGTCCTATTTGGACCAATAAAAGTATGTCTGTGCCATACCTGGCCAATTTCCAAAGTAGCTGCAAAAATCTGTAGTAGCCACCACTACTACGGTGATTGCTGCTGTCTTACGGGTCCCAGCATAGGTGTGCGCAGCCTATTGCATTAGGGTGTGCACCCCAAAGCCCAAACACACTTGTATGTGTGTGTATGCATATATATATATATATTGCTGTAGGGCAATGGACAGTGTCAGTAAAGCAGTGGACGGTGTCAGTAGGACAGAGATTGGTGTCAGTAGTTTATTTTTATTATTATTTATTGTTACAATTTTATTTTTTTTATTATTTTTTAAATTCTTTTTTATTAAAAACTTTTTCTTTTTTTTTTTTTACAATTTTTCAGGAGCCCCATTGGGGGGGCTTAGGTGAAATATCAGGGGTCTAAACAGACCCCTGATGTCTCACTTTTGAGAGAGAGAAAAGAGGGCAGAGATTCCCCAGTCCCTTTCTCTGCAGAAAAGCAGCAGGAGGAATCTGCACAGTACAGGGTGATTAGGATTTCCCCAGGCACACCTGGCACATCCTGTGCGCACGTCTATGGGTCCCAAACCGAGCAGTTGCCCTGCTGCTTAGTGAATACAGGAGGTCCCTCACTTGGGACAAGTGCCATTCAGTGTACATTTTACATTTTCTCAATGAATGCAGAGTGTTCTCTGATTGAATGAGGTGGAGAGACAGGGTGGTGATATCTCATCCAATCATAGAACTTTTTGCATTCACTAGAATAAAGTAAAGTGTTCCCAGAATGGCACCCATGCCAAGCAAGTGTCTGCCCTGCTGCTTAGTGAACACAGGAGGTTGTTTGCTTGGCATGAGTGCCATTCAGAGAACACTTTGCATTATTCCAGTGAATGCAAAATGTTCTCTGACTAAGGCTCAGAAGCTATCAGCAATCATTGTAGTAGCGGTGCCTACTACAGTGATTTCCTGCTTCCACAGGGATCCCACAGGTATGGAACATGCATGCTTACATTGGCTTAAGCAGTAAACTATGTAAAAAATATGCATACCTGGAATTCAGCTTTAATAAAGTATCCCGGAGTTACTTAGATCCCCTGCCAGTCTAGAAATGAAATGAGAAAAGATACCTCCACTTGGAGGAGTTTGTATTACCATGCCAATGCTAACATACTAACATTGGCATCCAGATAAATTCCAAGTGTAAAACAAAATTCACAAAGGGGATCTTCTATTTTTAATCTGCAGTGACCAGACACAGAACAATAATAAAAGCTTCTATCAATAAACCACTTTAATTTATAGGACTGAAAATGTTAATAAAATGTGCATAAAACTGATGATTTTGTTTTTTACTGCTGGTCATTTTTTTAAGGTGTTTGAAAGCATAATTTCTCAAGTTTTCCCAAGAAAAGTTAGATTTCTATTTTATATGTATTTCTTTTGTTTTATAGGAAGTTTTGCTTTGCCCTGGACTATAAAATGCAAGACTCAATTCCACCAAACGTTCACAGCAAAATGAGGTTTCAGAAGATGTTGGTGCAGTGCCATCTAGTGGATAATATTTAGATGACAGCTTGGAAGATCGGTTCAGCGGATTCTACTTTTGGAACTATGGCTGCAAGTTCATTAACTGCTACAAAACTTATCCAAGCAACTCAGAGATGTGACATTACCATCAAGCGTCACTACAACTACACAGGAAAATATTTAAAATGCAATGGCGATAAAATGGACACAACCAGTATGCTGTTTCTTATCATATGCAGCTTTATAGTACTGGAAAATCTGATGGTACTTATTGCTATATGGAAAAATAACCGATTCCATAACAGGATGTACTTCTTTATCGGCAACCTTGCACTTTGTGATTTACTTGCGGGAATTGCTTATATAGTCAATATCCTTATGTCTGGAGCGAACACATGTACTATTTCACTGACAGCATGGTTTGTAAGGGAGGGCAGTATGTTTGTTGCCCTAGGAGCATCCACATTCAGTTTGTTGGCTATTGCTATTGAAAGACACTTGACGATGATAAAAATGAGGCCTTATGACGCCAATAAGAAATATCGTGTATTTCTGCTCATCGGGACCTGTTGGCTTATTTCCTTTTCATTAGGGGCCTTACCAATTCTTGGCTGGAACTGCATTAACAACTTAGATGACTGTTCTACAGTACTACCTCTGTATTCCAAAAAGTATGTTGGATTTTGCATTAGCATTTTCATAGCCATCCTGATAGCCATAGTCATCCTTTATGCGAGGATCTATATCTTGGTGAAGTCAAGCAGCAGGAGAGTCACAAACCATAGCAATTCAGAGAGATCAATGGCACTCCTTAGGACTGTTGTCATTGTCGTGGGGGTGTTTATTGCCTGCTGGTCACCTTTATTCATCCTCTTTTTAATCGATGTAGCCTGTAAAGTTTTGGAGTGCCAGATACTGTATCGAGTTAAATGGTTTATTGCTCTGGCTGTCCTCAATTCAGCCTTGAATCCTCTCATCTACACTCTGGCCAGCAAGGAGATGCGAAGGGCTTTTTTCCGCCTGGTGTGCAGCTGTTTGGTCAAGTCCAGTGCCTCAAGGTCTCTACCGATTCAGCCAACGCCTGACCAAAGCAGAAGCAAATCCAGCAGCGGCAGTAATTCCCCAAAACACAAAGGAATTATACAAATCAATTCTCAAAGCAAAGAGGACAAAAGCGAATCTTCATTTCAGAATGGAACTATCCTCAAATGACTTTCTGCTGTGCATGAGTAGTTCACAGTCTACTCTAATTAAGGACTAAAGAGACTAAAAAAGACAGTAGAAACTGTAAATATATATATTTTTGTCTTAGTTTTCCTGCACTTAAATTATAACAACTGACGTAGTAACATGATGCTCTATATTTAATGCATGGATTTCTACATTTTTATACAATGCTATATCTCAGGTAATAGATTGCATGTTACAATCAGTTACATTTCCAATGCTTGTATGCAGAAATCCCAGAATCTTGTCTATACAATTTAAAGTTATACTCAGTGAGTGTATATCTTATATCAGTAGACTTTTCTAAATTAAACAGATATAACACTATTATTCATGCAGTCTTATTGAAAGGTCGACAAATAAAAATATGTTTTTTTTACACTATGTATTTTGGGGTATTTCGTTTGGTTGTTTGTTCCTTAAGAAAACAATATTTTAATACCATAACAGAGAATGAATACAGAGTGTTAACCCAGGAGACTGATACTGCAGACTTGGAGTGGCGCAGATCTGTTATAGTACTTGTCAGAACAGAGAGAACCATGTTCATTACAATAGCTGGGTGTTACATATTTAACAATATGATTCTGAAATGTAACAGTAGATGATTAGGCACAGGATGGAGAATGTCCCATTATATGAACCCTCATATAAGCCAGCTTTCAAAAGCACACATTGCATTACAAAATTCAATCATTTTCTAGAAATGCCACGTCAGGTACTGTTTTAGAATAGTAGATGCCCTGTCATTTATATTATATTGAGATGAGTTTGACTGCCCTTTACAGTTTAACTAATAATAAATGTATCCTGATTGGCTACTATAGGTTACATAATTCTGCTTATTGTTCCTTGTCTTTTGAAATTAAAGTGACTTTAAGCAATATCCTAATTCTCCAAAAAAAAATCCATACATCCACTATTATTGTCCCTGCAATCTATTTTTCATGAAATTGTTCCTTTCTGTGCCTTCTTTCTCCTTGTAACAGTCACCTTGAGCACCCAAACCTTTTGCCCCACACGTACTTTTGTTTCGAATGAGCGTTAGTTGCAGTCATGCACAAAGCAAGATCCATAACGACATTTTGGACAATTTCATGCTCCCAACTTTGTGGCAACAGTTTGGGGATGGCCCCTTCCTGTTCCAACATGACTGTGTACCAGTGCACAAAGCAAGGTCCATAAAGACATGGATGAGTGAGTTTGGGGTAGAGGAACTTGCCTGGCCTGCACAGAGTCCTGACCTCAACACCATAGAACACCTTTGGGATGAATTAGACCGGAGACTGTAAGCCAGGCTTTCTCGTCCAACATCAGTGCCTGACCTCACAAATGCACTTCTGGAAGAATGGTCAAACATTCCCATAGACACACACCTAAATCTTGTGGACAGTCTTCCCAGAAGAGTTGAAGCTGTTATTGCTGCAAAGGGTGGGCCAACTCAATATTGAACCCTACGGACTAAGACTGAAATGATATTAAAGTTCATGTGCGTGTAAAGGCAGGTGTCCCAATACCTTTAACAATATAGTTTACATACACACTGCATACAGTACATATACATACAACATACATGCAAAATACATACACACTGCATGCACGTGCATTCAACATACATACGCATGCATGCAACATATATAAACACTGTATACACATACATGCAACATACACATGCATGGAATATACATGCACACTACATGCATACTGCATACAACATACATACACACTGCATACAGCATATGTGTAGCCATGTACTCCCTTGAGAGTGGCTGGTAGTAGTGGTTCAGCTGCCCTCAATTACACCATTTCCAAGCATAGACTATTCCCAATATTACTTCACCTAATCAGGTAACCTGGGGCAACCTCAGTTAGGTGTAGTTAGGTTGAGAATGTTTATGCATGTCGTACATGTTCTACTGAACTTTCAGTAATTTTGTTCAACTGCCATGAGCCTGGTCTTAAGTTATTCAAGGGGTGCATGTTGGATCTGGGTGTATTCTTAACCACTTCCACACTGTCTGTCACTGGGATCAGTTATATCTCTTATGCCCATGGTAGCCCAGCCCCCTCACAGTTAGAACACGCCTAGAGAACACAGTTAACCCCTAGATCTCCCCGTGCAGGTTAACCCCTTCCCTGCCAATGACATTTATACAGTAATCAGTGGATATTTAAATTTCTGATCGGTGTATAAATGTCATTGGTCCCAAAAAAGTGTCAAAAGTGTCCGACATGTCCGCTGCAATATTGCAGTGCCGCTAAAAATCGCAGATCGCTGCCATTACTAGTATAAAAATGAAAAAAAATAAAAACCCTAGAAATTAATTATCATCATCCGTAAACACTGCACCTTTTGCGCAAACCAATCAATAAACACCGATTGTGATTTTTTTTTTACCAAAAATATGAGGAAGAATATAAATCGGCCAAAACCGATGAAAAAAATGTTTTGTTTTTTTTTGTTTTTTTTTTGGATTTGTATTTTAGCAAAAAGTAAGAAAAACTGTGTTTTTTTTTTTTGCAGAATTGTCGCTCTTTTTTTGTTCATAGCAGCGATCAGAAATGATGCAGAGGCGATCAAATACCACCAAAAGAAAGCTGTATTTGTGGGGAAAAAAAGGACGCAAATTTCGCTTGGGTACAATGTTGCACGACTGCGCAATTGTCAGTTAAACTGACGCAGTGTCGAATCGCAAAAAGTGCTCTGGTCCTAACCTGGGAAATCCTTCCGGGGCTTAAGTGGCTAAAGAACCTGAGTCTGTAAAAGCTCTATGGGGTATGTATAACACAACTACAAAATGTTAACTCACAAAGCAAAGAAGATGAGGTAGTTGCCATGGGTAACTGCAAGTGAAGAGCAGCAATAGCAACTAGTCATTTGGCGCGGTAGTTAGATGACAGGTCCTCTGGTAACGAGGGGGTTGGTGCCATGACTTCCTCCCTAGCTGTCCACCCTCTCCGGTCACCGGGTGCAGACTAGTGTTGCAGAGATACAAGGCCTGATCACTAGGTATGGGAAGGAAAGGGTTAACAAGTTTGCATGCTCAGCGGGACTCCATTCTATTACTAGGAGTGAGGTAACAGAGGTACGCTGGACTGGTGGAGTGGGCAATGGCTCTGAATGTCCGTCTGAATGAAACACATACTGTACATCAATTCTAACCTCTGAGAAAAAGGGGAAACGGCTGCACACCCAAACTCAATGCAATGAAAATGTATTAATAGGAGGTCATAAAAACAACTTACAAAGGCACAGGAAAGGTGCCTATCATGTGCCTGTGCCTTTGTAAGTTGTTTTTATGACCTCCTATTAATACATTTTCATTGCATTGAGTTTGGGTGTGCAGCCGTTCCTCCTTTTTCTCCATGAACTATGCTGCTGCAATGACAGGGCGAGCACCCCACTCAATTCCTTCATTAAACTCACCTGGTACATCCTGGAGCAGCCCTTCCTTTGGATTGTTGGCTCACCTCTCGGGGGCGGCCATAATGTTTGATTCTTCACATGACCGCAGCTTACGCCTGTTCCCTGGCATTGGTGAGCATGCCTTCAGGCGAGGTGTTACTGCACGTGTGCAGGCACAGCCAAACCCCACCCACACACTGCTGGGGGTGTAGAGTAGTACTATGGACAAAAAAAGTACAAATGTGATGCAGTCTGTCAATAGCACTATAACAGCAGCTTTTATGTATCTCCCTTTTCACATGTTTTTATTGCATGCCAGTACATGTATTAATTTTCCACTTTCTGTAGGAGACCATCCTGTCCAGCAAAAGTGGCAGTTACAAGGCCAGGTTTTCCTCCTCTCCCTCCTGCCGGCTCAGAAGAAGTTTGATTGCCAAACGAAACGCGTCAGCGGATGCCATTATGTCCGTAACTCCCTAGTCACGGACTGCACACCACGGACACTTTGTTCTCCCTGAATTTGGACATGCCACTAGTCCTTTTTTGATCTAAAGGGACTATGCACCATGCGCTAAATGTGTCCTGATACCAGAGACTTTGTATCTGAACCAATCAGCAATCCAATCTGAGAGTAATTGGTTGTGGGATACTATACATAGACGATTGTTGGAGCGGTGAGTTTGACTGCAATTACCTCCACAGCTGGAAGCTTGTCTCCTAAACCTGCAATTCCCAAGTCGTCCTGAGGTCCACAGCACTTCCAGGTGTAGTCAAGTGAGCTCTTTGAACAGACCTGATCGGGAAGCTAATTGTCCAGTGGGAGGTAGTGTTACGGACGTGGAGTGCTCTCAGCCCACACACCTCCCAGCTTGAACCAACCCATAGGTAGCTGTAATCTATGATGTTCTCAAGATCAGACATGCACAAAGGTAATTCTCAGCAACTCTCTCTGGTCTTTTGACAAGTCCTTATTCTTGGGGGTTGAGCAAGGGGCATCCATTTACCATGCCAGTATTGCAACTCCCTCACTTTTACTAATTTATTCCCTGGTGAACATTGACTGAAGCATATTTGCTTTCATCCACTGACCGGGACTGGTCAAAGACAGTTTACACTCACGTTGGTGAGACTTTATGGGACTGATCCATGGCCACTTCTAATCCTGCCTGGGCCTGTGCAATACTGTGTGTGGGATGAAAGTGTGCCCCATGGTGTGCAAGTGATCATGACAACAATGTAATTTTAATACTGGTGTATGCGGTGGTAGTTGGAGTTTTTGATACTACTTATATTCAATAAAATGTTGCAATTTTTCTTTAATTGTTTTGTTTATCTTTGACGACTGCTTGGGTTCCTTTCTCATTTATTCATGTTCTGCTTAATGCAGAAAAACACACTGTGGGAGTGTTATTCACATCCCAAGTGCAGGCATATTTTACCCTAGCTGAGACAGTCCTTCTGTCACCAGGATTTTTTTTATTAAGAGTGTAGACTGCTAACTTTTTTGTTTTTGTTTAGCAGGAGAACACTGCCGGGCAAAGCTCCAGGGAGGAAGACAGCCACGTGGGCTGGTGAGTGTTGCAGTAAAAAGACTGAGAGGCATGACTGGAGGGACTGGGTGCAAGCAGTCTGGGATGGATGCAGAGTCAGTCTGGGAGGACTGTGGAGAAGTAGCCAGGAGGGCTAGTGAAAGAGGCAGCTGCAGCCAGGCAGGCTGTCAGTGCCTGAAGAGGTGGTACTGGGTGAAGTAGCCACAGAAGACATCTAGCACCAAAGACCTCTATTTTTGCTACACAAAAAGGGGCCAGCGGTCCCTGCATGCAAAGGGCAATTACAAGGATCTGGCTGAGTTAGTGTTAGATGAAAACCAAAAGTGCTAACTGGTCCTGGGAGTTGTAGTTCTACAAGCAAGTGTGTGCTGGAGGTAGAAGAAAGGAGTGTGTGTATAACGGATGTATATAAGTTGAGCCCCTGAAGAGTTCTGCTGATCAAGTGGGCATCCCATATTAACCTTTCCCCATCCAAGTTCAAATCCCCTAATAAAAACAAAAAACAAAAAACAAAGCTTTAAGGACTGTTTCTTGACTCCAGAGTGTATGGAAAATTCATGTGCCCAGCTGTGCTGGGTGGGAGATAACCAACATTCACCAGCAGCTCCTACAGGGTAGTGCTACACCTGTATAATAATAATAATATATAAGGTCTCTATTTTTGTTTAGCGGATGATAAGCCACTTAATGGATGCAGCAGGAGTTAAAGTAGTTGTAAATGCCAGTCATGAAATCTGAACAGAGCACATATATCTGTAGTGTTTATTTATTTCTCTCCAAAGCTCTAAGGCTACTTTCACGCTGAAACGTTTTTCAGGCACTGCGGTGCTAATAATAGCGCCTGTGCAGCACCTGAAAAACTCTCCCCCATTCTCCCCAGTGTGAAAGCCCGAGTGCTTTCACACTGGGGCGGTGCGCTTGCAGGACAGCTTACACCGCTCCTACACCGCCCCCTCCATTGAAGGCAATGGACGGCGCTCCCGAAGCGGCTGTACACAGCCTAGGTCGTGCCGTGCGGTGGTGCTTTTAACCCCTTGTTAACCCCTTCTTGGGGGTTAAAAGTGCCCCGCTCCCGCCTGCATAGCGGCGCCATAGCGCCGCTATAATAGCAGTAAATTGCTGCGAATTAGCGCCGATTTACCGCTACCGTCCCTCCCCGCCCCAGTGTGAAAGTAGCCTAAGCGTCCTTTCTCTATGGTGTTTCATTACTCTGTTATCAGCAGAGTCACTTCTGAGAAGTTTTCCGACACATGAGATAAAATTTGTGATATGGAGGGAGATAAGCACACAGCTTGTCTATTCAGAATACAGCTCTGCATGTTCCTTTATTCCTGTGCCTATGTGGAGGTGGGGGTGTCCCTTTGCTCCAATCAGCTTTCACATAGTGTATAAGAGCTGTAATTTTAACTCTCAACTCCATCCTATATCACAATTGTGCTCTTTTGAAGGGATGCAGACTAGAGAAGACTATAGATAAACGTAGAACCTATGTAGGAGGATTTGTTTAATCTCTGTGTATTACCTCAGGCGAGTCACTTCAATGGGTATATGAGAGGGTTTACAACCACTTTAATGAAGCAGAGGGTTAATACGGAAGCAAGAGAGAAAGTTCTGCGGAGGACTGCTAATGATTGGACCTGTGTGAGTTTGGAAACACAGGCCTCACATATGTTGCCTCACAAAGACAGCTTCCTGAGATGCTGCTGACCCCCACACTTCACAACTGGTGGAGGATGCAAGCAGGCTTCAAAAAAGGACATTTAAAGGGGCAATACTCTCCTGTTGACTGAGGAATTGAGGAGATAATACAGCAATTGCTAGTGGCTAATGTGGCCCAGTAGCAGGCTAATGCAGAGCAACACCTGGCCAGTGTGGTAGTCCAGAAAAATATGGAGGCTCAGCAAAGGAACACAGAAAACTCCCATGAGAGAAACCACAGCAGAACAGATAAAGACTCTGACTAAAGCAGTACAATTGTTTTTTCTCAAAGTCATGTGCCAGTGGTTGTTGCCCCTAACCACCAGGCAACCACCAGAGAAAGCATTTTTTTTTAAAAAGCTGGCACCTACAGAGAATGTGGAGGTATTTTTGACAACTTTTGAGAGAACAGCAGAATGAAACGGGTGACCTTGAGATAAATGGACTGGCCTAACTGCTCCTTTTTTATCAGGATACAAGCAAAAGGTATCCTATGACCTCACGCCTGAGGAAACTAGGGTCTATGATCACCTGCAACTTGGGATTCTCCCTAATAAGGGGTTGACAAAGGCTGTCCAAGCACAATGGGTGTACCGATGGTGCTACCAATCTGATCAGCTGCCACAGTCGTGGATGCATGATCTGATCCAGTTGGTCACTAAGTGGCTGTTTGTAAAGTAAATGTACATACAGTGTGCAGCCATGCGTGATGACGTAACTCCATAAACGTCATCATGCACAGCCACACACTGTATACTCTTTTGAGCAGCAACCTGTTTGTTTGTGATATTCTTTTTCACCTCATCCCCATCATTAAGGAAACAGATCCAGATTTTAAAGAGTAATTATTTTGCTGGCTTAAGAGTGTTTTATGTGTGAGTATGTACATTTATTTTACTAGCAATAAAGGTCTTTACAGAGAGCACTAGATGTATTATTATTGTTTTGAGGAACTCTTACCATTTAAATGGAGTGGACTTTATGGATGCATGTGAGATAAAGTCAGAAGGATTCCCTTGTCATCACTGAAAGCAGAATTGCTGTGATGTTGCTTTTATTTCAGCTCTTTGGTGCCATATAACCTCCTATATTTTGTAGGTTATAATTAAAGTGGCTGAAAACTCCTCGAGACTTCAGTTGATGGATAGGTTTGTGATGGACTGATATCTTTGGTCTCTGCCAGTTAACCTGCAAAAGTGGGTATGTCATATGTCATGGAGACCCAAACAGTGTGAGTCAACTGGTAGAATGGTGAAACGTTACACAGTGACAGAGGAGATGTTTGCTCATGCCAGATGGAAGGAGCTCCAGAAGGGGGACTGTATACAAGGCTGGATGTGTCATAACTGGGGGGCATGTTAGGGAACAGTGCCCATGGCGAAACAAGTACATGTGGCTTTCACTTTTCTCATTTCTGGCTGGGGGACCTTTTAATACATTGTGGTCTTCAACCAGGTTCTACTCACCGCTCTCCTGAACTCAGGGAGTATGGTAAACCTGGTACAGGATAGCCTGGTCAATGAGGTGGGATCCCTGACCAATTCCGGTTGGCTGCATCCATGGAACTGAGAAAGTAAGACACATATCACCAACCGGTTCTCTAGCCAGGATTGAAAGCTGAATGAAAGAAATACTGTATGTCTTGTCCCACCTTCCAGTTAATCACTCTGGTGTTGCATTTTCGCAGCCCCTTGGTACCCCTACCTATAATTTAAGCTTTAATTGATAGCATAGGACTTAGTAGGCCCTCTGGTGAATCCACCCAAGGTCACCAGTACATACTGGTGATCTTTGATTATGCTACATGATGCCCTGAAGTCGTGCCTCTGTGAAACACCTAGTCTAAAAAGAACAGCTCCAGATATTTACTAGAACAAGTTTTCCTAAAGAAATTCTAACTGACAAGGGCACGCTGTTCACATTGAGGATTTTTTGCAGATGTGAGAAAGCTGTTTCAAACTAAGCAGTTGTGCACATCAGTCTGGATGGCCTGATCAAACACTTCAATAAGACCCTGATAACCTTACTTATGTGAGTGGTGCAAAAAAGGTGGGAAAGACTGGGTATGTTTTTGCCAGCACTGTTAGCTATACGTAAGTTGCCTTAGGCCTCTACAAGGTTTTCACACTTTGAGCTGGTATATGGACAGAGGCCCATGGAATTGTTTGACCTGGTAAAGGAAGAATAGAAGAATGAGTAGACCACACACAAGGATGTTTTAGCATATGTCTCCCAGATGCAAGAACAGATCGAAAATG
>BLSH010247574.1:224581-240350 GCA_018402905.1 Glandirana rugosa
ATGGAACCAGTCCAGTCCGGAGGTCCCCCACGGAGGTCCCAACGTTTTAATCCATGTTTGATGGACATCTTGGAATAATAAGGGTGTTTATGGACGAAAAACCACTCCCTCATCCCGGGTCTGACATATTTCAGATGGAACGACTGGAACCCGAAATGATAGGGAGAAGGGTACTACATTGGTTCCATGAAGTGAAGGAAGTAATGATTTCGTCAAAAGGTCCCGATTAACACTTAGGGAGATGGGAGTCCCTGAGATTGTGACGGACCTGAAACTCATTTACCACCCCAGAGAGGCACTTTCATTACAGAATAATGCCTTTGACCTTCAGACTGCTCTTGCCACGTTTCAGACAATGGATCAGACATTATGCACCCATCAGATAATGCGCTTTAGTGTATAACATTGTCATTTTCAG
Organism: Glandirana rugosa; assembly: GCA_018402905.1. Lineage (NCBI taxonomy): Eukaryota > Metazoa > Chordata > Amphibia > Anura > Ranidae > Glandirana > Glandirana rugosa. The sequence goes on from BLSH010247574.1 coordinate 225,000, forward strand.
TAGGGACTGGGAATCCCATTTACTCAAAGTCCAGGCAGTGTTAGAGTCCCTGAGGGTAGAGGGATTCACAATTAGCCCTGGAAAACTGCTTTAGTAATGAAGGAAGTGAAGTACCTTGGTTACATCATGGGAAGAGGGATAGTAAAGCCCAAGGTCAGCAAGGTAGACTTTATACAGTCTGGGCCCTACTCCCTCACCAAAAAGCAGGTATTTGTGGGAATAATAAGGTTCTACAGGTAGTTTGTACCTAATTTTGCAACCCTGGAGGCACCCCCTGGAGGCCTGACCTGACCAAGGTAAACAGCATATGTGTTGCTGATCTAGGTAGGACTGCTAAGCCAGTCCCTCCACCTTTGAACACATGCTATAAAAAACATACAAACATGTACCCAACATTTTGTTCAAGGTGTGCATATAAGGCAGTATCACTTAAATATATACTATTTAATCACAAACCAGTCTTTGCGAGGATGCTGTCATGCCCATGCATAAACTAATTGTGAACAAAACCCACAAGGGGTTTAATCCCCTTGTGGGCAGACCCATTGTCTCTGGCATCGGGTCTCTTCATGAGAGGATCATGGAGTGGGTTGACCAACAGTTACAACCTTTGGTCACCCAATTACCCATTTATTTGCGTGACACAAAACAACTACTGAGTGTGTGCCACAAAATGGAGTGGTCGGATGGTGACATGTGGTTCGCATGTGAAGTCTTCATTCTCTACTCCTCCATCCCCCATGATCTGAGAGTTAGAGCGGTGTCCTTTTGCCTTGATCGACAGTGGATATTCAGAAATGCAGCTTGTTGGATCCTATTTGCTATTAATGGGGTCAGAAGTTGCTCAACACTGTGCCAACATCCTATCCTGGTAGCTCTTGACTATCAGAAAGGCACCTTCAATGTTGAATTCAGAGCTGTTTTGTTGCAGGTCTGTTTAAAAACACTGCTCGATTACTTCTGCCTTACTTCCTGGACAGACTTTAGGTCATGACACAGGAAGGAATTGACCGACTGAGGGTAGATGATGCAGGGTGTGTGCTAGTGAGATCAGCTGGTCAACTCTTTCCTGTGTTGTGACCTAAAGTCTGACCAGGAAGTAAGGCAGAAGTAATCGAGCAGTGTTTTTAAAAGCTATGAAGAGAGTGAGTGCTTTCACACTGCAGCGGTGCGCTTGCAGGACATGAAAAAAAGGCCTGCAAGCAGAATTTTTAGGCGGTGTGGGAACGGTGCATGCACTGCTCCTCCACCGCCCCTGCCATTGAAATGAAGGGCCAGCGCCTGCACACCGCTTCAGAAGCACAGTGTGCCGGAGCTTTTAAGCCCTTTTTAACCCCCCTATAACAGTTTAAAGCGGTGCTTTTTCGCTACCGCCCTGCCCGCCCCAGTGTGAAAGGGCTCTAAATGTGCTAAAAGGAAAATAAAAGAAGCATTATATGGACCCAAAAATATAAATTTGTGAATTTTAAAGCTTTGTAAATCTCCCCCTTTCTGTTTCTGAAAAACCTAGCAGGTGTGCTAATCAGTTAGCTATTGATGATAATTAGACAAGTCAAAGGGTGCTGCTGCTCTCTGTGGATCTTCTGGGTGGCAGGAACACATCTAGACAAAAACACAAAAGAAGAGAGCGCAAAGCCGTCCTAGTGTAATTCGGCTTTAATATGGGAAAGTTAAAAGCACTACAATGGTCAAACTCATGTAGCGCCCTCTACCATAGGTATGTGCTTAGGAGTAGATTTTTGTTGTGAGTAGGCAAATTTAGTCAGGCCTGATTGTTTTGATTCTGGGCAGGGGATTGGCCCAGGGAGGACTGGAGACTGCAGGAAGCAACAGCCCTTGGTTACCACTCCCCTCTTCTTCAGAAATTTCTGGAAAAGGGGGTGGGACAAAGAGGTGAGGCTTTCTGATGTATGTTAAGGAGCCCTGACCAATCCCCAACTTGGATTGGCAGGGAGAATGCCTCCTTAAATACTGTGGTCTGCCCAGTGGGGGGAGGAGAGTTAGAAGGGAAGTGATGGAGATGGAATAGTATGGAGGCTGTCAGGACCTGAGGGAGACCTAATTTGGGGGGGCGGTGACCTCGGCCTGGGAGAGCTCAGGTGCAGCCAGGAGGAGAGAGTGAGATCCTGGTGGAGAGGCACAATGGCAAGCAGAAGAGGACAGCGGGAGAGAACACTATCAGAGAGATCTCCGGGAGGAACTACAAGTAACAGGTTTCGGTGAGTGACACAGCCCAGGGAAATGGAGGTGCACAAAGCAGATCAGGTGGAAGACAGTCTGGAAGAGGTGCAGGAGGAGACTGGGAACTAGGGTCATGGGCAGAGTGAAGATGGGCTGGGAGATGCCATCATGGCTATCTAGCACCAACAAACTAACTTTCTACACAAGGGGAACCTCAAATCCAAGCCCACAAAGAGTGGTCCGGAGGCCTGGTTAATCTACATGAGGTCTCTTATGTGCTAGCTAAGCCGTACAAGACTGTTTGGAGGCCTGGTAAATTTCCTTCCAGGTCACCATGGCAAAGTAAGAAGTGTGCAGGAGAGAGGAACCAAGAGTTGTCAGAGAAGCAAGAAGTGTGCTGGAGAGAAGTTGGAGAAGTGTATATACTGGAGAGTGTACAGTATATAGTGGTCCCGTGTACAGAACTGTTGATTCTTGGGCATCCCATAACTACTCCAATCCCTATCCAAGTTCAATCACCAAATAAAAACATCAAAAACAAAGAGCAAGCCTGTTTTCTGACTCCGGATGCCAGTAGGAGTGTGATTGAGGGCAGTTGTGAGCAGGTGAACCACTACTTCCAGCCACCCCTAAGGGGGCCATTGGCTACACTCACATTGTGTGAAGATAGATACAGTATAAAGATTCCACTGTGGCCGCACTCCTAAAACCACTACAAGATCCCGACAGGAGAGGAGGAGCCATGGACGTTCAACCTAGCTGCCCAGATTCTGGCAGTATAGCCAAGGCTATCCACCACCACGCTCGATGTGCACATCCTAATGCTCATGCGCCTAGTCCAGCCAACAGTGCGCTCTGAGAACATACAAACCCACGCGAGCAGGATCCTTCCTGCTGAGCAATTGTGTTCTGCCGGGGGCAGGAACGGGTGGGGAAAGCCACCCCTGCTGGGAGAAAACTGATTCTCTCTGACTATAGCAGCTACTTGTGCTAATCGCAAGCGAATCTGGCAGGCTGGTTGTGCCTAAGCTGATCGATCAATTGATCAACTTGGTACATTCAGCCTGCCCACTAATGGTTTGAATCTTGACCGGTTCCTTCTGAACCGTCCGAGATTTGAACTGTGTATGGCCGGCCTAAGAGAATCCATGTCGGTCAATTTTAAATGTATTGGATGGAACTGTACTGATGACGAGAAGTTTGAACAGAAAGCTAGATCACTTCATAATCACTTTTTGAGTAGTGGTTATAGCAGGAAACTCAATGTGAATGACAAATTGAAACTATTACAATTCAGTGCTTTCACAAAGTCAATCAGTAAGTTTGCTGGGCCAGACCAAAAGATCAAAAAAATCATTGTTGTACCAACACCATAGTTCAACATTGACAAATTGTCAGAAGAAAACAAAATCTCATCTCTGCTAATTTCTCTGGCACATGAGGTAGGGCTCTCTCTTGAGGCTACATCAAAGCTGTACCTGATAGATATTCCACACCAACTACTTTTGGTGATCTGATATACAATTTTTTTGTAAGCAAGATTTATATTTTTGATTATAGTATTGATATGTACATTTAGATACCTTATACAGTACATTTTACAAAGTATGGTCCCAATGTTCGAGTCAAACGTAAATTCGATTTTTCGGGTGTTCATTTGTTCGTAGAACCACAAACAATATGAGGCACTCGCGGTGAGTTCGCCCCATAATGCACTGTAAGATCGTAGATGGCAGCTGATTGGAAAAAGCATGCACCTGTCCTGCATGCATTGGCCAATCACATCGCAATCTGCTGTGAGAGCCAATGATTGTGTAAAAATTACATGGAGATAGAGAGAGGTTGAGCTAGATTAGGCAAGTTAGTTAGTGGCGCGCAGTCAGGCAGTTTAATATATATACAGTATCTCACAAAAGTGAGTACACCCCTCACATTTTTGAAAATATTTTATTATAACTTTTCATGTGACTACACTAAAGAAATGACACTTTGCTACAATGTAAAGTAGTGAGTGTACAGCTTGTATAACAGTGTAAATTTGCTGTCCCTTCAAAATCACTCAACACACAGCCATTAATGTCTAAACCACTGGCAAAAAAGTGAGTACACCCCTAAGTGAAAATGTCCAAATTGGGCCCAAAGTGTCAATATTTTGTGTGGCCACCATTATTTTCCAGCACTGCCTTAACCCTCTTGGGCATGGAGTTCACCAGAGCTTCACAGGTTGCCACTGGAATTCTCTTCCACTCCTCCATGACGACATCACAGAGCTGGTGGATGTTAGAGATCTTGCGCTCCTCCACATTCCGTTTGAGGATGCCTCACATATGCTCAATAGGGTTTAGGTCTAGTGACATGCTTGGCCAGTCCATCACCTTTACCCTCAGCTTCTTTAGCAAGGCAGTGGTTTTCTTGGAGGTGTGTTTGGGGTCGTTATCATGTTGGAACACTGCCCTGCGGCCCAGTCTCCAAAGGGAGGGGATCATGTTCTTCTTCAGTATATCACAGTATGTTTTGGCATTCATGGTTCCCTCAATGAACTGTAGCTCCCCAGTGCTGGCAGCACTCATGCAGCCCCAGACTATAACAATCCGACCACCATGCTTGACTGTAGGCAAGACACACTTATCTTTGTACTCCTCCCCTGGTTGCTGCCACACACGCTTGAAACCATCTGAACCAAATACGTTTATCTTGGTCTCATCAGACCACAGGACATGGTTCCAGTAATCTGTGTCCTTATTCTGCTTGTCTTCAGCAAACTGTTTCCGTGCTTTCTTGTGCATCATCTTTAGAAGAGGCTTCCTTCTGGGACGACAGACATGCAGACCAATTTGATGCAGTGTGTGGCGTATGGTCTGAGCACTGATAGACTGACCCCCCACCCCTTCAACCTCTGCAGCAATGCTGGCAGCACTCATAAGTCTATTTCCCAAAGACAACCTCTAGATATGACGGTGAGCACGTCCACTCAAGTTCTTTGGTTGATCGTGGCAAGACCTATTCTGAGTGGAACCTGTCCTGTTAAATTGTTGTATGGTCTTGGTAGGGATGGGCAAACGGTTCGGCCCAAGCATAAGTTCGGGCCGAACTTTCAATGTTTGGGTGTTCGGTGAATAGCCGAACAAATGGAATGTTCGATCATTTGGTCGGCCCCCGAACGGACCGCAATGCATTGCGGCACTGAACAGTGCATTGCAAGCCCTGATTGGTTGAAGCAGTGAAAGCTTCAGCCAATCAGGGTATAAAGCACTGTCAGAGTCATGATTGGACACTGTCATCATGACTTTATCCAATCATGGCTCATTGCCACCCCACAGTATAAAAGTATTCTTTCAATGGCAGCCATTTTCAATGTGATTTTGGTGTGGAGAGAAATAGAACAGGGCTCTATTCAGTGCTATTAGTTAGTTAGTGTGCTATACTGTGCTATTGTGCTTCAATTGTCAGTGTAGAATATTAGTTTAGTGTTAGTCTAGGGATAGTGTGAGTGTAGTGAGGAGGACCATCATTCAGCTTTGCATAGTGTGCAGCTAGAGTAGGGACAGCTCAGATAGTTTCACTGTAGTGTAGTGAGACCGTGTCATTCATACATACGTTAGCGTATATGTAGAGTAGGGACAGCTCAGATAGTTTCAGTGTAGTGTAGTGAGATTGTGTCACTAATCTTTACATTAGTGTATAGCTAGAGTAGGGACAGCTCAGATAGTGTCAGTGTAGTGACGGTTGAACACCGTATATGTTATTGCGTTACTGCAAATTTAACGCCATATATTTCTGTGTGCCTTACTGCAAGTTTAACATGATTTACTTCTGTGTGCGTTACTGCCAGTTTAACGCCATATAGTTCTGTGTGCGTTACTGCCAGTCTAACGCCATATAGTTTTGTGCATTACTGCAAGTTTAACACCATTTACTTCTGTGTGCATTACTGCCGGTTTAACGCCATATTGTTCTGTGTGCGTTACTGCCAGTTCAATGCCATATAGTTTTGTACATTACTGCAAGTTTAACGCCATTTATTTATTTGTGCATTACTGCCAGTTTAACACCATATAGTTCTGTGTGCGTTACTGCCAGTTTAACAGCATATAGTTTTGTGCGTTACTGCAAGTTTAATGTCATTTACTTCTTTGTGCGTTGCTGACAGTTTAACGCCATATAGTTCTGTGTATGTTACTGCCAGTTTAACGCCATATAGTTTTGTGTGCGTTACTGACAGTTTAACACCATATAGTTTTGTGTATTACTGCAAGTTTAACGCCATTTACTTCTGTGTGCGTTACTGACAGTTTAACACCATGTAGTTCTGTGTGCATTACTGCCAATTTAATGCCATATAGTTTTGTGTGCGCTACTGCCAGTTTAACGCCATACAGTTTTGTGCGTTACTGCAAGTTTAACGCCATTTACTTTTGTGTGTGTTACTGCCAGTTTAATGCCATATAGTTCTGTGTGTGTGTTGCTGCCAGTTTAATGCCATATAATTTTGTGTGCATTGCTGCCAGTTTAACACCATATAGTTTTGTGTATTACTGCAAGTTTAACGCCATTTACTTCTGTGTGCGTTACTGACAGTTTAACACCATATAGTTCTGTGTGCATTACTGCCAATTTAATGCCATATAGTTTTGTGTGCGCTACTGCCAGTTTAACGCCATTTACTTTTGTGTGTGTTACTGCCAGTTTTATGCCATATAGTTCTGTGTGTGTTGCTGCCAGTTTAATGCCATATAATTTTGTGTGCATTACTGCCAGTTTAACGCCATATAGTTCTGTGTGCGTTACTGCCAGTTTAACGCCATACAGCTTTGTGTGCTTTACTACAAGATTAAAGCCATTTTCTTCTGTGTGCGTTACACCAAGTTTAACGCCATATATTTCTGTGTGTGTTACTGCAAGTTTAACGCCATTTACTTCTGTGTGCGTTACTGCACGTTTAACGCCATATAGTTCTGTGCGTCTCTGTACGTTTGACGCATTATATTGCAGTATATTATAGTGTATCCGGGAGGACAGAAAGGAGAGGCAGATGTTCTCTTGGCACTGTAAGGGGGCCAGCAACAAATGTGTCCACAGGCAAAGGTGGACGTGGTGGTCAGTCCTCAGGCAGGGCATCATTTAGTTTGTTTAGCGAGTTTGCCCGTGCTATTCAGCCACAGCATGCAGAGGAGGTGGTGGACTGGCTTACTAAACCTTCCTCATGCTCCTCATCCTCTGTCATGCAAGCAGAGACATGTGTGCAGTCCCCTGCAGTTTCCAGAGTAGATAAACTTGCCCCCTTATCCACATCTATTTCTGCCATAGCCCCAACATCAGCCATGGAGGAGTCAGCTGAGTTATTTGACCACAGCATCAGCAACTTGCTCCTTAATGATGCCCAGCCATTACTAGATCCAAATATTGGTTCTGAGGTTGAGGATGACAGGAACATGAGCCTAGAGAGAGAGGAGGACACTGGTAGACAAATTGGTATTCATGTTCCCCCAGCCACAGCGTATTGCCAAGTGATCTCCAGTGGTAATGATGATAATGAAGATGGAGGAGATGGAGATGATGATGATGATGAGGTCACTGATGCCACTTGGGTGCCAGATAGAGCAGAGGAGGAAACTGAAGGTGAAGTTGCACAACCCCAAGGAGGCCGACATCAAGAAAGAGTAGAGAGCAGCCACCCTATTCCATCAGATTCTGCAGCTGTTATCTCCCGGCCCACTTCCCAAAGCTCAGCTGTCTGCAGAATTGTCCTATGAACATCAGGTACCCCTAAGCGTTCAAAGGGCTATTGCATGAGTCAGACTAAAAGGTGCCATGCAGTGCTTCAGCTGGTGTGTCTAGGGGACAGGAACCACACCGGAGCAGAGATTCTTGCAGCTCTGCAGGGACAGGCCCAGAGGTGGTTCACACTACGCCAGCTGGAGCCAGGAATGGTGGTGTGCGATAATGGCTCAAACCTCCTGTCTGCCTTATACAGGGAAAGTTGACACATGTGCCATGCCTGGCACATGTCCTCAATTTGGTGGTGCAGAATTTCCTAAATAAGTACCAAGGGTTGAAAGATGTGCTAAAGCTGGCCAGAAGAGTCTCGACTTTAGCAATGCTGCAGCAGCTATACATGCAGCAGAGGGCCGTCAACGAGGACCTGTGCGAGTACAGCACGAAGACAGGCTCAGGCCGCCTCTGCTTTTTTTCCCCACGCCAATGGCTGATTATTAAGGATGTATGCACTGTACTGTCACCATTTGAGGAGGCCACAAGGATGGTGAGCTGTGACAGTGCATGCATCAGTGACACAACCCCTGTCGTGTTCCTGCTGGAGCAGACTCTGCGTGGCATTATGGACAGGACACGGAAGGCAGAGCAGCAGGAGGAAGAGGAGGACTTCCTTTCCTCTCAAGGCCCACTTTATCCAGACACCATCATTCCTATGTCACAGAACACACAGGGGGAGAGAGGGGAGGAGGATGAGGTGGAGGATTCTGGCAGTTTCATAGGTTTCGAAGAAGAGGAAGACATGGGTAAATCTGTAAACTATTACTTTCCAACCCCAGGACCCTTGGGAGCAGTACATGGCTGGGAGGAGGAAGTTCCAGATGCTGTCATCCTGAGTGACCCAGAGGAGTCTGCTTCTTAAGCCTCGTCAAATTTAAGGCGCATGGGCAACCTCATGCTTCAAAGCCTGCGAAAGGACCCAAAAATACTTGGCATAAAGGAGAAGGATCATTACTGCTTGGCAACCCTCCTTGACCACCGCTATAAGGGGAAGGTCTCAGAACTCATCCCGTCCCCACAGAGAGTGCAGAAGATTAAATCTCTTGAGGACACGTTAAAGAGGATTTTATTGAATGTTTTTCCCGACTCCAGTAGGTTACAGTGTCGTGAAAAACATAGTTTTGAGTCTTCTGTTGGTCAAGAGAGGAGCGTTGGAGAAGGCGTCCGCCTAAGTGATGCATTTTGGAATTTTTTTAGTCCTCGCCGCCCAGGGCTGTCAGCTTCCACACCCCATCGGCAGCATCTGCATCACATGGTGGACGATTACCTCAGGGCCAAAACAGAGATGGAGAGCTTTCCAGTTGACAATCAACTGGCTTACTCGGTCATGAGAATAGACCACTGGCCAGAACTTGCCCAGTATGCTACTGAGTTGTTGGACTGCCCTGCAACCAGCATGCTTTCAGAAGGGGCATTCAGTGCTGCAAGAGGTTTCGTTACTGATTATAAAACGCATCTGTCTGTTTGACTTTTATCAAAATTAATCAGTCCAGGAATACCAGCTATGAAGCCCCTGATTCCGATGTCACTGATTATGTGTTTTTGGGATGTGGAATCTCTGCAGGACTTCGAGGCTGCCTAGCTTTGAGGATGTTCAATCATTTAATCTGGAAGAATATTTTTGGTATAGGTTTCATGGGCACAATTAACACCCAAAGACCAATTTTTCAGCACCTGTTGGACAGGTGCATATCATTGAAATGTTTTTGCCTTCATAAAGAGCACCTCTATAGGGTTACGATGGGAAGGCGCCACCGACACCCAAAGACCAATTTTTCTGCACCTGTTTGCCAGGTGCATATCATTGCAATTTTTTACAGCAAGGCCACTTCCTGCTTTCATCAAGAGTACCTCTATAGGGTTACGGTGGGAAGGCACCACCGACACCCAAAGACCTGTTTGACAGGTGCATATCATTGCAATTTTTTTCACAAAAAGACCAATTCTTGCCTTCATGAAGAGCCCCTCTATAGGGTTATGGTGTGAAGGCACCACCGACACCCAAAGCCCAATTTTCCCGCACCCGTTACTTCTATCCAAAGTCAAAGTGACACCAGAATTTATCCAAAAAAATCTCTAATCTTGTTCCTAGTGCACTACATTGTGGCCTCATCTTACACACTGGCTCCCCAGCTGTTGCTGAGCAAAATAAAGGCAGCTTGCAGGGAAAATGTCTTTTTTTTTTTGCTTTACAAATGCAATTATTGCTGCAGCACATATTAGACATGGTACAGATCTGCCACTTCACAGATAGACTAAGGGGACCCCCCAGACACTATATTGGAAGGAATTTTTCATTTTTATGCTTTCAGTTTAAAAATCAAAAAATCACTTCTCATTTAAAAATGACGTTTTTTACATGTCCCCCAGGGCAGGACTCGGACCACTATAACCATTGTATGACCAATTACTTGCATATAAGCCTTCAAAATGGGCACTTTTGATTTTCGATGTTTGGGTCCCATAGACTTTAATGGGGTTTGTTATTCGGGTCCAAACTTTCGTGATGTTCGAAAGTTCTGGTACCAACCAAACAGGGGTCCGTTTGGACCATCCCTAGTCTTGGCCACTGTGCTGCAGCTCAGTTTCAGGGTCTTGGCAATGTTCTTATAGCCTAGGCCATCTTTAGGTAGAGCAACAATTTTTTTCAGATCGTTAGAGAGTTCTTTGCCACGAGGTCCATGTTGAACTTCCAGTGACCAGTATGAGAGAGTGAGAGTGATAACACCAAATTTAACACACCTGCTCCCCATTCACACCTGAGACCTTGTAACACTAACAAGTCATATGACACCGGGGAAGGAAAAGGGCTAATTGGGCCCAATTTGAACATTTTTACTTAGGTGTGTACTCACTTTTGTAGCCAGTGGTTTAGACATTAATGATGGCTGTGTGTTGAGTTATTTTGAGGGGACAGCTAATTTACACTGCTATATACAAGCTGTACACTCACTACTACATTGTAGCAAAGTGTCATTTCTTCAGTGTTGTCACATGAAAATATATAATAAAATATTTACAAAAATGTGAGGGGTGTACTCACTTTTGTGAGATACTGTATATATATATATATATATACAGGGTGGGCCATTTATATGGATACACCTTAATAAAATGGGAATGGTTGGTGATATTAACTTCCTGTTTGTGGCACATTAGTATATGTGAGGGGGGAAACTTTTCAAGATGGGTGGTGACCATGGCGGCCATTTTGAAATCGGCCATTTTGAATCCAACTTTTGTTTTTTCAATAGGAAGAGCGTCATGTGACACATCAAACTTATTGGGAATTTCACAAGAAAAACAATGGTGTGCTTGGTTTTAACGTAACTTTATACTTTCATGAGTTATTTAGAAGTTTCTGACCACTTATAAAATGTGTTCAATGTGCTGCCCATTGTGTTGGATTGTCAATGCAACCCTCTTCTCCCACTCTTCACACACTGATAGCAACACCGCAGGAGAAATGCTAGCACAGGCTTCCAGTATCCGTAGTTTCAGGTGCTGCACATCTTTGGGGTCATCTGAAGGCAATTGTCTATGCTGTGAAGATACGAGATGTGCAGCACCTGAAACTACGGATACTGGAAGCCTGTGCTAGCATTTCTCCTGCAGTGTTGCTATCAGTGTGTGAAGAGTGGGAGAAGATGGGCAGCACATTGAACACATTTTATAAGTGGTCAGAAAATTTGTAAATAACTCATGAAAGAATAAAGTTACGTTAAAATCAAGCACACCATTGTTTTTCTTGTGAAATTCCCAATAAGTTTGATGTGTCACATGACCCTCTTCCTATTGAAAAAACAAAAGTTGGATTCAAAATGGCCGACTTCAAAATGGCCACCATGGTCACCACCCATCCTGAAAAGTTTCCCCCCTCACATATACTAATGTGCCACAAACAGGAAGTTAATATCACCAACCATTCCCATTTTATTAAGGTGTATCCATACAAATGGCCCACCCTGTATATATATATATATATATATATACAGTATATATATATATATATATATATATATATATATGTATATACAGTTGTATGCAAACGTTTAGGAACCCCTGACAATTTCCATGATTGTCATTTATAAATATTTGGGTGTTTGGATCAGCAATTTCATTTTGATCAAAATACTGAAGGACACAGTGATATTTCAGTAGTGAAATGAGGCTTATTGGATTAACAGAAAATGTGCAATATGCATCAAAACAAAATTAGACAGGTTCATAAATTTGGACACCCCAACAGAAAAATCACATCAATATTTAGTAGAGCCTCCTTTAGCAGAAATAACAGCCTCTAGACGCTTCCTATAGCCTGTAATGAGTGTCTGGATTGTGGATGAATGTATTTTGGACCATGCCTCCTTACAAAACATCTCCAGTTCAGTTAGGTTTGATGGTTGCCGAGCATGGGCAGCCCGCTTCAAATCACCCCACAGATGTTCAATGATATTCAGGTCTGGGATGGCCATTCCAGAACATTGTACTTGTTCCTCTGCATAAATGCTGAGTAGATTTTGAGCTGTGTTTTGGGTTGTTGTCTTGTTGAAATATCCAGCCCGGCGTAACTTCAACTTTGTGACTGATTCCTCAACATTATTCTCAAGAATCTGCTGATATTGAGTGGAATCCATGCGACCCTCAACTTTAACCAGATTCCCAGTACCGGCACTGGCCACACAGCCCCACAGCATGATGGAACCTCCACCAAATTCTACTGTGGGTAGCAAGTGTTTTTCTTGGAACGCTGTGTTCTTTTGCCGCCATGCATAACGCCCCTTGTTATGACCAAAATGAAGCTGGCTTGTCCACATGTGCGTTTGCATACCTCAAGCGACTCCGTTTGTGGAGCGTGTGCAAAAAAGGCTTCTTTCGCATCACTCTCCCATACAGCTTCTCCCTGTGCAAAGTGCGCTGAATTGTTGAATGATGCACAGTGACACCATCTGCAGCAAGTTGCTGTTGGAGGTCTTTGGAGGTGGTCTGTGTGCTGTTTTTGACCATTCTCACCATCCTTCACCTTTGCCTCTCCAATATTTTATGTGGCCTGCCACTTCTGGCCTTAACAAGAACTGTGCCTGTGGTCTTCCATTTCCTCACTATGTTCCTCACGGTGGACACTGACAGCTTATATCTCTGCGATAACTTTTTGTAGCCTTCCCCTAAACCATAATGTGGAACAATCTTTCTTTTCAGGTCATTTGAGAGTTGTTTTGAGGCCCCCATGTTGCCACTCTTCAGAGGAGAGTCAAAGAGAACAACAAATTGCAATTGGCCACCTTAAATACCTTTTCTCATGATTGGATGCACCTGTCTATGAAGTTCAAGGCTTAAGGAGCTCACCAAACCAATTGTGTGTTCCAATTAATCAGTGCTAAGTAGTTACAGGTATTCAAATCAACAAAATGACAAGGGTGCCCAGATTTATGCACCTGTCTAATTTAGTTTTTTTGCATATTGCACATTTTCTGTTAATCCAATAAACCTCATTTCACTACTGAAATATTACTGAGTCCTTCAGTTATTTGATAGATCAAAATGAAATTGCTGATCCAAACACCCAAATATTTATAAATGACAATCATGGAAATTGTCAGGGTTTTTTTTGCATACAACTGTAAATATATATATATATATATATATATATATAGAGTGTAGTCTAGTCAGTGTAGACTATATATACCGTGTAGACTATATATACAGTCAGTGCAGGCAGAGTATTAACATACAGTTGCGCTCATAAGTTTACATACCCTGGCAGAATTTATGATTTCTTGGCCATTTTTCAGAGAATATGCATGAGAACACAAAAACATTTCTTTCACTCATGGTTAGTGTTTGGCTGAAGCAAGCCATTTATTATCAATCAACTGTGTTTACTCTTTTTAAATCATAATGACAACAGAAACTGCCCAAATGACCCTGATCAAAAGCTTACATACCGTGGTGATTTTGGCCTGATAACATGCACACAATTTGACGCAAAGGGGTTTGAATTGCTATTAAAGATAACCATCCTCATCTGTGATCTGTTTGCTTGTAATTAGTGTGTGTGTGTAAAAGGTCAATGAGTTTCTGGACTCCTGACAGACCCTTGCATCTTTCATCCAGTGCTGCACTGATGTTTCCAGATTCTGAGTCATGGGGAAAGCAAAAGAATTGTCAAAGGATCTGCGGGAAAAGGTAGTTGAACTGTATAACACAGGAAAGGGATATACAAAGATATCCAAGAGAATGCCAATCAACAGTGTTCAAACTCTAATCAAGAAGTGGAAAATGAGGGATTCTGTTGAAACCAAACCACAGTCAGGTAGACCAACTAAGATTTCAGCCACAACTGCCAGGAAAATTGTTTGGGATGCAAAGAAAAACCCAGAAATAACTTCAGGACTCTCTGAAAACATGTGCTGTGGCTGTTTCAAGATGCACAATAAGGAAAGCACTTGAAGAAAGATGGGCTGCATAGTCGAGTCGCCAGAAGAAAGCCATTACTACGCAAATGCCACAAAGTATCCCACTTACAATACTTCAAACAGCACAGAGACAAGCCTCAAACCTTCTGGTACAAAGTCATTTGGAGTGATGAGACCAAAATTGAGCTTTTTGGCCACAACCATAAAGTCTACATTTGGAAACTAGTCAAAAAGGCCTGTGAAAGACGGAGGCGGATCACTGATGTTTTGGAGATGTGTGAGCTACAAAAGCACAGGGAATCAGGTCAAAATTGATGGCAGTATGAATGCAGTATGTTATCAAAAAATACTGGAGGAACATTTGCAGTCATAAGCCAGGAAGCTGTGTATGGGAGTATATGGACTTTCCAACATGACAATGATCCAAAACACAAGGCCAAGTCAACCTGTCATTGGCTACAGCAGAATAAAGTGAAGGTTCTGGAGAGGCCATCTCAGTCTCCTGACCTCAATATCATTGAGCCACTCTGGGGAGATCTCAAATGTGTAGTTCATGCAAGACAGCCCAAGAATTTCTAGGAACTGGAGGCTTTTTGCCAAGAGGAATGGGCAGCTTTACCATCTGAGAAGATAAAGAGCTTCATTCAGAAATACCACAAGACAGACTTTAAGCTGTCATTGATGTTAAAGGGGGCAATATACTGTATTAAGAACTGGGGTATGTCAACTTTTGATCAGGGTCATTTGGGTAGTTTCTGTTGTCATTATGATTTAAAAAGAATAAACGCAGTTGATTGATAATACATGTCTTCAGCCAAACACTAACCATGAGTGAAAGAAATGTTTTTGTGTTTTCATTCATATTCTCTGAAAATGGCCAAGAAATCATAAATTCTGCCAGGGTATGAAAACTTATGAGCACAACTGTATATATATATATATATATATATATATATACAGTATATGTACAGTGTAGTATATA
>BLSH010247574.1:248226-271156 GCA_018402905.1 Glandirana rugosa
AAAGAAAACCACCATAAACTAGCGGAGACGCAGTAAAGACTAGCGGCGATATTTGTTTCTTTCTCGCTGGTAAAACGTTTTTTTGTGTTTAAAGAATGAAAAAACGATTCAAAAAAGTGTCAAAATGTTCCGACATGTCTGCCCCAATATCGCATTACCGCTAAAAATCGCAGATCGCCGCCATTACTAGTAAAAAATTAAAAAAAAAATAAAAACCCCAGAAATGAATTCTTTTTTTTATCGCAAATATGAGGAAGAGTATAAATCGACCAAAAACAGTGAAAAAATATGTTTTTTTATATTTTTTTTTTGGATTTGAATTTTAGCAAAAAAGTAAGAAATTTGTGTTTTTTTGCAAAATGGTCGCTCTTTCTTTGTTTATAGCGGCGATCAGAAATGACGCAGAGGCGATCAAATACCACCAAAAGAAAGCTCTATTTGTGGGAAAAAAGGACGCAAATTTTGTTTGGGTACAACGTCGCACGACCGCGCAATTGTCAGTTAAAGCGACGCAGCGCCGAATCGCAAAAAGTGCTCTGGTCCTAAAGTGGGAAATTCTTCCGGGGCTGAAGTGGTTAAAATTAGAGAGAGGGGTAGTAATGTTTTTTGTTTTTTTTTTATGGCAATGAACTTGCATACAAGCATTAAATGGAGGAATTCTGAAATCACAGGTTCGATTCCAGCCAACATCAGGCACATAGAACATGTGATCTGAGAGGCATCTTCACAGGCAAATAGACGCCGCATGTGAGTTAATTTACTCCCTTTTGTGAGAGCTGAAGTTGTAATTGCCTTTAATTGGGGGTTATTTTAAGGCACTGCTGGAGTAGATTTGGGAGGTATAGTAAATCAGGGCCTATGTGTCATCTCACATACATTCATTTGGATCGGACTAAAGCGGAGTCCGGCCGTTTTCCCAGCAATCTTGGCAGGGCTGGTTCTGGACCAGATTTTGTGGTCCACTGGTGTCCACTCTCAGATGTTGTTTAAATATACCAGAAAGAGAGCAAAGTTGGATCTGCCCTGGGACTCTGAGAGCGATCAGCCAGAGAAAGCTGACACATGGAGCTTTGGCTTTTGGACTAAAGAAAAGGTTTGCAATAACTTTGTTTTGTGGGTGTCTGAAACAAGCCCTACACCGCTCAGTAAGGAATGCTGATGTTTAGTTAGAGCCGGAGAGGCAAGGATTTATTTTTCTGTTTTGTTTATTTTTACTTGCAACATTTTATCAATAAACCTGGCTGCAAACCAGATTTTTAAGAAACTGCTGTCTGAACTGTCTTCCTCCCATAGAAGCTGATTCCCACAAGAGGTAATCCCTCACTATATATATATATATATATACATACACTGCATTCAGTGTAGACGCTATACACAGTGCATTCAGTGTAGACTATATATATATATATATATATATATATATATATATATATATATACAGTCGGTGCAGGCAGTGTATTAATATATATATAGTGTAATATACATATATATATAAATATAAAGTGCATTCACTTTAGACTATGTATACAGTGCATGCTCTGATAAGGGTCTGGCATAGATTTTAGGGGAACTCCATGCCAAAATTTTTAAAAAATGGCATGGGGTCCCCCCAAAATCCATACCATGCCCTTCAGATCTGGTATGGATTTTAAGGGGAACCCTATGCCAAAATTGAAAAAAATGACACGGGGGTCCCCCCAAAATCCATACCAGTCCCTTCAGGTCTGGTATGGTTTTTAAGGGGAACCCGTGCCAATTTAAAAAAAAATGGCATGGGGGTCCCCCCAAAATCCATAACAGACCCTTATCCAAGCATGCAACCTGGCAAGTCAGGATGGGGGGGGCGAGTGAGCACCCCCCCTCCTGAACCATACCAGGCCACATGCCCTGGACATGGGGAGAGTGACTTGGGGTCCCCCCAAAGCACCTTGTCCCCATGTTGATAGGGTTTTTGGTGTGGTTTTTACTTTTTTGACACTTTTTTTTGGTGAATGGGTAGGGGTACGATGTACCCATTACCCATTTACATGGGGGGGCAGGATCTGGGGGCCCCCTTGTTAAAGCTCCCTGATAAGCCCCCTGCCTACAGACCCCGACAACCACAGCCCAGGGTTTTCGGGAAGAGGCCCTTGTCCCCATCAACATGGGGACAAGGTGCTTTGGGGTGGGGGCGCAGAGCCCCCCCTGCCCCAAAGCACCCACCCCCCCATGTTGAGGGAATGTGGCCTGGTATGGTTCAGGAGGGGGTGGGGCAGTCACTTGTCCCCCGATTCTGCCCTGCCAGGCTGCATGCTTGGATAAGGGCCTGGTATGGACTGGGGGGACCACACGCCGTTTTTTTCATTGATTTTTTATATATATTGCCAGGAGCCAGCAATTACAGCCACAAGCAAGTTTAAATGACATTTTTCCTTTAGAAATGTAATTTTGCGATGGCACTGTTCTACACATCACACAGTTGTGGTACTTTACAGGCAGACTCAGGGGACCCCCAAGGCATGATATTTAAAGGAAAATTTCATTTTATTGTTTCACTTTAAGTATTATTAAAATCACTGCTCCTGAAACAACAATAGTTTTTAAAACTTTTTTTGCATTGATACATATCCCCTAGGGCAGTACCCAGGTCCGCATACACTTTTTATGGCAATAGCTTGCATATAAGCCTTTAACCACTTGCAGACCCCCTTGTGTACTTTTACAGCAGCAAAATGGCACAATAGCGTGAATCGCCGTTTATAAACGGCGACTCACAAAGGCACGAGTAGTGGGCGGGCACATGCCGCCGCGCTCTCATGCCCACCGCATGCTCCCTGAGTGTGGCCGCGGGTCGGGCGGACTCGATGTTTGCTGGCGACCTGCGATTGCCTGTTAGAGAGGAAGAATGGGGAACCGCCGATGTAAACACGGCGGTTCCCCGTTCTGTCAGGCGGCGTGACAGTGATCTACTGATCCCTGTGATCGGGATCAGTTAGATCTGTCATGCCCCTGCCAGCCCAGACCTCATACAGTTAGAACACATATAGGGAACACAGTTAACCCCTAGATCGTCCCCTACAGATTAACCCTTTTACTGCCAATGACATTTACACACTAATCAGTGGGGTTTTTTTTAGCTGTGATCGCTGTACAAATGTCATTGGTCCCAAAAAAGTGTCAAAAATGTCCGATCTGTCCGTGGCAATATTGCAGTCCTGATAATAATCGCAGATCGCTGCCATTACTAGTGAAAAAAAAAATTTGGGAAAACGCCATAAATTAATTCTCATAGTTTGTAAACGCAGCAACTTTTGCTCAAACCAATCAATATACGCCAATTGCGTTTTTTTTTAACCAAAAATATGTAGAAGAATGCGTTTTGGCCTAAACTGATGAATAAATTCGTTATTTTTAAAAAAATTGGATATGTATTATAGCAAAAAGTAAAAAATATTGTTTTTTTTCTCAAAATTGTCACTCTTTTTTTGTTTATAGCGCAAAAAATAAAAATCGCAGAGGTGATCAAATACCACCAAAGGAAAGCTCTATTTGTGGGAAAAAAAAGGACGCCAATTTTGTTTGGTTACAACATCGCATGGCCGTGCAATTCTCAGTTAAACCGACGCAGTTCCAAATCGCAAAAAGTGCTCTGGTCAGAAAGGGGGTAAATCCTTCCGGGGCTGAAGGGGTTAAAATGAGCACTTTTTTATGTATGTGTCCCATAGACTTTAATAGGGAGTTAAAGGCCCATTCCTACATTTTACTAAGATGATTTTGTCTGTTTTGTAGATGGAATAGAAAATATATGGATTAGATTGACCTACTATGTGTTCCAGTCCTAAAGAAGTAGTGAATCAACGAAACACGTTGACTTTTTAGGGCGCTAATCCATATCTGTAATTGTATAAGGTTTTCTTTTTATATGTGTTTTATGACCAGACTTTTTATTGCATCTGTATAGTAAAAAATATGTATTATTTATATTTTTGAGTCCATATAATGCTTCTTATATATTCCTGGCAACACATCAGCTTCTAACCTCAGCTTGTTCAATCAAGCTTTGACAATAAAACCTTGAAGTGGATTGGTTTCTGTGTGGAGCTGCACCAAATTTTGCACTTTCAAGCTTTAGTAAATCAACCCCTCTAACTAATATGTCTTGGCCCAACAGCTCTGATCTTTATCAGCCCAACAGCTCTGATCTCTAAATTTCAAATTCAACAGTAAGAGTGACCTCTAAAGCACCAAGTGGCAGAAGCTTAGAATGTTTGTAGTAAAAGTCAAATTTTTGTCCCTTGAGCCAATGGGAGACATACAAATCTGGTGTTTTCTTGAAGGTTCTAATCACACCATTTAATATATAACTTTATTTGCACTGAAAATGTTAAAGTTTTAATTAATCATTTTAATAATTTTAACATGTACTTAGGAGCCAGTGCACTGAAGAAATAGATAGATAGATAGATAGATAGATAGATAGATAGATAGATAGACAGACAGACAGACAGACAGACAGACAGACAGACAGACAGACAGACAGACAGACAGATAGATAGATAGATAGATAGATAGATAGATAGATAGATAGATAGATAGATAGATAGACAGATAGATAGATAGACAGATAGATAGATAGATAGATACATAGATAGATCTGTAACCGACAATAATGAATTTAGTTCACTTTCTGCCTTATATGCAGAGACTGGGAATTGAAGTCATAGAGATCACACTGTTCAGACCTTCTCCAGAATGGGATATTTACCGTTAGCATATTTTATTAAATATATTTATTTAACAGTGCCCTTAGTGTTCATTTTTAAATTCAAACTCAAGAAATAAGTTGGTACAGAAAGCATACTAGAAACAGGAATAATAACTTTGATCTGACCAAGTGTTTTTTATTGTAATACCTGCTCAACTAAATAAAATGTTGAACTCATTTAAAGCCATAACAGTAACAATTTATTGTTGCGTTAGAATAGAAACCGGAAGCTCTCCAATAACAATACTTAACAGAACAAAGGCTTCTTTGCCAGTTATTTAGACCATTGGCTTGAGATAGAAATACGTGTTCGGCTTGCTATTACGTTGTCATGGACAGTTCTAGTGAAAAAAGGTCCAGGGTTCAGTTCCGTAGACTGCAGGAGAAAACTGTACAACACACATACTTCTTTAGGTACCTATAGGGAAAGAATCCCAAAGCCAGCATAGCAAGCATTCAATTCCAATTGCTGTTTGTCTGTGCTCTGCATTAAGGCAATTACTGAGAAAATCTACAAACAAGACCATGACAAGTGGTCCTTTCACTGTAATTACATTCATATTTGTGTATAATCAAAAACCTTATTGACTTCAATTTACATGGTGCAGGTGGGTAACATCACGACTGCAAACCAATCATGACCAAATACCTGCATGACGCTTTGTAAAAACAGCTAAAGTCAGATAAACTAGACACAATTATTCACTGTAAATTGTAGTTTAAAGCCGTGATAAATCAAAGTTGAAATCATTTAAGAAAGGGCAAAAGCTCAGGATCTTAAATACAAACAGTCTTGGCCCCTTTATAAATATAATAGCTGCAGTGTTGATATCCCATGTAAGCAACAAGAGATGTTAGTGGTGCTGATAAACTCTTGGGACCCTATGTAAAATGCAAGCTGAAGCCCCTAGTATTTTCTTATTATTAACGCCTACAGCACACAAAAATACACAATTTATTATACTTGTGAGCACAAAAGCCTATCCAAAGATTGTGATGATGTTTCTATTGATACGGTTAGAGTGAAGGGGAAAAGCATTCTTGAGTCAGGGTAGGAGCTGCCCCCTATCCTTGGCACATGAAGATAAGTAAATAAGATAAAATACACCATCAATTCACCTAGTCTGCTTCTGTGATACAGTTGCAAAGTGTTCTGATTCATCATTATTAACATTATCAAATATTTTTCTGTTATTTTCCTTTTTTTTTTTTTTCTCCAAAAACAAGAACACCAGGTGTATAGATTGGTATCATCGAGAAAATGGGTGAAGAGGCAGATAAAGGAACACAGAAGCTGATTTGTGGCTAATAAAGGTGATAATGAATTTCTTGTACTGTTTGCTCTTTGACTTTTACTTAAAAGTTTAAATTTACCTGATGGAATAATAATTGATGGATCAGCAGTTATTAGTGACTGTAACTGCCTATTCTCAGTGGTAGCCATACTAAATAATTAAGAATTGGCAGGAATATAAATCTACAATATGAAAGTTTCAGAAATCATTATGTTCCAACATGAAAAGGATTGCTATTTCAAATGCTAGTTTGTTTCTGAAAAATGTTTGTTATTCGGATTATATGCTGGTAGTACAACATATTTTTTCGTGTGTCACAACAATTTTACTACCCACAATTTTACAGCACAAGATTGTTCATGCAGGTCTACAGAATATTATTTTTATTGTGTTGGAAAATACATTTTTAATTAAATGTTTTCACGTTTACCAGTCATTTGCAAATTTTTTTGGTCATAAAACAAGCGCAAGTTTGCAAAATCTCTGCCAAAAAAATCCAGGCAAAAACAATTTGCCAATAATGGCCAACCTAAAGGTTGTGTAGATGGGCTATGTTTCTGAATGCTGTATTCCACATTTGCAAGCAGCACTACTCCTCAAGCAAACATGTGTGGACAAATGCATGTACAGTATGTTCCAAAAGTAGTACGTGAATTTGAGTAGAATATCACCTGCTAGTCCCAGGGTAAGTGAAAGTGCAGGGTGCTTTTGATCTGTTTTTGCCTTCAGTTGAAGGACATTTAAAGCAACAAGAATGGATCTCAATAGGGCTGGCTGCATCCAAAGCAAAGCAGGTCAAGTGCAACCATAGAACAGTCATCCATGCTTCTCAATTAAAGTAAACGGAAATCTAAGATTTCTAATTAATACATGCTTGCAAAGTAAATTAAATGCAGAAACATGAATCCCATCTGCCCAGCTGTTTAGTGTGGTGGGTCTGGAAATAATTGCTCAAGTATTACCATTTAACAAAAAAACAACTACTGTAATTTATAGGGATGTCTCCAGAAGCATTAGCAGTCATGCTGGAACCTAAATTAGGTCCTCTCAAGTGCAATGTCAACACCAAATATGGTGTGATGATGTCATCAATGGCACAATAATATAACATTAATTAACAAGGTTATATATGCAAATTACTTGTTTTAAGTGGTATGGAACTAGAAGGTCCAATTAGCAATACATTTAATGATCCTGACATTAGTTTCTATACCACTGGATGCCTCAAGAATAAAAAGCTTGCATTTACCCAATCTTAGAAAGAATCCACAAGCAGGTATATTTAAAAGAAACCTCTCATGAGCAAAACATGAAGGCTGCCATTGCTGATCACTCGTTATGAAAATGCGAGTTGCTTAGCTGTCATGTGGATCCTCTGGCTAAGATACATAAATCTATAAGGCAGAACAAGTATGCAGATACAAACTTCTGATTTTTCTCTGACTTTTTCTGCACTGCATACTTATTTCTGGCCAGTGAATAAACACAAGCTGAACCAGCAAGTTCAGCAATGGCAGCCACCCATATATCTCTTACAATAGGTTGATTTTAAAGACGTTTCAGCATCCTGATCTTTTCCAAATCATAAATGATTCCTCTAGGCTTATTCTCTACAACAAAAAACAATGTTCATAGTGCAGTAATGCACAGCAACATATCAGAAACGTAACTTTCAGTGATGGCACCTCATTGCTATGGGTTACTGTCCATTGTGCATCATTGCTGCTCTTTGCATTGGTTTATTGAATACATTTTTGTGCACCTTTATATCAATTGAACCAAACATATTCTGCACATTTTGAAAAGTCTCTTACACACCAGGAAAAAAAATACACCAAATGTATGTATAGTAAAAAAAAAAAATGTCATAAATAATTGCAGCACAACTGTCTGCTTTACGGTTAAATAGAAACGGTAACAAGAAACAAAATCAGAAGGAAACATTTTGCATTACAGGAATACTGAACATAATGTTAACAATAATTTCACTTTTGTACTATGAAGTCAAAGGAATATAGTATTTACACCTACAAAGTATTAAAGGTAAGAAGGAACAGAAATAAATTGTAATACTTTGTACGTAGAGCATGTTTGCTCTCAATATATATATGTAAAAAGTAAAGATTATGTTCATGTTTGTACAAAGCATTGCACTTGAAGAAATATTTTTCAAGCTGTTCAAGTTTCATGAAGATGATATTCACAAACGTGTAAAATTCAGACTTCTGTCATTACAGTTTTCCAGGCAGGGAACCACCGTAAAAAAAGACCTTCTATAAAAAAGTCGGGAAACCTGCTACACTTGAAATTGCCCTTATTCACAAAAGTGCCCAGTACATTGAAAAAATCTGTAAGATAGGCATGTCAATAAAATCTAACTTTCTGGCTCTAGACAAGTGTTGTACCTTATGTTCAAAAAGCATTTTATCACAGACACAACATTAGCAGGTTCATAATACAACTAGAAACTACAAAGATTTGGTTTCAAGCAGATCCTTATCACACAGATCTTTATCATGCTTTTAAGTACACTAGTATTTTATATTTGAAAAAACAACACCAAATACTCAAATTATCAAGCGACCAAAATTGATAACATAACATGTTGTAGGTACTGAAAATGGATATTGGTGCAGTTAAAAGCAAAATCTGTTGTATAATATACCGAATTTGTAGAAAGCTGTTATATCTTTGCTTTTACTTGCCATAGGTCCCATTTTGACATCATAGCAGTTACTCTAGGCAGTACAGTGGCCTTAAGATTATTGTTTTATATTGTCCGGACTGGGTCAAAGCCAGTAATCGACCAATGCAACATAGGACCACAAATATTAAAAAAGCATTTCCCTGTCCTTCATTTTAAATAAACCTGTTCCTCAAAGAAGTAGGTTTGTTTTAGAGTTGGGAAGGTAAGCAGCAGATAATTACTTTTGACTCACTCTCCCTCCTCCCTGTTTACCTGCCGCCCCTTGGTGATCCTTATCCTCCTTGATCTGAACCAAACCTGCTTTTTTGTCCTAAAAGGACCATTTATAGGTTTCATTTGAAAAATTATATCTGACAAAGAGCACATTGACTGCAGGTAAACTATCTGTTCCTCCACCAATAGGTATCACTACACTTCATTTTGTTGATCCAACTTGTATTCCCTTGGTATTTGTTTTGGGAAAGTTAGGAGTCTTAAACACTTTTACAACCTCATTGGCAGGTATCTGTTTATTAATAACTGAAATATTATAAGGACTTGTTCACATGGCCGTACTTATGCGCACACCAGTGTGAGGGCCGTGTTTTGCCTGCAAGGGATGCACAGGTTTTCTATGCATCAGTGTGTCGGCAGTCCCATTGATGTCAAACGGGACATAGCGGCTGCGTTGAAACAGCTGTTGCTCCCAAATTGACATCCGTGGGGGTGCTGGTGTGTGCCCCTGAATGCAGACAATGTGAGTTTGGGATAAAGCACCCACACCCACCCGTGTCAACAAGGCCTAAGTGTATATTTTTTTGGTATGTTACTCTGTAAATCATAGTAAGAAACTTCCTGACTGAGCTGAAGATTGCTTCATCACCTCAGTATGGAAATCAACAGAAAACACTGTTATCTTGGCAGACAGATTGTAAACTGTGATCACTGACACTTGATAATACAGCAAATGCAACCGACAATTTTAGCTCCACAACTAAGAGGAGGAAAAAAAGATTGCATTTTTTACTGGCTCCTATAATGTTATTATATACCCACAATACTCAGCACTAAAAATCCCAAACACTGAACATCACAGTGCAAATAGAGAAAAGAAAAAAGGGGTGACTGGACTGTGAAGGTGCCACTTAAACCTCAGGTTGAGACAAAGAGAATGCTCAATAATATAGATTTAAAAATTGATCATTTATTGTAGAAAATAATAAATTATCAATTTTTAAATCTATATTATTGAGCATTCTCTTTCTCTCAACCTGAGGTTTAAGTGGCACGTTCACAGTCCAGTCACCCCCTCTTTTTTCTTTTTCTTTTCTCTCATACAATTTTGTATGTGGTGCCGCTTATAGTGATTTATGTCTCTCATAACAATTTTTGTATATCAATGCAAATACATTCATACATGCATTGTACCAGTCAAACAAAAAAGCTGAAAAACAAAAAAGAAATCTAACTTATGACCAAAGAGTAAACAAATCTGATGAACAATATACTGTAATTAATACACTTTACTGTGGCAGCATATATCATAAATACCATATTTGTAGTATTGTGTATTGATGATATACTGTATAAAACACAACAAATGCTAACGAGAGTGCTCTTAAAGTGATTATTGGTATGTTGTAAGCTCTTTTTTGGAATCTCTCATGTCACAGCTCTATAACAATACCTAGATAGCAGCTGTGAAAACTCTGTGTTAAAAAAAGATTTTACCTCAAAGGTAAAGTCTTTTTTTTTTGCCTCTGTAGTAAGTCTGCCCAGATACAATGACACCATCCCTCTTTTGCAAATAGATTTGAATTATTTTTTCATAATATTTTACTTTAATTTCATTCTTATGGTTTGAATGTGAATAAAGTGACCTTTTTATATTTCAATATTTTTATTGATAAGTATGAGAAAACAGAGATACATAAACAATAAGTCCCCTCTGGGGAATACTGCCAAATTGTTATAAAAATGGTGGCGGTAGATGACTGAATAGAATGAGGATTTATATATACAAGTCACAAAAATCAGAACACACTAGAACCTTCATATCCCATTCTTGTGTATTTAAAGATTACCTAACCATTAAGACAATCAGGTGGGATGACTCTCTCTATCCTAGTGGCGGCCTGGCATTCAGAAAAGCAGGGTAAATCCCAACCAGGGAACTGACCCGAGCAGCAGAGCAGGTCCCCGGGAGCCCTCCCTCCGATCACCCCAAATGGGAGCTGGCTGTAGACCGGAAGGAATAAAGTGACCTTTTATGATACCTTTCATTATTCATATACAGTGCCTTGAAAAAGTATTCATTCCCCTTGAAATTTTCCACATTTTGCCATGTATCAACCAAAAATGTAAATGTATTTTATTGGTATTGTATGTGATAGACCAACACAAAGTGGCACATAATTGTGAAGTGGAAGGAATATGATAAATGGTTTTCAACATTTTTTATAACTCACATGTGGTGTTCATTTGTATTCAAGCCCCCTTTACTAACTAAAATCCAATTGCCTTCAGAGGTCACCTAATTAGCGAATAGAGTCCACCTGTGTGTACTTTAATCTCTGTATAAATACAGCTGTTTTGTGAAGCCCTCAGAGGTTTGTTAGACAACCTAAGTTAACAAACAGCAGCATAAAGGCCAAGGAACACACCAGACAGGTCAGGTATAATGTTGTGGAGAAGTTTAAAGCAGGGTTAGGTTATAAATAAATATCCCAAGCTTTGAACATCTCACGGAGCACTGTTCAATCCATCATCTGAAAGTGGAAAGAGTTTGGCACAATTGCAAACCTACCTAGACATGGCTGTCCACCTGAACTGACAGGCCGGACAAGGAGAGCATTAATCAGAGAAGCAGCCTAGAGGCCCATGGTAACTCTGGAGGAGCTGCAGAGAGCCACAGCTCAGGTGGAAGAATCTGTCTACAGGACAACTATTAGTCCTGCACTCCACAAATCTGCCCTTTATGGAAGAGTGGCAAGAAGAAAGCCATTGTTGAAAGAAAGCCATAAGAAGTCCCATTTGCAGTTTGCGAGAAGCCACGTGGGGGACACAACAAACATGTGGAAGAAGGTGCTCTGGTCAGATGAGACCAAAATGTACCTTTTTGACCTAAAAGCAAAACTCTATGTGTGGCAGAAAGCTAACACTTCACATCCCCTGAACACACCATCTTGTGTATTGCTTTTGCTTGTCTTGGGAAGCTGGTCAGAGTTGATGAGAAGATGGATGGAGCCAAATACAGGGCAATCTTAGAAGAAAACCTGTTTGAGTGTGCAAAAGACTTGAGACTGGAGTGGAGGTTCACCTTCCAGCAGGACAATGACCCTAAACATACAGCCAGAGCAACAATGGAATGGTTTAGATCAAAGTATATTCATGTGTTAGAATGGCTCAGTCAAACTCTAGACCTAAATCCAATTGAGAATCTGTGGCAAGACTTGAAAATTGCTGTTCACAGATGCTCTCCGTCCAATCTGATAGAGCTTGAGCTATTTTGCAAAGAAGAATGGGCAAATATGCCACTCTCTAGATGTGCAAAGCTGAGTGAGACATCCCCAAAAAAGACTTGCAGCTGTAATTGCAGTGAAAGGTGGTTCTACAAAGTATTGACTCAGGGGGTCTGAATACAAATGCACGCCACACTTTTCACATATTTATTTGTAAAACATTTTGAAAACAATTTATCATTTTCCTTCCACATCACAATTATGTACCACTTTGTATTGATCTATCACATAAAATCCCAATAAAATACATTTACGTTTTTGGTTGTACCAAAACAAAATGTGGAAAATGTCAAGGGGTATGAATACATTTTCAAGGCACTGTGAAATCTTTATTTTTTAAATTAGCATTTAATATAGCATACTTCCATTGCAATGTCCTTGCAAAGAATTCTAAGAATTCCAATAAGACAAACCAACAGTAGATGCTCATTCAATAACTGAGACTGTGTAAAAAAATGAATAAACTAGAAACAGAAATGGGTTTGTGTCCTGCCTCTATTCATTCTTCAGAGCTAGTGTTCTGAATAGGTCTGAAAATAAGGGGATCAATTTACTATTGTTTTCTGCATAGAGTTTAAACTTGCAGTCAACAGACTTTAAAGCTTCACCTTCTAGCTTAACAGGACCAATCTGAAATATTCATGTGTAATATTTCATATGTAGCTGGCCAAAAATGTAAAAATGACTTAATCTTTGGTTGTAACGAATAAAAAAACTAAGAAAATATTTATACCACTGTTAAGGTAGTACTAAAGCCTACTGTATTTAACCAGAAATGCATTTGTATATGTTAAATCAGCACATTGCTGTCAATTAAAGCTTTCAGCAATGTATAGAATAGCTTAATTTTTAAGCACTCAAGTTGGAGCCACCTATTTCTTCAGTACTGTTTCCTGTAGTTATGGTTAGGGAGGGCTCCCTCATATCATCATCAATAAGTCTATTTATAAAATAACTCTCAAACATTTGCACAGCTGTCATAATTACCCACATATTTGTCTAATATTTTTTATTTTCTGTCATCGTCAGCTCCATCTAGTGGCCATAATGAGGTATTTTCCTGATTGAGGTATTTTAGGGAAAAAACACACTATGGCCACTAGATGGAGCTGATGATCATAGAAAAGAAACATATTAGGCAAATTTCAGTGATTTTTCAATACTGATGCATTTGCACAGCATTTTTTTTTTTTATAAATAGATTCCTGAGAATCAGCTAATATTCTTCCTTTGACTACAAGTCCCATCATTCACTGCACAGCACATGTATGTCCCCTCATAAAAAAAATTGTGACCAACATGAGACACTACCTATGCACATCAGAACACAGTCGTTTTATCACTGGAAAGCACATGCATGGGTGGCTCTGGGAAAGATCCATTGGAAAAGGAGACACCTGCAAACAGTAAAGTGGGGGGCAGAGATTATTGGACCAGTCAAATCAAGAAGTAAGGAAAGCTTTACAAACAGGAGAAAAAGGATGTCCATAGACGGTTAATTTTTTGGGCTTGCTGATTGCAAAAAAAAGTACAAACAGATTCCCCTATTCACACATGCGAGGTGGGAGGAAGAATCCTCCCTGCTGTGTTCCATTGTGTTCTGATAGCTGGAATCCTCCATTGTCAGAATACACTGGTCAGTAGCTGCAGTTGATTAACTGCAGGCCGCTGAGTTTTCCAACAGTTCCATTCAACAAAAGTTAGTCCCTCCTGAAAATTTGGATCCATCTATAGCAGCTTCAGCATCTAAGTGTGGACCTCCACTGTAATTATCACTTTCATTTGCTTTAAAGCTCAATTATTAAAGTGAGGATACATAAAAAGTTGGATATTAAAGGGGCTACTTTTATATATACAATGTGACAGGGATGTATAAGATGGTATTGTTACGAAAAATAAGTGTCTATTTTACAGCGAAAATTGTGACAATTCATACAAGTCTATGTGGATGCCTTTTTTAATTAAAAACATATTATTTCAATAAAGAAGCCTTTAAACTGTTTTTTTTTTCTTAATTGAGGCACCCTAAAAGTATCAGATGTCATGTATTTTTTCTTATCCATTTATAAGTTGGAGATGTGGTGCCATGTGATCATCCATCAATCCTCTCCTCTAATACCTACACAACAAATTACATTAAAGTGGAATTCAAGTATAGATCTAAGCTAAAAACTGCTCCCACCCCTTTCTAACTCCTATTCTAATTACCCTGCTTATACTTACTGTATTTTCCAGCGTATAAGGCGACTGGGCGTATAAGACAACCCCCTAATTTTCCAGTTAAAACATAGGCTTTGCCCTATACTCGCCATGTAAGACTACCCCCTCCTATTAAATATTGTATCCCGCTGGATGTGCCCTAATATGTACTGTAGCTTCTGCTACATACAGAACTTCTCTATTATTAATTAATTAATTATTAATATTTTAGCCCGCTGGATGTGTATACAGTAAGCTTCAGCTACTTACAGAACGTCCCTGTGCTGTAATACTGTATGTAGCCAATCACGGCAAGCGGTGTATTTCTATTAATGCATACAAAGCCTGCTCCGATTGGAAAAGTTTGTATAAGTCCGCCTCTCTGACTCAGTCAATCCGAGCAGGCTTTGTATGCATTAATAGAATACACCGCTTCCCGTGATTGGCTCAACACGGTACATAGAATATTACAGTACAGGGACGTTCTGTAAGTAGCTGAAGCTTGCTGTATACATATCCAGCAGGCTAAAATATGAATGATCGAGATGTTCTGTATGTAGCAGAAGCTACAGTACATATTAGGGCACATCCAGCGGGCTAAAATATTTAATAAGGACGTTCTGTAGCTACAGTACCTGGCGTATAAGACGACCCCCAATTTTTGGGGTATCTTTTTTACTATAAAAAGTCATCTTATACGCCAGAAAATACGGTACCTATTTTCAGGGCACTCCAGTCTGTGATCATGTCATCTCTCCAGTGGCCAACTTCAGGGGAGAGGAGAAACAATGGCTTGAATGCATAGGTGGTGACATCACCCATAGGCTTACTATCTGGCATCTGTTGTTGGCTGTCCCTTCTTTCCCCTGAAGTCAGCTCCTGGGAGCCAATCACATAATGAGACTGAAGCACCTTGAGAATAGGCAAGTATAAGCACCTTCCTTCTACAGGGTAGTTAGAATAGGAGTTAGGAGGGGGTTGGGAGTCGTTTTAAGCTTAGTTAGATCTAGCCTGGACATCCAACGTATGTGTGCATTTCAGAAGCAAACTATCTGTAATTCACAGCAGTAAAGAACCATGAACAATGCATTAAAAAGAAGCTATATGTAGCTTTTAAGAATGGTTATAGCTGTGATATGAGCAGTCTGTCGCTTTGACAAGAAGTTAGTATGCTTTTTACAAGCATTTAAAGTGGAACTAAACCCACTAATTTTACAATTTCCCAAAACAGTTAGGGCTTTTTCACACACACGGATCGTTTGGGTCCGCCTGTCAGTTTTTCAGGCGGACCCAAACGGATGCTCCATGTACTTCTATGGAGCGGCGGATGTCAGCGGTGACATGTCCGCTGACACCTGATCCGCTCCGATCCGCCAGAAACAGACGGATGGGAACCCTATTTTCCATCCGCCTGGCGGATCAGATCGGATGAACACGGACAGACGGTCCGTGTTCATCCGATTCTCCATAGAGGAGAATGGAGCTCTGACAGGTCCTGTCATCCGCCGGCTCAGCGGGGATCAACGGATGGATCCCCGCTGAGCAGCGGAGCCCATCAAAACGGGCTCAACTTGTGTGAAAGAGCCCTTACATTTAAAGCATGCTGTGAATGAAAACTATTACGGTTCATTTTTTCTCTCAACCAAACAGACAAGCCAACAAATGGCTGGTGTTATAATTGATCACATGTGCAGCACCATGGTAATTGTAGGTCAACAGAGGCTAAGATGGCAGCTTCCTTGGCTGAAAGCATACTGATAGGAGGGTTTAGTACTGCTTTAATAATCAGAGGGTTCAGCTTAAAACTGACATAAGTATATCAGATTTTCAAGGACATGTACTGTATAGATTCTGCTGAGAAGGCTTGACTCTAGCCTTATTCCAGGGAAACAAGCGTTATTGGTCAAAATTAGTCTGGTCAATTAACTACTTCCAAGGATGATGGAACAAGTTATCATCTTTAAATGCACTGTTTAGATTAGACAGTGTTTGTCATATGTCTACAGTGGTTTAAAGAAAAACTATAACTTTTTTTGGTCATCTTTTTTAAATCTTTTTTTTTTACAGTTTAAAACTCTTTAAAATTTCTATAACTTTTTGTTTCACAAATACATATTTTATACAGGGTACCTTCAAGATATTTAATTAACAAAGCATTATGGGGTTTTTTTAAGAAAGAGTGCACAACAAGGCTGTTTACTTTCAGACTCCATTTTGTCTCCCATTCTTTGAAACTTGAGCTCTCTGAACAAGGCAGGTATGGAGGGGGCACGAGAACATTTGGAGTTTCATCTCCATTGCCTGTAGGAACCCAACTTTCAGCAAACCTATCAACGTCATTTTACAAAGATATCCTCTTCAGCACAACAACTTGGTCCTCACCTGGTTTAGAATATTGTGATGTTGCATAAATAACCTCATCTGGAATTACTGTTGCTATTAGTAATGAGAAAAAATGTGACCAATAACTATACAGGTAAAAGCCAGCTCCATCTTCTGTCTGGAAATTAAAATATAAAATGTTTACTGTATATGCAATATTTCATACTGCTCCAAATTATGTACATATTTATTATTAAACCTGACAATGCTAAATAATAAATATATATTAAAATTCCTTACAAGATAGATGTGGCACTGTGCTAGACAACAGTGGTATATATGATATGTAATTTAAAAAATTACCATTATCCAGGTGAACCTTTATTGAAACATCTATGAATTTACTTTAACACTGGATCATACCTATGTAGTTCTCAGCATTATATTATTATACAGGATTTATATAGTGCCAACAGTTTGCACAGTGCTTTCCAATGTAGGGGGGGGGGGCGGGTACAATACAGTTCAATACAGAAAGGACAAGAGGACCATGCTTGTGGAGTTTACAATCTAAATGGAGGGGGAGGTGGTACAAAAGGTAATAGCTGCGGGGGGAGGGGTGGGGGGTTGTGATTTGATGGATGTGGCTCAGGTACAGCTCTTAGGTGGAGGTGGGGTAGCCTTCCCCGAATAAGTATGTTTTCAGGGATCTCCTAAAGACATACAGGGTAGGGGCTGACTGGATATCCCAGGGCAGGGTGTTCCAGAGGGTGGGAGAGGCTCAGGAGAAGTCCTGGAGGCAAGCATGGGAGGAGGTAACAAGGCAGCTAGAAAAAAGGAGGTCTTGGGAGGAGCATAGAGGATTTGGGCAATATCTATAGAAGAGGTTAGTGATGTAGTTGGGGGCAATGTTGTGGATGGCCTTGTATGTTGTGGTTAGTATTTTTAAGTCTAGCAGCAGCATTCAGAATAGACTGAAGGGGGATAGCCTTTGTAAGGATAGGCCAGTGAGGAGGGAGTTGCAGTAGTCGAGGCGGGAAATAACTAAGGAGTGAATAAGTTGTTTTGTGGTGTCGTTAGGAAAGAGCGAACTCTGGAAATGTAAGGCGGCAAGATGTAGCCAGTGATTGGATGTGGGGGCTCAAAGAGAGGTCAGAGTCTAGGATTGCACCCAGCAACCTGGCATGTGTGGAGGGACCAATGGTTGTACCGTTGATCTTGATGGTAAAGTCATGGAGAGGGGATCGGGGAGGAGGAAATATTTCAAGCTCAGTTTTAGAAGGATTGACATTGAAAAAATGGTATGACATCCATACTGATGTGTCACTCAGCAAGTTTGTATTTAATTATATTCAATTTTACATTGTTATTATATAATCTAGTTTTCAATTATAAATCAATTCGGACATTTTTACAGGTAAACAAATATACCATTTTTTTTACAGATCTTCTCAACTACATTTCAAGGAAGTATAGTATGCTACATAAGAAAAATAGTGTGAGTGCTTTCATGTAAACAATTAAATGAAATAAATTTAGGATAATATAATGGCAGTCACCGGCTAGGAGTTCAAACTTCTTTTAGAAATCTCCCTGGTTATGAACAATGATCCATTCCAAATTGTCCATTCACCCAAAAATACAATAAAGTTCATTATATTGTTTATTGTAATTTGACATTTTAAATCCACCATCTACTCTAGGTAAATATAGCATGATGACACTGTTGAGGACTGCAATCTCTCAAACTGTGAAACAGGTAATAAGCTTAGGTATAGCGCCAGTTGAAAAGTGTTCCTTGAAAAAACTTCATAATGATTCCAAGGCTGGTATTTAAATTTGCTGCTTACTACTATGTAACCATATCCTATTCACATGCATGTACTGCCAAAAAGGCGGTATGACACTTCTCCAGGTGGGTTTCCTGAAGGAAAGAGTGGACCATGCCTGCATAATGCGTGTTGAAGCTGCCACTTGTGGTCTCCATTGGAAGCCCATGTGACAGAGGAAAAAGCAGAAGCACAGCTGGGAGGCATGAATGGTGCTTTGTCATACTATATAAGGAAATGCCTGAACGACGAGCTTCATGGCAGGACCACCAGGTATTTTTTAACAAAAGCAAATTTTAAAATATTAAAACGAAATACTTTTGAAATTAAATTAATCCGTTAAAGCATATATGAGATTTTAGTGATTGGGTTTAAATAAACTTGAAAAATGGCAAAGTCTACACAAAGGTGAAATAAACACTTCTCAAACCATTATTATATGAAAAACTTCTAAAGCAAAGAAGCATAGCAGAGCATCACTCTATGTAGATTATTTTAGGACAGATAGGGGGGACTTCAATAAAGTGATAATGACACTTTTCTGGCTGTATGGCCCCTTAAATTGGCCTGAAACAAATTCATGAAAGCTTTGTGCCAGTTTTGGTAACAACAGATGCACCAGATTCAAGTAGTTCTTACTGCTGCCATTTTTAGGATCTGTCGCTGTGGCTGCAACAGATTTGAAAATAATTACTGGCAGTTCGCAGATAAACAAACAGGCAATAATTGAAACCAACTCTGAGCTGGTTTACAGAGAGATGCCAGTGGTCAGAGTTGGGCATGTGTGCCAGGAAGCTCATGTACAGCTAGGATGCTGGCAACTTCTGACATCCTAGCAAGTAGTGACTCATCCCCGGACCCATTCAGCTGCCAGGTGCGAGATTCCTTGGCAGACAGCTGACAGTTTAAGTGTTTGTAAAGGCATTTTTTTGAAATAATAACAAACATGTTATACTTACCTGCTCTGTGCAATGGTTTTTCACAGAGCAGCCCTGAGCCTCCTCTTCTCTGGTCCCCCGCCGGCACTCTGGGTCCCTTTTCCCTGCCCCTATAGCAAGCCGCTTGCTATAGGGGCACGCATGCTTGCTCCCGAGTCCTGCTCTCTGTGTCCATAAGACACAGAGAGTTTGGCTCAACCCACCTCCCGCTCCCTCCTCACTGGCTGTAAATCAACAGCAGTGGGAGCCAATGGCTCCTGCATCTCAGCCAATGAGGAGGGAGAGACCCGGGAGAGCCTCGGCTCTTGTGCACATGGTTGGATCGAGATCGTGCTTAGGTAGCGAAGCCCCAGTTGCAGGCAGGAGTCCCATCTGGTGTAGAGAGGGGAGAGGAGGTTGTTGATCAGCACAGTTTGTTGATCTGCTCTGTGAACACACAGCACAAAAGGTAGGTTAGCAGGGAAGCAAGAAATCTACTGCTAGAATGTTGTGTGTATGCCACTCTGTAGGGAGGCCAATTTGGCATTACATTCTCTTCTTGGGCTTTTATTATCTATTGCTGGAGCTGTACACTGCCCTCATCCTCAAAACTTTTCTCTGCTGTCTGCCAGGCTCAGTGCTGCCACAGGGATTACTCTTCTTTCATTGGTACCCATTTTGAAATTTCCTGTTGCAAGTTTGTATCCATTTTGATTGCTGTGTGCATTCATGCTATGAGTCACTGTGCAAAAAATGTCTGTTCCAGGGCCTTAAAGGGCAACTCCAATGTTGTGGAAAATATGGCAAAATAATATAGCATATATATATGCAACATAAGCCATATTGCCATATTGTAATTGTATGTTATTAAAAATGACCTTTCCTTTTCAATCTGAAGAGCTGTCATTTTCTGTAAAATTCAACGCATTATGGCAACCTGTACACACCAACTGTATACAGAATGCTTCCACAATTCTCATTTCCTGCATGTGTCATTGGCTGACTGATTTTCTCAGAAGACCAAACTAAGATACAAGTCAGATTTTAATCATCCTCTGAAACTAAAATTTCATTTTTGTGAGATTTTCCTAAAGGGTTAATCACTTCTTAACCACTTCAGGCCTGGAAGGATTTCCCCCTTTAGGACCAGAACACTTTTTGAGATTCGGCACTGCGCCGCTTTAACTGACAATTGCGCGGTCGTGCGACGTTGTACCCAAACGAAATTGACGTCCTATTTTTCCCACAAATAGAGCTTTCTTTTGGTTGTATTTGATCACCTCTGCGGTTTTCATTTTTTTGCGGTATAAACAAAGAGCGACAATTTTGCAAAAAAAAAAAAACAATAATTATTTTTGCTATAATACATATCCAAAAAAAATATAAAAAAAAACAAACGTATTTATCAGTTTTGGCCGATATATATTCTTCCTCATATTTAAAAAAGAAAAAATTGCAATCGGCCTATATTGCGCAAAAGTTGCCGCATTTACGAACAATGAGAATTAATTTATGGGGTTTTTATTTTTTTTCTATTTTTTACTAGTAATGGCGGTGATCTGCAATTTTTAGCGGGACTGCGAAATTGTGGCGGACATGTTGGACCATTTTGACACTTTTTTGGGACCATTGGCACTTATACAGCGATCAGTGCTATGAAAATGCACTGATTACTGTATAAATGTCACTGGCAGGGAAGGAGTTAACAGTAGGGGGCACTCTAAGGGTTAACTGTGTTCCCTGGTATGTGTTACTAACTTTGTGGGGGTTGGGCTGAGTGGGGGAGGAGAGTGATAGCGGCTCCCATATACAGGGAGCATACGATCACATTCCTTTCCCCCCATCAGAATGGAGATCTGTGTGTTTACATACACAGACCTCCATTCTGTCACTGCGGGGGAGCGATCGCGGGTAGCCAGCGGACATCAAGTCTGCCCTACCCGCTTCCTGGCTCCCCCGTAACATGGTGAACGTGCGAGCGCACCTCCGGCAGCGCGCTAGCTCATGATCTGCGATCTCGCAGCCGCCGTCATATGACAGTGGTTTGCGATATCGAGCCAAATTGCCGCCATCAAGCCATGGCAGGCGGTCGGCAACTGGTTAAAGGATGCAGACCTTGCAGCTTTCCTCATTGGAGCACTGCAAGTGCAGCAGCTGAATGATAATAAGAAAGTCACTCTATTCAGAATCAGAATCCAAAAGACACAGAAGAACAAACAGCTTTTTCTTCATAGGAGAAACAGGTAAAAATCTGCAACAAAGTTTGTTAAAATCCCTGCAATGTACATTACCCAGAGAGGAATATTTTTTTCACAACAAACTGGAGTTACTCTTTCATTAAAATGGGATTTCAAAATATGCAGAGAAGAGCAGTTGTAACTAATGTGAACTAGTTTGATTTCACTGCTTACTTTTGGGGAAACATTAAACAAGAAATTCATTGGTTGCCCTGGGATACAACTGCAATTGTGTGCTTGTTTTCTTCTCTTTAGTTTTAGTGAATCAGTCCTACAGCTTCTTGTGATGATATGTTATGGATTTAAAGTGTATCTATAACCCAAACTTTATTTTGTTTTGTTTAGGATAGACTAGGGAAGGTTTAGAATGGGGTCAGCAACAAGTTGATTGCGATCTACCTTCAATCACAGCCATGTTGAGGCATGGTGTAGACCCACCAAACTACATATTATATAATATTTTTCCAGAATGCAGCAGCCTACAAATAAATGGAGCTCAATACAAATGCCATACCTGTTACATGAACAGATTTTTTTTTTTTAAAGAGACCCCTTTGGACTTGCACTTCATACCTAGTGTCTTGCACTTAGTAGTTACTATTAACATGAGGGGTCTAAAAGTTGAAAACGATTTGGGATTCTTAAGCCCTTGCTGGCGAGAGCACACATATATGTGGCCTCATGGAAGTGGGTCTTTATGCGTGTTATGGCATATATGCATCTCTGGGTTTGTGTTAAAAGCAAACTGCACAGCGCGCTCCCAGAATAGAGACTATGCTCTAACTGAGAGCTCCAGGTCTCCTACTAACGATCGGGAAGCAGGAGGCCTGCTTCCCGATCACCTGATCGCTGTTATAGCCTCTGATTGGCTATCACAGTGATTAGTTACTGTACAGCCCTCCCTTGCGTGTGTTTTCTCCTCTTGATTGGACATTGTAACCTTTTTTCCTTGCTGGAGGAGAAAAGTGTAAACAGAGAAGTGAGTAAAAAAATTATAAAAAAATAAAGAAAAAACAGCTAGATCAGGGTTCAATCTAGGGCAGTTTCAAGGAAACCGGATGGGTCCCTGGTAAAGCTTTGGCACTTTCCAGGATGGCTGTCCGGGATTTCTCAGCAGACGGGACAGGCATGACACACGTTTGGAGCATGCATGCTCCTTCATCAGGCGGTCCTGATGAAG
>BLSH010247574.1:278439-309804 GCA_018402905.1 Glandirana rugosa
ACTTCGGACGGTTCAGACCGTTATCGAATCGTTCAGTAAAAGTTTGAACGTCGAGTTAACGAACGATAGACCCAGGAATCGATCTGCCCACGATACCTCCGTGGGTACGTACGCACATGGACTTGGTCCGCCACACGTAGGTGTCTGTACGTGTCGTGGTTATTTGGTACGTGTATGGGGGAGGAGTGTCCTCAAACGGGCTGTCGTCGTCCTTGGATACCGTTCCTGTAGTCTTCTTGTCACGACGTCAACCCTGTCGCGACCTCGCCACCCATCCTATCCATCACCCCTAAAAAAAAATGGAATGTACAACGTCGCACGACCGCGCAATTGTCAGTTAAAGCGACGCAGTGCCGAATCGCAAAAAGGGCTCTGGTCCTAAAGCTGGAAATCCTTCCGGGGCTGAAGTGGTTAAAGTGGTTGTCACGAGTTGACAACCACTTTAAGGTAAAAAAAAATCCCCACTACCTATCCTACCCACCGCTCCAGCGCTGTCCCAACTGCAGCACTGTTCTTCTGATGTCCTTGCCATAGGTTCCTGCTGCTGTCGGGCAAACTCCTGTGAGGAGGGGGTATGTGCATGGTTTATTGGTGCTGTGCATGTCTGTGGATGCACACCGCCTGGTTCAGGTACACGCATGCATGGGTGCCTCCATAGCACCCGTCTAGCTAAGGACCCAGATAGCAAGCAATTGAGCTGCAAGTTTGAAAATGACTTGCTAAGCTATTGCCAGACTTGGCAGGCTTCACAAGTTAATTGCACAATTGCAACAAGTCTGCAATGCATTACTCCAGATCAACTTTCTTTGCAAACATTCTGCATGTCTGCTGCAAGTTCTGGTTGGTATGTTGTGCAATAGTCCTCCCACCACTGGGGTCACTGTGGCTAGAACTTGTGCTTGATGTGCTCTGCAAGTGTACAACTTGCCAATGAAAATGTGCAGAAAGTTAACAAATGTTTAATTTCAATGCTGACACAATTTTGTGGCAAGTTATCCTTGCTATCTGGGGAGGCACCCTGGAGGATAGAGGGGCAGACACTGGCAGCAGGGGACTGCCAAAGAAGAGGTAGGAGGTAAAGGCCGATCTGTGCAATGTCATTGCACTGAGAAGGTCAATATATCATATTTTTTATTTTAATAAAAAAAAAATACCTTTAGTATCACTTTAACCGCTTGCCGACCGCTGATCGGCATTTAACGGCGATAGAGTGGCTCTGTAAGGCAAAACGCCGTCATATGACGGCGGCTGCCAGATCGCGCAGAGTGAGCGCGCACGCGCCGCCGGAGGCGCGCCCGCGCGCTCACTGTGTCCGGGGAGGGCCAGGGAGCGGGTGCGGCGGATTCGATCTCCGCCGGCTACCTGCGATGCCCCCCCCAGGAGTGAAAGAACGGAGGTCTGTGTAAGTAAACACGGACCTCCGTTCTGTGAGGGGGGAAGGACTGTGATCACAGCCTTCCTTTACATGGAAGCTGTGATCATTTCCCTTCCCCTGTTAGGGCAGCCCCCATACAGTAAGAACACGCCCAGGGAACACAGTTAACCCTTAGAGCGCCCCCTGCAGGTTAACCCCTTCACTGCCAATGGCATTTACACAGTAATCAGTGCATTTTTATAGCACTGGTCGCTGTATAAATGCCAGTGGTCCCAAAAAAGTGTCAAAATGTTCCGACATGTCCGCCCTAATATCGAAGTACCGCTAAAAATCGCCGATCGCCGCCATTACTAGTAAAAAATAAAAAAAAAAATAAAAACCCCAGAAATGAATTCTCATCATCCGTAAACGCGACCACTTTTGCGCAAACCAATCAATAAATGCCGATTGCGATTTTTTTAATCACAAATATGAGGAAGAATATAAATCCGCCAAAACCGATGAAAAAAATGTTTTTTTATATTTTTTTTTTGGATTTGTATTTTAGCAAAAAGTAAGAAATTTGTGTTGTCGCTCTTCTTTTGTTTATAGCGGCGATCAGAAATGACGCAGCGGTGATCAAATACCACCAAAAGAAAGCTCTATTTGTGGGAAAAAAGGACGCAAATTTTGTTTGGGTACAACGTCACACGACCGCGCAATTTTCAGTTAAAGCGACGCAGTGCCAAATCGCAAAAAGGGCTCTGGTCCTAAAGTGTGAAATCCTTCCGGGACTGAAGTGGTTAAGCATTTTTCACAATCAAACCATTTTATTTTACCATTGGTTATGTCTGTTTTGTAATGACCTTTCTGTAAATAATTATTGCATGACTTTCTTTCCTTTTAATTACACTAATATAGAAAATGTGTTACACTGAATCTCTGGATGCTCTAAGTAGAAACTAAAGAATTTTAGCCTCTTAGAAGAAGCTACCTTAGTATAAATTCATTTTCATTTCTGTCTAGGTGTGAGTGAGATAGATATTTTTAAAGGTCACAGTTATAACATTAGATGCAAAACATGTGGTGGCTGCTACCATTTGTATGTAAGTATAGGACTAACTGCTCAGTGATGATCAACCTTAGTCTGCTGGCACTTAGGCAGGCTACAAGTTATCCAATTTTTCTTCCTTCAACCATGGGTTGAAGGAAAAAAAATGACTCAATTCCCCTATCAACACTGAATGCCCACGGAATCCCTCCTTCAATTCTCATCAGTGTATTCTGATGGTGGAGAAGTATCCCCACTGTCAGAATACAATGTCGCAGCAGGGAAGATTCCCTCACCTGCATCGAATGTGTGGATAAGTAAATCTGGTCAGTTTTTCTTTCATTCAACTTACTGATTCATCTATGGGCTACCTAAGTCTCCATGGACACTTGGCTTAAAAAAACGCCAGTTCCCTTGGCAGAAAAAAACACTCATATAGAGTTTAGTGTTTTTTTGTCAGAAAGCTCCAATCAAAAACGCAAACCGGAAGGGGTTTTTCCTGCCTCTAAGCGCTGAGCCTAAAATATGCCTCTAAACGTCCTAATGTGCATGGACATGTAGGCTAACATTGAGCTGTTTCTACAGGAAAAACACAAAACTCCCGTAGAAGCAGTGATTTTTAAGCCAGTGTGCATGGAACCTTAATGTGACAGAAGGTTAAGGAAAATGTTTCTAACACTTCCCAACAGCACTTCTAATCTTTCTCCACTCTATCTAAAACAAAAAAAAATTGGCTTGAGATACATTTTAACTTGTGATTAGAACATACTATATCTTTACCGAAGGCATGCTTATAATGCAAACCGCCTGAATAATGAGAAACTCACTGTCTAATCTCTAACAACCCTAACCACAAAAGCATTTTCAATTTCTTACTCATGTCAAACAGATCCATTCTTGGGCTGAAGTCCTTGCAACTGTCAACAGATCCACAGAATGCAGAATCCATGCTCCTTTGAAGTGCCCCCAGTGCCTTTTTATTGATGTGCTGCGTATTGACATAGGTAGGTGCATTGCTTGTCTGACTTGCTGATTTCCTTTCTGGAACACTGTAAATGTCTAAAGAAGCTAAAATACAACGCAAAGCCTTTTATCAGTACCATATCAGTAGTTCAGGAAGCTAATGGTTTGCTTTAAAAAAAAAAAAAACAATACCTGCTAAATATACTGTAATCAGGGGCAATGAGCATGGGTTTAATTCATAGGAAGCAATGACATGAGATCATCCAGAACATAGTAAGAGATGGCTTCTAATGATAAATACATTATAGTAGTATTATATTAATGTATTTAAACTGGTTGCAAACTCTTACATACACTCACCAAAGTGACTAGACTCGAGTGATACACAGAGATGAAATAAACACTTCTACATAAATTGTACCCTGCACAGCACAGAGATGAGAGTTTAGTGT
This sequence comes from Glandirana rugosa, assembly GCA_018402905.1. NCBI lineage: Eukaryota > Metazoa > Chordata > Amphibia > Anura > Ranidae > Glandirana > Glandirana rugosa. Next base: position 282,260 of record BLSH010247574.1, read on the forward strand.
AACCTGAGATCTGAGTGGAGGTAATAGGAGCGTACAGATGGGAGCAGTAGATCAGACTAGGCAGTGGACCCCAGCACGGGAATGTACTGGATGAAAAGCAGACCAGATCTCACAGCGGTACTGCAGACCCTACTATAGCAGACTGGAAAGCAGAGGAGACAGAGAACACCCGGAATATAGACCAGGGATCGCGCCAGGTGGCAGACAAGTAAATCTAACAGAGCCACATGGAAGTCATTCCAAAGAAGAAAAAAGTGGGAAACAGGTGCACAGGGAAGGAGCTCAGATGCAAGCAGAAGTTTTGCTTGAACACTGGACATGTGGAGGATAATCCTTAAAATAGGTGCGGTCAGTGGCGGTTGGTGCTCAAAATTTGGGGGCACAAACTAACATCACCCCCTCCGGGAGAGACAGACGGCAGAGATCACAGGCCACCCCCCCACGCGGGAGACAAATAGCAGCGATAACCTGCCACCCCGCCAATCCCCCCGCCGCGGGAGACAAACGGCAGTGATAACCCACCACCTCGCCACCCTCCTGCAGTAGGAAACAAACGGTGGGGAGACACTAGACACTGTGAATGTGCCATGACAATGCTGCCTTACCTTATGGAGTGGGGGGAAGGAAGAGCCGGGGCCACTCCGGCGAGCACACAGTGGGACATTCTCCTCCCGGCCGCACAGGAACAGGAAGTGTGTGGAAACGATTGGCCAGGGAGTCCTAAGACTGGCAGGGAGGAGAATGAGTAAGACAATAGCGAATATTAATTCACTATTGTCACACAAGTGGGTGTGCTCAGGGCGCAGTGCTCTGCACCCCGAGCCCACCCTTTTTTGAAGCCTATTAGAGCCTCAGGCTCTAATCACATGCATTTAAAAAAAAAAACCCCAATGGAATCCATGTGTCCGGCACCCTTCATGTAGATTAGGAGGCCGGATGCATGGATGGGAGGGAAAGAAAATGTGGAAAGAGTTTTAACCTTTCTGTACACTACTTGTATTTAATGCAGGTCTCCATCAGTCACAGTGGCGGCCGGTGTTTTTTTCTTTTGGAGGAGGAAAACAGCGCGACCGCCCCCCCCTTCCCTGCACTTACCCCATCTAGGAAGCGGACAGGCAGCGGTGTCCAGCAAGCAGCTTTCTCCCTCCTACGTGGTGTGGAGGCGCCCAATAAGATGGCCTGACTTCTCAGCAAATTGGGAAATGTGTAACAGACCCGCGCTTCCTGATTGGCGGAGGGGCCATTCAGTGTTAGAAAAGCAAATATTCATTTGCTTTTCTAACACACGTGAGTGGGCTGCGAATGCAATGCTCTGCGCTGAGAGTCCACTCTATTTTGAAGCCTATTAGAGCCTATGGCTTTAATCAGGTGCTACAAAGAACCCCCGCCACAATTCATGTCCTGAAAGGGGTCGGACGCATGAATAGGGGGTGGCCGCAGCGGCCATGAATCTATCCATTACTCATATGGGGGGTGGCAAGGATAGAGGGGGTGGCGCCAGTGCGCCCTTAATGGATGGGCCACCCCTGATCAGTCAGCCACCCATGGCACCAAACAAAATTTGATAACGTGGGCAAGGCCAAAATGACACAACAAAGTAAAGAATTGTAGAGAAGAGAACATGTGATTAAATTTGAGTAGAAAATAAAGAATATCAGGTGAAATACAGGTGAACCATGAATTAAAAGTGATCCCTGCATTATAATAATCTACTCTGCATCTTTGTTCACACATTACATACTTGCTTTAAAACGAGATTTTCAATGCATTCTTCAAATCAAAATGAGGCCCAGCCTTAGATATAAGTACTTGATAATAACAGAAAGAAGCAAAACATTAGCACATATAAATGCTAAAGCCACTGGCTCTGTACCAGGCTTACATATATTTCTTACCTTGCCTTTTTACAGCTTGTTGAAAGGCTTCATTAGGTTTTTCAACTAGATGACGACCTTGGTAATATGTCTGTTCTATTCCAGAAGAGGTCAAAAGCTAATTCAGAGACAAAAGACTTCCTGTGAGTTTTCATCTTGTCTAATGTTAACAAAAAAAGCTGATTGTTTAAGCCTGCCAGGATCTGTGTGTGGGAGCTGGCATAAAAAAGCAGACATAAAACATTAATATCAAATAGAGACGAGTGAGTAATCCAAAACCATTCTACTTTCTTTAAATTGTTTTTAATGCTGCATACTGAATGCTGCATACTCCCATACAATGCCATCCAAACACATCATGCATACAAGTAGATATCCGGAAAGCAAGAGGGATACCTGTTATGCAGATGCTGGTATGTAAGTGGCACTGGGCGAATACTTCAGAAATAGCTCCTGGTGTGCCAGTTGAGTTCAGGGTATAGAGCTCAGAGGTTTGGTACGTGATCAATACTGTAGATATATCCACTGACCACAAATCAGCCCATTCAAGTAAGACCTTACACCCACTTAATCAAATGGCTCATCAAATATCCATTACGTATCATCATAGATATGGTGCGTAAACAGTAAAAATCTGATCAACATGTTTGCATTGTTTTTGCCATTTGATGTGCTACAGCCACCTGAAACTACCTTCCAAACTTCAAAAAGACCCATTGTTCTTCACGGCTTAAAGGTTCAGCCAAAATGAATATGATGTTTCATTTGAAGGTAGACCCCGATAGATAGAAGCATCTCAATAACTTCCTATCTCTGACAATATACTCCCCCCCATGAATCACTGACACCCCCACCTTGGAACTTCATACCTCCTGCTACCCACCTGCCTGAAGGCCTAGGCACTTGGTAACATAAATTGTGATGAAGGGGTGATTTGACTACTCTGGAATCTTATATTACCCTTCCACAGAGATCACATGACTAAACGCCTAAGCCATAATATCTGTGGCCACAACTACAGGGAGCCTGAATCAGGGTGATTTACATGGAAGGTACATATTTCAGCACTTCTATTACCTTTTAGTTATCCATCCCAGCAAGACTATTGTAGGTCTACTTTGGGTTTTCACCATGTGTATAAAAATCTGATGGCAATATAATCCTAGGTGTTTACCGGTGACAAGTTCAGTCAGTGCACCACTAGCAATAATTAGGGAGTGTAGGAGTTCAGAAACAAGTGACAATGAGAATGTTCACATGTAATTTATGCATCATCATTTGCATAGAATATTCTACATGCAGGTCAACCGATGTAACCAAGAAAGGAAAGGACCAAGGGGCATCAAAATTTTACTTATGTAGATGAAAAGCTATGGGAGTCTAAGTCAATGGGCAGATTTCTCAAGTTTCCCAAAGTGGTCAAATCTATAGGACTACCTATGTCCATCATCTGAATTAAATGAAACAGAACACTTACAGGCAGTGTTGCAATCCTGGTTATATAGATTTCCTTGTGGAAGGTAACGTAAGGGTGTAGAAAAACTATTCTTTTACTTAGGCTTGTTATTTATCATTTACAAACTAGGCGACTGTGCATGTGCTCCAAAGTATCGCTGTCAAGTCTCCCAAAGTTTTTTACGTATGTTTCCAGTAACCCAGAAATGATCTGTATAACATTGTTGAAAATTTACATTTGATTAATTGTTAAAAAATATTCTGTTCCCCTAATTAAAAGCTGCTAGTTAAGCATAACACGCTTAATGCCATAATTTTATTGAAGGGAAAGGCAATACACTTTTATAAGAATTCATTAGATCCCAATGGGCTAGAAAACTAAACTCAATTCATAAAAGTGAATTTATACCTGATTATTGTCTCCTTGGTTTATATTCTGAGCTTTTAACCTCTCATCAATAATACCTCCTGGAGGGGGCAATTTGTTTGGAATACTGTTGTAATATTGAGGTTCTGCCGTTGTCCCATCCTCTTCTGTCCATAATGGGTCATCTAAACTTTGCATTCTTTAAAATAAATACAATATTATTGCTGTATAATGATTTATAGATGATGTTCTACGTTGTACTACATAGTCTATTTTTCTCTAACCACAACATGAAATAACCCAAATCACATTACCTAAAATGCATTGTGCAAGTAGAGGATGCTTTTTTCACATTTATTTGACATTTATTTGGTACAACAAACAATAATATAGAAATCAGGTAAAGTAATGGCTTAGCAATTTAGCATATTTAGATTATAAAAAGCAGATTTGTATTGCAATGAAAATATAACTATAAGGAAAACAGTTTTTTTTTTTTTGGACAGAGTAGAGAGGGATTAGTACACCAGTCAGGCTTTTATTGCAGTGTGTGCCCTCGTTAGGGAGATTTACCCTCTCTATTTGTCCGCTTTACCACTATCATTGAAAGTGAAAATAAAAGAAAATTCCAAAGTTTGGGTTGATATCAGAACACTAATAGAAGGGAAATGTTTTAATGGGGACATTAGTTCTGTTGACCTTGGGAGTCCCAAGGGATTCCCTTAATTTGCAGGGGTTTGCAGTTTGGCTATGGAGCAGGAAGTAAAGAGAAATCTCCCCATTTTCCCCATCTGGGGGACAGATGGTAAGAAAAAAAAAAATTAAACGGGTCATAGCCCTCCCTTACTCTATCCAAAAAAAAAAAGTTTTGCCTATAGTTCTACTTTAAACAACACTGCACATAAGGATCTCTGACTTTCCTGATCTTCAATGTGTTTTCAGGAATGGGCTAGTAGCAGCCACTGCTATATTTTAATCATGACAGGTTTACATTAAAGAAAAATCCCATTTATCTTGCATACCTAAATTTAATTTAATTGTTTTTTTATCTTCTAAATGTGTGTTTAGAACAGGACCCTGGGCAGACTGCTAGCTACTCTGAACACATTCACAGCGCGTCTGTCCCCACACTGAATTGGGACACACTGAGTTTAACATACAATGCAGAAAGCAGATTCTAAAGCTGGCTATACATGGATAGAAAATTGAGTGAAAAATCAAGTCAGTAGACCGGTCATACGATTTTCATATCATTAGTGTGCTTACTGCAACAGCCGATTATTATTTCAAGATCAAAAATGAATAAACATGTGGAAATCTTTTGTAAAGTAAAATATGCATGAGCAGTAGGGGTAGTAATAACAATTGATCGGAAAAATAATATTTAAAGTGGTTCTAAAGTCTAAAGGTTTTTTACCTTAATGCAGTCTAAAAAAAAACTTCTATGCCACAGAATCCCCCTCTCACTACCCTTATACTTACCTGAGCCCATTCTCAATCCAGCACTGTACATGAGAGCAGCAGCTCTCTCTGCTTTCTCCTATCTCATAGCTGTCAAATTCTGTGACGAGGGAGTGGGGCCGAGCCACGCTGTCTGTGTCAATTGACACAGGGCGGCTCAGAGGCCAGCCTGCACTCACCGAAGAGGAGGAGCCGAGAGCACCGGCGGGGGAACCCAGAAGAGGAGGATCGAGGCTACCCTGTGCAAAACCATTACACAGAGATTACTGCTTCCCCATGACCTGTGAACATATTTATTCCTTTGAAATGGTCAACCAAATCCCAATTTAAACAACCCATAATTCCTGCAAAAGCAATCATTCAATTAAACTGGAAAACTGCCTCCATTCTCCCAACCAAATTGGGGTTCCAAATAGTAGACCACACAAGGCTGGTGGATGAACTCATCAACACCTTGAAAAACACTCCACTAAATAACAGAAAATCTGGTTAATTGGATTAGCTTTAAAACTCCAATGCATTCATTATTGTGATAGCACTCCCCCCTCCACCTTGTTACAATGATTAAAAATAGATGACACATTAAAGATCAATATCTTACCTGTCAGGAAATGCTGGTATCTTAGATGGGCACTGCAGATACTGCTTAAACCGAAGTTCAAAAGCTTGGCCTATCGTGCTGATAACATCTTGCGCTAGTCCATCGCTGCATTCCAGTATATGACAGGCTAGGGTAAAAGTAATTGGCTCATTGTCTACTATATATATATAAACTGTATCAATAAATGTGCAAGGCTATTGTTTCTGAGACTTACCTCGACGATTAACAGGATCTTTTGCTACATATGCAACATAATCATTTGCATCCTAAGAAAAGAGAACAAAACAAGTCTTACAATAAAAGTATGCATTTAATACAAATAATATGTAACTCAGATTCTCCTCCATTGAAAAGAAATGCATTTGAGTATTTCTTGAGTATAATTTAGTATTGCAAATTTAAAAAATTGCAACCATAGGTGGTGCCCACAAGGTGGCAGTGTTCACACATGGTACCAAACCTGATAAACTATATCTGTACATTCCTTGTTTTGTGTTTTCATTTTCTATAAGGGTCCTTTCACACAAGTCATCAGTTCCATCATGAAAACCTAATAAAAAAAAATTGTACTTGATTGTACATCCATCTTCATTTCGGTTTACACCAGTATACTTCCATTTTTTACATGTCTGTTTTTTTTTAGTTGATAAAGAAAATAGTTGTATAGGTGGAAAGAAATATAAAAGAGAAAGGATGTTTCTTTCCTAAAAAAAAGACATAAATATAACAAACATAAGCAGAGGATGTCTGCTTACATCTGTTTATGTCACCAAAAAATGGAAATTAACACAGATCTTTTCGGGTGGGAATTTGTTTTTTTTTCTGCAGACATAAACTGACTTGTAAGGATGTCCATTTACATCTGCCCACCCATAGATATACATTATGGTTCAGTCTGAAAATAGACATACCGGTAATATCCAGACTGATTGTGTGAAAGGGCCCTCAGATTTAACAGTTGTTGATGTTTTCATCAGAAAAATATGAGCAAAATGATAAGCAACAAACTGGAAATGTTTTGATTACCCTGAATATAGTCATTAAGATGAGTCCAGTCTTTGAAGACCTAAAAGAGAAGTATGGCCAAAGCTACTTTTGCCATACTTCTCTTGTAGGTCACAGAAGTGAATCTACTTTTCGCCTGTGACCCAGAATCAGCTGATAGCAGGCTATTTCTGTGTAGAGCCACTCCAGGGTCTGGAAGGATCTCAATAATATTGTCGGAATCCACCCAGCTGACTGATTGACAAATGGCTCCCCCTCTCAGCATGCAGCTAAGAGCTGAAGCCAGTGGCACCAACCCCCTCCCCAGCTGAAAGCACCAGTGGATGCTGAAGGGGTAGAGCGGAGAGCAGTGACTCACAGTCAACGCTCTCTTCTCAGGGTGGACCGAGAACTGAGCGATCAGTGGTCATCACACCAATGCTGCAGTATAGAGGACATTATGTGTGTTTGTTTATTTGTTTGTTTTTTTGCTAATCCCAAACTTTTCCTTTAATCATGAATCACTACGGTCTTGATTCCATAGTTCTCCCAATCAGACTGATCTACATGCAAAATTTGCAAACTGGTTACTCCTGAGTTAAATGTTACATGAATGACACTTGTGCTGCATCCTCCGCCTACAGGCCAGGGCACAAGCCCACCAGAGAGTTATAGAAAAGTCTACACTGGTATATACTGTACATGTATGAAATACATATATATATATATATATATATATATATATATATATATATATTTGCAATATAAGTGTCTTGCTACAATACATACATAAAACAGGAGCATTTACAAAACATATCCATGGTGAACACAGCACGGGTACTTTCAAAAGCTCCTCTCGAAGGCATTCTGGCCTGTGGTTGCACCTTTACCTTTTCACATACAATGCAGGACTAATAGTCTTGCATTGTTTGTGATGATGCAGAGAGACCACCCAAAGCCAGGAGAAACAGGGGGTAAAGGAAAGCATCTAAGCCTGCTGGAGCAAGGATGAAGGTAAGTAATAAAGCCTCTTCCTTTACCCCCTAGGCATAAAGCCCAACTCCAGGAATTATAAAAAATAGAATTCTTGTAGACTCTAGTGAATGAGAAATAAGGTGTAATACTTACCTTACTCCTCCTTCAAGAAGGCTTCCTCCATCTGTGCAACTGATCCCCCAAAGCCTCTTCCATAAGGGGTTCCAGGTTGTGCTTGCATGATAATATCATTACGTATAATGCTGGACCCTTGCATGAGGACAGTGAGGGACTGCCCACAAGCCTGAGCGAGGAATACGGTAAGTATTACACCTTATTCCTCATCTTTCCTTAAACTTTACCGAGCATTTAACCCTTGCTGTACAGGGGGCCTAATTCAAGTTTTTTGTTCTACCCCAGATTTGGGCTTCAAAGTAAATCCATCACAAGTTTAATTCAATTCAGCTTGAGCATAGGAAGTAGAAAATTCATTAGCAGAGGTTATATTCAAAGAAAGCATTTTGTTAAAATAGTCAGTAGATCCACACATGTAGGAAGCTTAAACTATAAGTAAATCTCAACTTTTTTTCAAAAATTCAAGCTTGGCCTTATCTTTTCTAATTTTCAAGCTTTCCTATTGATTATTGTGGCATATTAAAAAAACAATTTGAGATTTAAGAAGTTGGGAGGGAGTGGCCAAGGTCAACTTATATAAGAAAATTTGAGATTCGTATAAAATATTTCAATGATTCAACTGCCTATACATTTGGATCTACTGATAGTTTTGCATTGTGATTTCTGCTGAAGGTATTCTCTTTTTTTTTTCCTCAGTTGTTCCAAATTTCTAAAGATGTGTTAACAAGAAAGAAATACAGAAAAATAATCACTTACAATAAAAACAGATAAAAAAAATTCCAGTCCCACAGACCACATTTCTGATATCATTTACATGGTGCTTGCTAATGATTAAATCTACTTCTTGCCTGGATACCAAATAAATATCAAACAAGCATTACTTACTGGGTCGCCGCCAGATGCAAAAGAAATGGATTGCATATGATGATTTGCTATGATCTGCATTTGGATTAAAATAAAGTAAAATGCAATTAATTAATGTAAACGTTCATCACTGTTACCAGCTATTTTTTAGATGCCCTCTCAAGAATACATGTGCGTTAATTACTGATTTACTAACAGAGATATATACGGTACGTATGAAACTTGCCATAGACAGGAGTCTTTAGAGACTCCAATTTTCTATTTACCTGGTTTATCCAAAATGATAGCAATTACCAAAGTGGCATAACCTAGAGCAAATAATTAGAATTGACATGTCACTGGTCATATTATAATATGGGTTACTTTACTTATTGCTTGTTGCTTATGGGGCTACAGCAGAATTAAATCAGATCTATGGTCAAAATGTAAAGTCGTATATTAATTTCCCCATTGTATTTCAATTATTTCTAGGCAATACCTATTATTCTGCATGGTCTTTTAGCTTGTAAACTTACTCTGTGAAAATCCCCACACATTTGTGTCCTTGAATTTACTATGCCCTGTGAGTAGGAACTACTGTGTTACAGAATTCACAGGCTGCCTTCTGAACTACAGAGGTGCCGAGAGGAGGAGTTTCAGAAGGTGGAGTCAGTAGGAATCACTGCTTGCAGGCAGCAGGGTACCATGGGATATGTAGTCCTTAGAAATGGAAAGTAAACAGCAGAGCAGGAGCTGCAAAGAATGCTGGAAATCTAGGAAGTTGTGGAAAGAGATTACCAGCCAGGCCCATCTTAATAGCATCATGGGCCACTGGGCAAAGTAATACTCTGGGGCCCTTACCAGCCTGCCCCAATTTACGCACCTACTCTAAAGAATTAAAGTATACATCGTTGATAGAAATAAACATATATTTATTAGTACTTTTAATAAAATAGATTTTAAACAATAATAAAACATGCCATAAATCAAAAACTAATCAACACAAAGGGCACAGTACAGGGGGGAAGCAGAAGGGCTCAATACTGGTATCAGGAGGGCACTGTACAGGATCTGGAATGCTGCCCTGGGTGCTGCCATCCTGGAATAGCTTAGTAAAAGGTGTGACTGTCCCAGCAAATCCAGGATGGTTGGCAAGTATGATGTTTTGCAAGATTATCATGGGGTCCCCATGCACCTGGGGCCCCTGGGCAGTGCCCAGGGGTGCCCATGCATTAAGGTGGCCCTGTTACCAGCAGTCAGACAGAAACAGAACTCTCAACGTTAAAGGTGATTCTTAAAGTAAGCTTAAATTGGATTGTCAGAAATAATTATTGTTTTATTGGTATTACAATGCTGAAGTTATAAAATTCAAGTGTATGTTGTGACCATAGATTTATACACCAGGCTCCAGCTAAAATTTTGTTTCAGGTTTTAAAATGACTACATTACCACGGGGTCACTTGTAAAAGGAGTCTTTTCTGGCAGCCAGTGTTTTCAAACCTTGCCACTATGCTTCTCCCCAGGCATCACACATTGCCCAGATAGCAAGCAATTGTGCTGCAAGTTTAACCAGTTCCCGACCGCGTGCCGTATTTTCACGGCGGCAGTCGGGATGCTGAGCACGAATCGCCTTAAAAAGACGGCGATCTGCGAACAGCCGCTAGGGGGCGTGCTCCCGCCGCACTCCTGAGGAGTGTGCCCGCGGCTCGGGTGGACACGATGTCCGCCGGCGAGCCGCAATGAGCGGCCACTGGGAAAGAACGGGGAACCGCCGATGTAAACACAGCGGTTCCCCATTCTGACAGTGCAGGCATGGGAGATCTACTGATTCCTGTTACTGGGATCAGTTAGATATCTCATGCCCATTGTAGCCCAACCCCCCCCCCCCACAGTAAGAACACACCCAGGGAACACAGTTAACCCCTAGCTCCCCCCCCCCAGGTTAACCCCTTCACTGCCAGTGACATTTATACAGTAATCAGTGGACATTTAAATTTCTGATCGCTGAATAAATGTCATTGGTCCCAAAAAAGTGTCAAAAATGTCCGACATGTCCGCTGCAATATCGCAGTACCGCTAAAAATCGCAGATCACCGCCATTACTAGTAAAAAATAAAAAAATAAATAAAAACCCCAGAAATTAATTCTCATCATCCATAAACGCGGCCACTTTTGCGCAAACCAATCAATAAAAGCCAATTGTGATTTTTTTTTTATCACAAATATGAGGAAGAATATAAATCGGCCAAAACCGGTGAAAAAAAATGTTTTTTTATATTTTTTTTTTTTGGATTTGAATTTTAGCAAAAAGTAAGAAATTTGGGGATTTTTGCAAAATGGTCGCTCTTCTTTTGTTTATAGCGGCAATCAGAAATGACGCAGAGGCGATCAAATACCACCAAAAGAAAGCTCTATTTTTGGGAAAAAAAGGACGCAAATTTTGTTTGGGTACAACATCGCACGACCGCGCAATTGTTAGTTAAAATGACGCAGTGCCGAATCGCAAAAAGTGCTCTGGTCCTAAAGCTGGAAAACCTTCCGGTTGGTAAGTGGTTAAAAATGACTTGCTAAGCTATTGCTAAACTTGCCAGGCTTCACATGTTTGTTGCACAATTGCATCACTCCAGATCAACTTTCTTTGCAAACATTCTGCAAGTCTGCTGCAAGAAGTGGTTCAGTTATGTTTTACTATAGTCATCCCAACACAGGGGTCACTGTGGTTAAATTTCCATGCTGTACACTTGCAGAGCTCTTGCTGTAGACTCACCATTGCAACTTTGCTCTTGCTAGAGACTTGCCATGCAAATTTGCTACAAATTGGGAAAGTGTCAACTAGAACTTGTGCTTCAAGCACTCTGCAAATGTACAACTTGCCAGTAAAAATGTGCTGCAAGTTAACCGTCTTCAACTTCAGGTAACAATTCAACACTGCCACAAATTTGTGACAAGTTATCCTTGCTATCTGAGTGCTGACTTATGCATAACTACAGGACATCCAAGTCTATGTGGGGAACCACAGCATGTGGTTGAGGAGCAAGTAGTTGACACACCCAGAAGTGTCAAATATATCTGCAGCTGTGGGCTTTGAAAGCACATGCTGCTGAAAGAATAATTATACATGATTTTCTTTTACACCCCAGGCTTCTTTTACAAATGACCCTGTGGTAACAGGGTGGCTTTCAATAAAGTAGGGATGGGTTAGAGATGATTTTGTTTTCATGTGAGAAGAAGCAGAGAAAACAATTAGTTAGACTTAGCTACAAAGGGCACTCAAGCAGTTAGGTGCTGGAACCCCATCTCGCTGCCACATAGACCAGGATACTGCTCAGCTCTAGGGCAGATAAGATGCAGTAGGCATGCATCCCAATGCTAATAACATTCAAATAGTGTGAGGCAATGACATACCTCCCAACTTTTTGAGATGGAAACGACGGACACCTATTAACAAAAATATGTAGGCATAGGACCTACACACCCCCTTAAAGGAGGATTATATGATTAGTTAAACCCAGAAGTGCTTTTTTACCACTACTATTCCTTTATACTGGCTTTTGAAATGTACAAATGCAGCAATTTGGAAATTGGATGAAAGGTTTAGCACTGGGAAACTCTTTTTAAATGGCAACTACTGCGTTGTATGTTCAGTTATATAGATCAGACCAAAATGAGGGACGAATGAGTGGGAAAGAGGGATTTTGTTCTAAATCAGGGACAGTCCCTCAAAATCAGGGACCGTTGTCCAACTCCCAGTACTGAAACATGCATAATGCATTTCCCATTTCTTTTTTGCCCCATGTGGACTGGAAGTGAAAGCTGGTACTTGCTGTGTAACCTCATCTATACATTATGAACCATTATAGGGTTCAGGATATCTGTATATCTATTGCTCTATCTACACACAGTTAATAAATGTTTGTCCTTGGACAACAATTGAATGGTGACCCAAAATGTATTCTTGCAGGGATACTCTGGTAATTTTCACCGACGATAACAAGAATGAAAGGTAGAGAGGTAGAAAGATCCAGACAACAATAACATCCTATCATAGATCCTAACCTTCTTCTACTTTCCTAAAAAAAAGGTATTGTTGTTGCTGTCTCTGTGCCCATTAGTAAGATTTATAATCACTTTCTTTTCTTCTAGTACCCAGCCAAAAAAGTCAGAAAGTGTGGCAAAATCTCCCCTGTGGAGACATGCGCATGAATGAAAGCATAAAAGATTCTGACCCCTTTTCACTCTTTAAAACTAGCTGTGGCTGGAGATATCAGATGCCTGGCCCACCACTGTACTTTGGTTCCTTTTTATGGCCCCTATAACTGTTTTATATTCTGTACTGACCTAGGAGTCCAGGCATTCTCATATACCCAAAAAGTGCCAGATGCTGGAGATTTTTCAGCCATTCCTGAAGATAGCGGGTATCAGCATGAAGGCAGCAGAAGGGGTATTAGCCCTTTTTTTGTAGGCTTGCCTTTGGTTTGAGGTGAAAAGATAGAGTCTCTTTAATTCTACCTAGAAAGTAAAATAACCCTGCTTCCTTTCCATGGCAGAGGAGCCAAGATGGTAACCTTGACCGTTAATGTCTTCCTGTAAAGGAAACAATTACGTACACTGATCTTAATCCAGTAATATTCGCTCAGTGCTTTTTTCTCATTGTGTACATTAATTGAAGACATCGCCATTTGGGTTTTCTGCCTTGTATTCTTTTGCATGACAAATGTGTTTCTAACAGTTGCTCAGGCAACCAATGCCAACCACAGCCAGCAGAAGCATTTTGCAGATGCTTTTCTAGTTCATTCATTGATTTATTTTAGTTTAAAACCCCAATGCATACAAGCCTGATACAGGAAATCCGGGGTCTCTGGCTTAAAAGCAGAGCACACTAGAGTATTTTTTAAATAACCATACCAAGGTAAAAGAACTGCCATTAATCATTAATTCAACATTCATTTTCATGGTTTTCAACATATGTAAGTTACACTTATACATATCTTGTTTATGAAGAAAAATTTCTGGCTCCGAAAGAGTTAAGCTCCAGAAGGTTTTACCCCTTTTATGACCAGGCCAATTTTTGCTATTTGGCACTATGCTACTTTAACTGGCTATTGCGCAGTCATGGAACATCGTACCCCCCAATGAAATGTATATCTTTTCTTTTTTTTTTTTACACAAACAGAGCTTTGTATTGGTGGTATTTGATCACCACTGAGTTTTTTATTTTTTAGTATATAACCAAAAAAATAGATTGAAAATGTTCAAAAAAACAATATTTTTTACTTTCTGCTATAAAACATATCCAATATTTTTTTTTTTAAATGTGATCTCTTTATTAATTCAGGCCATAATGTATTCTGCTACATATCTTTGTTAAACAAAACTCCAATAAGTGTATATTGATTGGTTTGTGGGAAAGTTTACAAAACTATGGTACAGTATATACAGTACTGTACCACCTCACATTTTTGTAAATATTTTATTATATCTTTTCATGTGATAACACTGAAGAAATGACACTTTGCTACAATGTAAAGTAGTGAGTGTACAGCTTGTATAACAGTGTAAATTTGCTGTCCCCTCAAAATAACTCAACACACAGCCATTAATGTGTAAACTGCTGGTAACAAAAGTGAGTACACCCCTAAGTGAAAATATCCAAGGTCTCAGGTGTGAATGAGGATCAGGTGTGTTAAATTTGGTGTTATTGCTCTCACTCTCTCATACTGGTCACTGGAAGTTCAACATGGCACCTCATGGCAAAGAACTCTCTGAGGATCTGAAAAAAAGAATTGTTGCTCTACATAAATATGGCCTAGGCTATAAGAAGATTGCCAAGATCCTGAAACTGAGCTGCAGCACGGTGGCCAAGACCATACAGCAGTTTAACAGGACAGGTTCCACTCAGAACAGGCTTCGCCATGATCGACCAAAGAAGTTGAGTGCACATGCTCAGCATCCTATCCAGAGGTTGTCTTTGGAAAATAGATGTATGAGTGCTGCCAGCATTGCTGCAGAGGTTGAAGTGGTGGGGGTCAGCCTGTCAGTACTCAGTGGTCTGCTCAGTGGTCTAAATGGCAGAAGGAAGCCTTTTCTAAAGTTGATGCACAAGAAAGCCAGTTTGCTGAAGACAAGCAGACTAAGAAAAAGGATTACTGGAACCATGTCCTGTGGTCTGATGAGACCAAGATAAACTTATTTGGTTCAGATGGTGTCAAACATGTGTGGCGGCAGCCAGGTGAGAAGTACAAAGACAAGTGTGTCTTGCATACGGTCAAGCATGGTGGTGGGAGTGTCATGGTCTAGGGCTGCATGAGTGCTGCCAGCACTGGGCAGCTACAGTTGATTGTGGGTTCCATGAATGCCAACATGTACTGTGACATACTGAAGCAGAGCATGATCCCCTCCCTTCGGAGACTAGGCCACAGGGCAGTATTCCGACATGATAACGACCCCAAACACACCTCCAAGACAACCACTGCCCTGCTAAAGAAGCTGAGGGTAAAGGTGATGGACTAGCCAAGCCTGTCTCCAGACCTAAACCCTACTGAGCATCTTTGGGGCATCCTCAAATGGAAGCTAGAGGAGAGCAAGGTCTCTAACATCCACCAGCTTCGTGATGGCGTCATGGAGGAGAGGAAGAGGTAAAGCTCTGGTGAACTCCATGGCTAAGAGAGTTACGGCAGTGCTGGAATATAATGGTGGCCACACAAAATATATACACTTTGGACTCAATTTGGACATTTTCACTTAGGGGTGTACTCACTTTTGTTGCCAGTAGTTTAGACATTAATGGCTGTGTCATGAGTTATTAGGGGACAGCAAATTTACACTGTTATACAAGTTGTACACTCACTACTTTACATTGTAACAAAGTGTCATTTCTTCTGTGTTGTCACATGAAAAGATATAATAAAATATTTACAAAAATGTGAGGGGGTGTACTCACTTTTGTGAGAAACTGTACAGTTTACTGGACATTTTTGTTTTTATACTACTAATAGCGATGGTCAGCAACTTATAGTGGGACTGTGATGGGCAATCTGACACTGAGTGGGATCCAACTAACTGACACTAACATCTCTAGTGACACTAATACAGTGGTTAGTGATAATAGTATACACTGTCACTGTACGAATGACACTGGCTGGGAAGGGGTTAACATCTAGGGGCAATCAAAGGGTTAACTGTGTGCCTAGCAATGTGTAATGTGTGCTGCTTTTAACAATAGATGTGGTTGTGTTTTCTCCCTGCCTTGCAGGGAGAAAATACAGCTACATTGCTGCTCCGTGCACAGAGTAATGTGTTGTTAGTAAACACAGGGCTTTGTACTGTGATTCACTAAGCTGATTAGCAGGCCCCGACCATAAATCATTGGCTGGGACCTGCTAACTGACTTGTGTGCGCCCCCTATCTGGAAATGCTGGATCACGTACATGTATGTGATTAAGTGCAGCAGGGCCACCCTGCCACAGTAAAAAGGTGGTGGGCAGTCCACAAGTGGTTAAATCCCTTGATTATTTAATGGTCTTTACTCCCACCAAAAAAATAGCACCAGCACAGCACACCATTCTGGTAAAAATAGCTGTCATATTGGAGTTCCTCAGCAGGAGGCAAAATATGAAAATGAAGATTCCAGTCAACAAATATTGGAACAGAGGATAGGTCATTTGTGTCCAGAGCAACAGTTAAATTGTTTTTAAAAAACGTGGGCATTCTCTTTAAGGCCTGGTTCACTCCAATGCAGGTTGCAATTGATGCATATTCCAGGTGAATTTTGCATATTTCAATAAACGTTTTTGATCCATTGAAGTCTATGGAACCAATAAATACAACCTGCTGGTCCCTGGCCCTTTCTATAAAATGTACAGATGTGAACGTGACCCATAGCAAACCATGTTAAATGGACTGTAGTGTGTTTTTGCAAAGCTGAAAACGCACTAAAAAATGCATAGGTGTGAACCAGGCCTTAACTATCCACAGGCGTGAAATGCCTGTCACTTACTACTTACGTTTGATACCTGTAATTTAGTAAGTTTGCTCTAAAGTCGAGGTGTGTGTTTAGTACAATGGTCACAAATCTTTGGGAATCCACAGGTGGACACAAGATTCTTTGGCCAACTTTTGAATTTCCGCTATTCTGCATTCCCTTCAAATCTCCTAGAGTGTAAGCTCTAACGAGACTGACACCTGTGGGGAAGTGAAGAAACTGCAGTGCAAAGCAGGCATACATAATGTGGACAAAGGAAGAGTTGACGCAGTGGACTAGCAGGCAATGGTGCAAGATTGATGGTACATTCTGGACTCTTTTCTGTCTCCAGGTCTTGTCTAGGTTACCAATATTGCAAGCCCTATCTGTAAAGCTGAACTCCAGGAACTTAGCCACTTTGAAAAATGTTCTGGATTACTAGGGATTAAGTCCAACGAGGCGCATACCAATTTGTAGACTCATTTACAATTTACATTTTACAGAGCGTCAGAAGCATAGCTATTACTATACTTTCAGCACTCCAACGTTGGACCTTCTGATCTCAGCTCAGCAGCTAAAGAGTCACATTCCCCACTGTGCCCGTTCCTCTTGCCCAATCACAGAGCACTTTATGTTATGTGAACCCATTAACAAAATACAATGGCTCCTGTGAATGAGCAGCAGAGGGGAGGGATGGGCAGAGATGCTTTGTGTGAGAGAACAGCATCTTTCCGGGCAAGAGCCCAGAGAGCGTAGCGATAGCTGTGCTCCCAGAGCTCCATAAAACTTTCAGATGTAAATAACATAGATAAGTCTACAAGGGGCATGTGCCTTTTTGGAGTTAACTAATGCCAACACATTTTACAAAGTGGCTAAATTCCTGGGATACACCAATTCTGTATCTTGCTCTTCCTAAGTAATCTTATGTCCATAAAAATGCTCCCTTTGTATTGCCAGAAAATTCTGCATTTGTTCAGAAGTACCCCCTATGTTTCCCCACGGACATCACTATGAAGGAGGCCTCTGTATACACCCTGGTGTTCAGTGATCTCAGAGTGTTCATGTTTGCACACATTCATGTAAGCAAGCTCCCTGCTGAGTTCTGAATGGCTGGGCAATTGATACCAGTAGGAATAGAGAGCAAACTGGGATGCAAGTGTACATTCAATAACTACTTCTAGAAAAAAAATATGTTACAGATATATCTGTAAGATTTTTTATCAAATGTTTTGGAAAAAGAAAATTTCCAGAGAATTAATATATTCTACTATGTGTAGGTACATGTGACTAGAACTTTGGTGTTTAAAGGATTGTTTTAAGCCTTATAACTTAATCTACTCAATAAAAATGACAAAATGTATCCCACGCTGCCCCTAGAATTGTTATTTCTCTCCCGCAGAAATTTAGTTTTTACATAGATTTCCATTTTTAAGGAGTTTTCTTTCATGTATTGCTCCTGATTACATATTCCCTACCTGCAGATTCGTATCTGCTTACTGTTATTTGTTCTTTTGCTGATTTATATACACAGTTATATATACAGTGCCTTGAAAAAGTAGTCATACCCCTTGAAATTTTCCACATTTTGTCATTTTACAACCAAAAACATAAATGTATTTTATTGAGATTTTATGTGATAGACCAACACAAAGTGGCACATAATTGTGAAGTGGAAGGAAAATGATAAAAGGTTTTCAAAATTTTTTACTAACAAATATGTGAAAAGTATGGCACGCATTTGTATCCATCCTCCTTGAGTCAATACTTTGTAGAACCACCTTTTGCTGCAATTACAGCTGCAAGTCTTTTTGGGGATGTCTCTACCAGCTTTGCACATCTAGAGAGTGATATTTTTGCCCATTCTTCTTTGATAAATAGCTCAAGCTCTGTCTGATTGGAGGGAGAGCTTCTGTGAACAGCATTAGTTAAGTCTTGCCACAGATTCTCAATTGGATTTAGGTCTGGACTTTGACTGGACCATTCTAACACATGAATATGCTTTGATCTAAACCATTCCATTGTAGCTCTGGCTGTATGTTTAGGGCCGTTGTCCTGCTGGAAGGTGTAAATCCACCCCAGTCTCAAGTCTTTTGCAGACAGGTTTTCTTCTAAGATTACCCTGTATTTGGCTCCATCCATCTTCCCATCAACTCTGACCAGCTTCCCTGTCCCTGTTGAAGAAAAGCATCCCCATAACAGGATGCTGCCACCACCATGCTTCACGGTGGGGATGGTGTGTTCAGGGTGATGTGCAGTGTTAGTTTTCTGCCACACATAGGGTTTGCTTTTAGGCCAAAAAGTTTAATTGTGGTCTCATCTGACCAGAGCACCTTCTTCCACATCTTTGCTGTGTCCCCCACATGGCTTCTCGCAAACTGCAAACAGGACTTCTTCTGGCCTTCTTTTAACAATATCTTTTTTCTTGCCACTCTTCCATAAAAGCCAGATTTGTAGAGTACACAACTAATAGTTGTCCTGTGGACAGATTCTCTCACCTGAGCTACGGATCTCTGCAGCTCCGTCAGAGTTACCATGGGCCTCTTGGCTGCTTCTCTGATTAATGCTCTTCTTGCTCGGCCTGTCAGTTTATATGGACAGCCATGTCTTGGTAGGTTTGCAGTTGTGCCATACTCTTTCTATTTTCAGATGATGGATTGAACAGTGCTCCATGAGATGTTCAAAGCTTGGGATATTTTTTTTATTACCTAACCCTGCTTTAAACTTCTCCACAACTTTATCCCTGACTTGTCTGATGTGTTCCTTGGCCTTCATGATGCTGTTTGTGCACTAAGGTTCTCTGACAAACCTCTGAGAGCTTCAAAGAACAGCTGTATTGATACTGAGATTAAATTACACACAGGTGGATCCTGTTAACTAATTAGGTGACTTCTGAAAGCAATTGGTTCCACTAGATTTTAGTTAGGGGTATCAGAGTAAAGGCTCATGCACAAAGACATTTTCAAAATGCCAGTGCTACAGTAGCGCTAAAAACACCATTTTTTTTTCATGTTTAGCCGTGTTTTTACATTAGTGTTTAGCTGCGTTTTCCTGTGTTTTTTGACGTTAGCATTTTTTGGCATTTTTTCATTAAAAACACATGAGAAAATGTGGAAAAATTTCAAGTGGTATGAATGCTTTTCCAAGATACTGTGTATATATATATATATATATATATATACCGTATTTTTCGCACCATAAGACGCACTTTTTTCCCCCCAAAAAATGGGGGAAAGTGTATCTGCGTCTTATGGTGCGAATATAGCTGAACACTGCCACCTAATGCCGCCACCGTGTAACATACCTGGCCGGCCGTGGTGCCTTGACACGGCCGCAGAAGGAAGCCAACATCGTCTTCTCAGGTAAACAGGCGGGTGGCTAAAATCATTATCGGGTCTGTCAGGGCCCCAGCAGCACGGGTAGAAATCTCCATCCGAGGACACTAGCAGCAGGAGAGGAGGTTCAGTGCACGCGCCGCAGAGGCACCTGTCACGCCCACCCGCCGTCATTATGTGCGCTCCCCACACTGGACCCTCTCATCTGCTGCTAGCCTGCGCTTCGGTCGCTTGCCTCAGGAGAGGAATTGTAGGAGAAAAAAAAAAACAGTGACAGCAGATCCAGGGTGCCGTCGCCTGCCTTGGGTATTGTAAGAAAAAAAAAAAAAAACATTTACCATAACCCACAGTACATCTAACTTTTAATGTGAAAGATATGAATTTTAATAAGAATAAAAGTAAAAGAAAATTTAAATTAAAAATAGATTTACAAAAACCCCTAATTAATTGTTTAATATAAGTACAAGTAGCTGGGAAGGCAGGTTATACATAGCTGGGAAAGGTATAAATGTGTTAATCATACACTCCATTTTCTTAAAGTGACGAACACCTTTTATATTCAGAAGGGAAGATTTAATAGATGGAAAGTTGAAAAAATGGCTGAAGTTCTGCTTTAATGTCATTGTTGACTGCTGTTCACTTTACATGGTTGAAATGTTATTCTGTTATAGTTTACTAAATATTTTAGTACACCATTTGGTTCAGAATATTTTTTTTTCTAGTTTTCCTCCCCTAAAACCTAGGTGCGTCTTATGGTCAGGTGCGTCTTATAGTGCGAAAAATACGGTATATATATATATATATAATGACAGGAATAGCTTGGTCATACCTGTTTAGAGTCCGGTGTCATCATGTTTAGGCTTGTTGTAGATATGTTAAGGGTTATACACATTCCTGCAAACTGGAGGTTGCACTTTCCCAGGATGCTAGAGAGGATTTTATTTGCAGGCTACACAAAAAAAAAAACTCAGATCAGGATAATGGAAATTTAAAAAATGAAAAATAAAAAAAATACAGCTTATTGTCAATATTCAGCATTTATTACATTTTGTATAAATTTTCTGATTTAATTTTTACTGCATGCCTTCTAATAGTCCTAATTTTGAAATCTGGCGATAACTCAAGTCGTCCTGTTGAAGCTGGAAGTCTCCTGGATGCCGCAAGACGCTTGTTGTATCTGCACAGCTGTCCCTGCAAGAGACCCAGCCGCTGACACTTCCAAAAAGGTAGGAAAAACTCTAAACATCGAGGGTCCCATGATTAGGACAAAAAAAGGAATGTAATTAAACAATGGAAATTAAAATAGGCTCCTGCACCAGTGCAATTAGTGATTTTCTACTCTAAATTAATTGAATATAATGAAATAAAATTAAAATTAAAGATGCTGCTCATTATAAAGTGTAACAACACCTGCACAAATCATCAAAGTATAAAATAACCGTGCTTCTTAATGTGATGTATAATGTACGATAAAAAATATTTATTTAAAATCAATAATATTGAACTTACATATAGGCAGATAAAATTCAGCATATAACATAATGGGAACACCAGTTTGCATTCCACCCGCACTCCAACTAACGGAAGTGATGTATCCCAAAAAGCTCCGCCCAACGCCGTTTCATCAGCCTACATATGCTGAATTTTATCTAATATTATTAGTTTTAAATAAATAATTTTTAATTGCTACACTATGAGAGCCCTCTTTTCTCTTCCTTCTTGCTTATATACTTTCATGGAGCTACATTACACTGGAGCGCAGTCATATCCCTTTGAGAATTCCCTACCCGGATATTTGGGTGGTTGTCAGCAGTGATCTCGGTTCTAATATATGGTGCCCAGCCTGTGATCTCTTGGGATTATCCCATTTGCATATTTGACTCCCTGAAATAGGGGTCAATAGGGTCCAGTGAGTGTGCTGTGCACCTGCATGCTGGTGAAAAGGATAGCATTCCATCTGTGCTCGTGGTGGTTGTCTACTACACTGGGACTATTCTGGATTTTTTATGGACTATATATTTCACTTGTTTAAAAAAGTATTTAGTCAGCCACCAATTGTGCAAATTCTCTCACTTAAAAAGATGAGAGAGGCCTGTATTTTTCATCATAGGTACACTTCAACTATGAGAGACAGAATGAGAAAAAAAATCCAGAAAATCACATTGTCTGATTTTTAAAGAATTTATTTGCAAATTATGGTGGAAAATAAGAATTTGGTCACCTACAAAAACACAAGATTTCTGGCTCTCACAGACCTGTAACTTCTTCTTTAAGAGGCTCCTCTGTCCTCCACTTGTTACCTGTATTAATGGCACCTGTTTGAACTTGTTATCAGTATAAAAGACACCTGTCCACAACCTCAAACAGTCAGACTCCAAACTCCACTATGGCCAAGACCAAAGAGCTGTCAAAGGACACCAGAAACAAAATTGTAGACCTGCACCAGGCTGGGAAGACTGAATCTGCAATAGGTAAGCAGCTTGGTGTGAAAAAAACAACTGTGGGAGCAATTATTAGAAAATGGAAGACATACAAGACCACTGATAATCTCCCTCGATCTGGGGCTCCACGCAAGATCTCACCCCGTGGGGTCAAAATGATCACAATAACGGTGAGCAAAAATCCCAGAACCACACGGGGGGACCTAATAAATGACCTGCAGAGAGCTGGGACCAAAGTAAGAAAGGCAACCATCAGTAACACACTACGCCGCCAGGGACTCAAATCCTGCAGTGCAAGACATGTCCCCCTGCTTAAACCAGTACATGTATGGGCACGTATGAAGTTTGCTAGAGAGCATTTGGATGATCCAGAAGAGGATTGGGAGAATGTCATATGGTAAGATGAAACCAAAATAGAAATTTTTGGTAAAAACTCAACTTGTCATGTTTGGAGGAGAAAGAATACTGAGTTGCATCCAAAGAACACCATACCTACTGTGAAGCATGGGGGTGGAAACATCATGCTTTGGGGCTGTTTTTCTGCAAAGGGACCAGGACGACTGATCCATGTAAAGGAAAGAATGAATGGGGCCATGTATAGTGAGATTTTGAGTAAAAACGTCCTTCCATCAGCAAGAGCATTGAAGATGAAACGTGGCTGGGTCTTTCAGCATGACAATGAACCCAAACATACCACCCGGACAACGAAGGAGTGGCTTCGTAAGAAGCATTTCAAGGTCCTGGAGTGGCCTAGCCAGTCTCCAGATCTCAACCCCATAGAAAATCTTTGGAGGGAGTTGAAAATCCGTGTTGCCCAGCGACAGCCCCAAAACATCATTGCTCTAGAGGAGATCTGCATGGAGGAATGGGCCAAACTACCAGCAACAGTGTGTAAAAACCTTGTGGAGACTTACAGAAAATGTTTGACCTCTGTCATTGTCAACAAAGGGTATATGACAAAGTATTGAGTGAACTTTTGTTATTGACCAAATGCTTATTTTCCACCATAATTTGCAAATAAATACTTTAAAAATCAGACAATGTGATTTTCTGGATTTTTTTCTCATTCCGTCTCTCATAGTTGAAGTGTACCTATGATGAAAATTACAGGCCTCTCTCATCTTTTTAAGTGGGAGAACTTGCCCAATTGGTGGCTGACTAAATACTTTTTGCCCCACTGTATGTGTTATAACTGATTATACATCAAATTAAGAAGCGCAGTTATTTTATATTTTGATGAAAAAAAGGAACATGGCCTCTGGCTCAGCCTCAAAATTTATGGGAGTGGGGTCCCATAAGGTAGGAGCGAGGGTAGAGCTACCCAAACGTGTGCTACCATGAAGTCTGTTATGAAATTAACAATTCACAAAGTCTTTCCAACTGAAGACTGGAGGAGCAGACAGCAATTGTATAAAAGTTGCAATAAATTCCTGGTCAGTACCATATAAATGTTGCAGTAACTGGTTATTTATAACGGTATCTTCACATTTGTAAAAACTGACATTATTTTAGTGCCGCAAATATATTCTCTTCACCTTCCATTTGCATAGCATGAGTCATGGTTCTCACTCAAAATCATGCCAGGCCTCATCAGCTTTCTAAGTTATGCAAGTATTACCAGATGGTCCTTCATACACGCTTCTACCCAGAGAGTTCTATGTCAAAAATAATTTTATATTTTAGGAGGCAAAATGAGTCTTTTGAAAATGTAATTTTTTACCACAAGTTTTAGTAAATGCAGAAAATGTACAAAGATGTCAATTTAATAAGATTTTTCCCCCACACAGCATGAGTATACTAAGAATTACACCTTAAACCACATTTTACTACTCTTATCAAGTATGTGCAGTTGTCTGCAGGGGATGTCTGGGACTGGTGTCTCCCAGGAATATACAGTGGGACATGCAGATTGGTAAGTACAGACATGGTCAGCAAACATTCAAAGGATCAGTCCAGATGACAGGCAGAAATGTGGGCGGTAAACAGTCCAGGGTCAGTTCGGGCAGCAGACAGAGGCGTAGTCGGTATACAGGCAAAGCATTAGTCCAGGGGGCAGGCAGAAACATGGTCAATAAAAATGCCAGCATTAGTTCCGGCAGCAGGCCGGGGTTAGTTTGGGTGGCAGACAGAGGTGATGCTGCACTGGTGTGGCAGTTATCAGAACACTGTTACTAGCTTGCACTGGAACTTCTGTGACCAGCAATCAGGAAAACAGTTGCGCTGCACAGGTGTGGCTAGCTAGGTGTGGCTTAGCAGGACAAATTTTCTAGCTGTACTAGCTCTGGGGACACTGGCACTGGTGTGGCTAGTGATCAGGAGCATTGTTGCTGGTTGCACTCGTCTGGTAACCCCGGAACTGGTGTGGCAGGAATCAGGAAAGCTGTTTCTGGCTGCACCGGTCTGGCAACACTGTGATTGGTGTGGCAGCGATCAGGAACACTGTGGCTGGCTTACACTGATATGACGACATTGGGACTGGTATTGCTAACAATCAGGAACACTGTGCTGGTTGCACTGGTCTAGACACACTGTGGTGTGGCAGAGATCATGAACCCTGTTGCCGGCTTACTCTGATCTGGTGATACTGGCATTGGTGTGATGGCATTCAGGAACAATGTTGCTGGCTTACACTGGTCTGGTGATACTGGCATTGGTGTGATGGCAACCAGGAACAATGTTGCTGACTTACACTGGTGGTGATCATGAACACTGTTGTTGGCTTACACTGGTCTGGTGACATTGGGACTGGTGTAGTGATTATCAGGAACATTTTTGCTGGCTTACACTAGTCTGGTGACACTGCAAATGGTGTGGGTAACAATTAGGGACACTGTGGCTGACTTATACTGGTCTAGTGGATTTGTACTGGTGTGGCTAGCAATTAGGGACACTATGACTGGTGTGGCTAGTGATCAGGACAATGTTAAAGATGCTGCTGCTGCTCTGTTTCCTCTAACAGCCGATTGGTGTGTGAAAGGAAACAGTCACGTGGTACCTGGCTTTGTGATCTGCTGCATTCCATGGACACATCAATCAAAGAACATGCTTCTGCTAAATATAGTGCCAACATGATCAGAAAATCTTTCTCATGAGTTCCTATTCAAAAACACGCATACAGTACAGTAATTTAAAAAAGTAAGTACATTTAATGGAAATTGTTGATTTTTTTTCCATACCTCACAACATTTGGACTATACAAAGAGGAACAATTTTTTTAAGGGCACCACAGTGAAAAGTGGTTGTGGTCAGCAAATATGGGTGGGACCACATAGGTGTGGTTTAAAGATATACCTGCAACAGCTTTGAAAAGAATTGCAAGTGGCACTGACAAAAATGAATACAAGAAGGTACTGTTCATTAATAAAAACTATTTATATATTTGAAAACAAGGAGGTACTGTTCATTAATAAAAATTATTTATGTATTTGTTTAGCTAGCTACTACTCTTAGCACAGTAATTTTATAGTATGCCAACCTAACAGTTCTTTCCGTAGCTATAACCTTCAGGGCCCCAGTGCAAGAAACCATGAAGGGCCCCCCGGCCCACAACCTGGGCTCTTCCCTCCGAGCCCGGTGGTGGAACTCCAGGGCACAGTCCCAATTATGACCTTTGTGACCCCTGTAGTTCCACCCCTGGTATCAGTCCTTTTTTTATTTTTGTTATTTTATTTATTATTTTTCTTTACAATATTATTTTTTAGGAGCTTAAACAGACCACCGATGTTCCACCTTTTAGACAGAGAAGGAGACTGAGGACACAGCCCTCAATCTCCTCCTTTGCAGCCTCAGCTACACAGAATAAATGGACAGGAATAGCTCTGTAAAGAGATTCCTGTCCATTCATAATTGGAAGCATAGTAAACACAGTTTACTATGCCACAGTAATGAATGGACAGAGTCTGTGATCTGTATAGATCTCTGACTCTCGATTCAGAAAAAGACACATTTAGCGGCCCCTTACCCGCTCTCCATCTTGACAGATCCCCCACAGCAGCTGGTGAGAGAGGGGATGGGGAAGCCGGCAGAACTACAGAGGAGGGGGGTCCAGGAAACAGCACAGGGAGGCTGGAGAGCACACAGGGGGCAGTGGAAAAAAACTTGGATAGGAGGAGGGACTGGTACTGGGGGTCCTGTCCCCAGGGCAGATGGGGTCCCCCTTCCCCAGGGCAGATGGGAGCCCTGTTCCCAGGACAGAGATGGTCCCTGTCCCCAGGGAAGATGGGCTCCCTGTCCTCAGGGCAGATGGTCTCCCTGTCCTCATGGCAGATGGGGGTCCCTGTCCCCAGAGCAGATGAGGGCCCTGCTGTCCCCAGGTCAGATGAGCTCCCTGTCCCCAGGGCAGATTGGCTCTCTGTCCCCAGGACAGATGAGCTCCCTGTCCCCAGGGCAGATGGGGGCCCTAACCCCAGGGAAGATGGGCTCCCTGTCCCCAGGGCAAATGTAGTGGGGTATGGGTCATTCCCCAGGGCAAATGGGCTCCCTGCCCCAGAGCAGATGGGGTCCCTGTCCCCAGGGCAGATGAGGGCCCTGTCCCTAGGGCAGATGGGAGCCCTGTCCCCAGGGCAGATGGAGTGGGATATGAGTCATTTCACACATCTTGACTAAGCTGCAGGGTCAGGTTGATGGAGCGCAGGCACTAATAGGATGTATACAGGGAGTGCAGAATTATTAGGCAAGTTGTATTTTTGAGGAATAATTTTATTATTGAACAACAACCATGTTCTCAATGATTCCAAAAACTCATTAATATCAAAGCTGAATATTTTTGGAAGTAGTTTTTAGTTTGTTTTTAGTTGTAGCTATTTTAGGAGGATATCTGTGTGTGCAGGTGACTATTACTGTGCATAATTATTAGGCAACTTAACAAAAAACAAATATATACCCATTTCAATTATTTATTTTCAGCAGTGAAACCAATATAACATCTCAAAATTCACAAATATACATTTCTGACATTCAAAAACAAAACAAAAACAAATCAGTGACCAATATAGCCACCTTTCTTTGCAAGGACACTCAAAAGCCTGCCATCCATGGATTCTGTCAGTGTTTTGATCTGTTCACCATCAACATTGCGTGCAGCAGCAACCACAGCCTCCCAGACCTGTCTCTTATAC
>BLSH010247574.1:310147-324773 GCA_018402905.1 Glandirana rugosa
TGTTTTCCGTAGCACGTCGGGATACTTTCGGCCGAGGGGCCTCCTGCGACGTTCGAACAGAGAGTCGGGGCGGGGGAGGAGAGGGGTAGTATGTGTCTAGACGGAGCCTCTGACTACGCCGGAGGGTACGACTAGTCGAGACAGACACGACGACCGTCCTCGAGTCGCCTGGTACCTATGTACGAACCTCCCGTCGGCCGGTGTCTTGTCATGTGACATACGTCTTAATAATCCGTTTACTCATAAAACTGGTGTAGTAGGAGAAATACGTACAACAGAATGAGGTTCGACATATCCGAGCTTTCGGATGATGGTTAATTCGTATCAAGTCCTTCTTTTGACCCATTTTGCCAAAGGAAAGGAAGTTGCCTAATAATTATGCACACCTGATATAGGGTGTTGATGTCATTAAACCACACCCCTTCTGATTACTGAAATGCACATCACCTAATATGCTTAATTGGTAGTAGGCTTTCGAGCCTATACAGCTTGGAGTAAGACAACATGCATAAAGAGGATGATGTGGTCAAAATACTCATTTGCCTAATAATTCTGCATACAGTGTACTGTTCTGTGGCCGGCTGCCCTCCAAGCATGTATCCATGGTCCGCTGAGCTCCTGCCAGCAGCACAGACAGAGCTGATCAGCATGGGAGGCCGCATCAGTCTCCGAGGCAGATCTGTGTATGATGGGGAGAGGAGGGGGCGGGGCTGAGAGACAAGCTTGCAGCGTCCTCCGGGGAGCCGGCTTTCATAGGGCTGCACGATGCCTTTTGTGCTGGATGTTTAGGAGAAGTGTGCGCCGGGGGGCTGTGCCTGGGCTCTGTTACAAAGGAGTGGATGGAGAGACTCGTGGAGGGGGGGCGGGACACTGGCTGGATGGACACTGGACCAAACAACGCTGTATGGGGAAGGAGAGAGGGACCGGAGGAGCTGGCTGAAGAGACGTGGGTGTGGGATTGTGAGATTAGCAGCCAGTGCTAGTACCCATACCATCCTCCAGCCACTCATACTACAACCCACCCAGCTGCCTATGCTGGCTCAAGCTGGCACCAGCCCTATGTACAGGGGGCTGAATGGGCCCCCTGAAGCATGGGGCCGGGTATCAATTGCAATCCCTGCACCCTCTGTAGCTACGCCCATGGCTTTTGCAGAGAAGATAGTGTTAAACACCAGTTACACTGCAAACACACTTGGCATAGAAAATTTTGAAAACATAATTTGACACTGACCATTCTGCTGAGTACTGTGACACTTGTTGAGCCTACTAACTGTACATACAGCACACATATGCCACAGTCCTTCTACCCACACAATATGCCTTAATGACTGTGCAACCAGCAGGATTCTAACAGACATATACCATCCTTAGCATGCTGATTTTTTTTAAATGAAACTGTTCCATTACATATACTTTTCTGCACACAGTCTACCTTAAAGTGGTTATAAACTCTTACATATACCCAGTGAAGTGACTGGCATCAGATGATAAACAGGGAAATCCAATACAGACCCCTCCTTCCTCACCAGTACATTCCCCCCTCCAGTACAGAACAGCTTCCTTCCCACCAGTAAAGATCTCCTCCCTTCCTAATCTCACTCACCAGATGCAAT
Organism: Glandirana rugosa; assembly: GCA_018402905.1. Classification (NCBI taxonomy): domain Eukaryota; kingdom Metazoa; phylum Chordata; class Amphibia; order Anura; family Ranidae; genus Glandirana; species Glandirana rugosa. The sequence continues at coordinate 311,761 of BLSH010247574.1, forward strand.
GGAGAGATGCAGCAGCGCAAAGTAACTTTAGCCAAGGAGGAACTTCCCTCGGCCTCATGAATGACCCGCAAGGGCATTTGCATATGAGTAAACCACAAAGCTCATTCATATACAAATATCGGGCTGATTCATACAATGCAAATCTTGCATACTCCCTAAGGAGGTTCTAATCAATGGCACCTAGGATGGAACATCTGATTTTCAATGATCTGAATTGGTGGTAAATGAATGGGTGTACTTACTTTTTGCACAGTAGAAATCTGCATTTCTTTAAGGCTGAGTTCACACTATTGCGAATTGGAAGCGGGCTTCGCCGCCTCCAATTCGCATGTCAGGAGATTGTGACCGGCTCTCAATGCAGCCGGTTCACACATCTCCAAAGCAGCTCCGGAGTGAATTGCCCAAGAGTTCTGTGCGTCTTCTGGTCTGTTTCAGGTCCGAATTCAACCAAAAATGTGTACCGAAATTGGACCTGAAACGATGAACAGGGATGCACCAGACCCCTGTTGGGAGCCGCTCCATAGCAATACAAAGTTATATCTTACCACAGTCACATAGGCATGCTAGGGCTAATATACAGTATCTCACAAAAGTGAGTACACCCCTCACATTTTTATAAATATTTCATTATATCTTTTCATGTGACAACACTGAAGAAATTACACTTTGCTACAATGTAAATTAGTGAGTGTACAGCTTGTATAACAGTGTAAATTTGCTGTCCCCTCAAAATAACTCAATGTCAGGGCTGGGCTCAGCCCTCCCTTCTCAGAGCACTAGTTGCTCAGCTGTCGGTTAATTGCCAGTACTCTTCATTCCACAGTGACTCACCTAGTCTTCAGTTCCTGCTCGTTAGCTTGCCATGCTGGCTATTTAAACTGCCTGGATTATATCTCCTGTGCCTTCGCCTGGTCAACATATCCGGATACTCTCTGCTGTGTTTTCCTTTACTTGGCTGACTTCCCTTCTGGTTTCTGATCCTGTTTGCTGCCTCTACTATGCTGATCTCTGGATTCCTGTTTCAATGGCTTGTTCTGACTACCCGCTCTGGTTACTGAACTCTGGCTATGTTTTGACAATGTTTGCTCTGTTTGTACTATTCTATCATTTTGTTAAAAAGTGTGATTTTACTGCACTTCTGTCTCAGTCTGATTCATGGTTACTGACATTCAACACACAGCCATTAATGTCTAAACTGCTGGCAACAAAGTGAGTACACCCCTAAGTGAAAATGTCCAAATTGGGCCCAATTAACCATTTTACCTCCCCGGTGTCATGTGACTCGTTAGTGTTACAAGGTCTCAGGTGTGAATGGGGAGCAGGTGTGTTAAATTTGGTGTTATCGTTGTCACTCTCTCATACTGGTCGCTGGAAGTTCAACATGGCACCTCATGGCAAAAGAACTCTCTGAAGATCTGAAAAAAAGAATTGTTGCTCTGGATAAAGATGGCCTAGGCTATAAGAAGATTGCAAAGACCCTGAAACTGAGCTGCAGCACGGTGGCCAAGACCATACAGTGGTTTAACAAGACAAGCTCCACTCAGAACAGACCTCGCCATGGTAGACCAAAGAAATTCAGCGCCATATCCAGAGGTTGTCTTTTGAAAATAGACGTATGAGTGCTGCCAGCATTGCTGCAGAGGTTGAAGGGGTGGGGGGTCAGCCTTTCAGTGTTCAGACCATATGCCGCACACTGCATCAAATTGGTCTGCATGGCTGTCATCCCAGAAGGAAACCTCTTCTATAGATGATGCACAAGAAAGCCCGCAAACAGTTTGCTGAAGACAAGCAGACTAAGGCCATGGATTACTGGAACCATGTCCTGTGGTCTGATGAGACCAAGATAAACATATTTGGTTTAGATGGTGTCAAGCGTGTGTGGCGGCAACCAGTTGAGGAGTACAAAGACAAGTGTGTCGTGCCTTCAGTCAAGCATGGTGGTGGGAGTGTCATGGTCTGGGGCTGCATAAGTGCTGCTGGCACTGGGGATCTACAGTTTATTGCGGGAACCATGAATGCCAACATGTACTGTGACATACTGAAGCAGAGTATGATCCCCTCCCTTCAGAGACCGGGCCGCAGGGCAGTATTCCAACATGATAACGGCCCCAAACACACCTCCAAGACAACCACTGCCTTGCTAAAGAAGCTGAGGGTAAAGGTGATGGACTGGCCAAGCATGTCTCCAGACCTAAACCCTATTGAGCATCCTCAAATGGAAGGTGGAGGAGCGCAAGGTCTTTAACATCCACCAACTCCGTGATATCGTCATGGAGGAGTGGAAGAGGACTCCAGTGGCAACCTATGAAGCACTGGTAAACTCCATGCTCAAGAGGGTTAAGGCATTGCTGGAACATAATGGTGGCCTCACAAAATATTGACACTTTGGGCCCAATTTGGACATTATCACTGTGTACTCACTTTTGTTGGCAGCGGTTTAGACATTAATGGCTGTGTTGAGTTATTGTGAGGGGACAGCAAATTTACACTGTTATACAAGCTGTACACCCACTACTTTACATTGTAGCAAAGTGTAATTTCTTCAGTGTTGTCGCATGAAAATATATTAAATAAAATATTTACACAAATGTGAGATACTGTAGTTGAAAACAATCTATGAACGGAGAATTGGCGGATGATTGGGTCTGCCTCCTCCATTCAAAGATCATAAAAAAGAGTAGGTAGGCGGAAAGGGCAGGCATAGTTGGGCACTCGGTGCACTAGGTGCTCATTTTATTTTCCTAAACTTAGGCTTTAACCATTGTTCAGGAGGCAATTCCTGGTCAATGACTTATTATTCTTTCTATCCCTAGATGCAGAGAAGGTATTTGATAGAGTGGCCTGGGACTATATAAAAGCGGTGCTAGAAAAAATAGGCCTAGGAAAGAAGTCCAACCTTTCAAAATTTCCACCAAATTAATAAAAACCTAAAATTTACATCCTACCCAGGCCCACTCTCTCCTATAAAACACAATCCTGATTTTCCCATCAGAACACGCCTCTCAATTCCACTGGGTAGGTCGGCCCCACGAACAGATAAGAGCTGAACAGTTTTTCCAAAGAGGCTCCTTAGTGCCATACAAAATGAATTGCATAATCCAAGAAGCAGGACACAAATTATTAGCAAGTTGGTATATTACACCAATCCAATTAAGCAAAATTCTCCCACACAACATCCTCACCTCTCTGCTGGAGATGTGGAAGGGAAAGTGGTACACTACTACATATCTGGTGGACATTCTTGAAAATACAACCTTTCTGGAGAGAGATACATGTACATATAGCAAAATCACCACCTATACTTTGGATTTCACTTCAGCACAATATTTGCTGCACCACTCTTCCCTTCCGCACTCCCAATATCGTAAATCTCTAGCCTTACACCTCACAAATGCAGCTGAAAGATGCATCCCACTAAAATGGAACTCATCTAAACCACCAACACTTTCAGACTGGATATGCTATGTACATCATACAGCCGAAATGGAAGAGCTGATATATATAATTAGAGACAACCCCTCCAAATTTAGTAAAACCTGGTCATGTTGGACCCACTACTCAAATTCTCTAAGTAGAGATTCCTCCTCCTAGATATCTGAAACGGCGGTACAAAAACATCCATTTTCCACAAAGCATCTCCTCTCAAATATCACATCTTCAAACTATCAAGAAGACCTTAGATAACCCCCTTGATGAAAACATCAATACAGATAAAGCATGAGAAATTGAAACCTTATTAATAAACCAATTGTTTAAAGAAAATAATATTTAAATTACGCTATAAATAAGTACCAAAATATTGCAGTTTCTTCAAACATCCAGAATTACTCTTACACAATCACAAAGTATAGCCATACCTACACCTGTTTGCTCCCAACGGAGTGTCCGGAAAGCTGGGATCATGGCTACTACACCAATAAGATATAGACCTAAAAGAGCATGTTTCTTGAGTGATAGGCCCCTTTCACACGGGCGGCTGTTCTGCCATTGTTAAAAGCATGTTTTGCTATTTTGAAATTACAAGACTCCAGGCACAACGATTACTTGCAGTTGTACATTGCGTTTAGCTGCGTTTACGTACAGCTGCCTTTAGCTGCAGTGGAACATTCTTGACATTTCTGATGTGCTTGTTGCTGATTTTATTTGCTTGTTGCAGCTGCTATCTGCAGGTGAAACAGTGCACTGCTTTTACCTGCAGATAGCTGCACTACATCGTTCCTGGATGCATTCAAATCCATTTTTTCTAATCGCACATAATCATCTGTAACAAAACCGTTGTTAAATGCAGAGTGTGAATGGGGCCATATGAAAGCACGTTTTGCTATTTTGAAATTACAAGACTCCAGGCACAACGATTACTTGCAGTTGTACATTGCGTTTAGCTGCGTTTACGTACAGCTGCCTTTAGCTGCAGTGGAACATTCTTGACATTTCTGATGTGCTTGTTGCTGATTTTATTTGCTTGTTGCAGCTGCTATCTGCAGGTGAAACAGTGCACTGCTTTTACCTGCAGATAGCTGCACTACATCGTTCCTGGATGCATTCAAATCCATTTTTTCTAATCGCACATAATCATCTGTAACAAAACCGTTGTTAAATGCAGAGTGTGAATGGGGCCATATGAAAGCACGTTTTGCTATTTTGAAATTACAAGACTCCAGGCACAACGATTACTTGCAGTTGTACATTGCGTTTAGCTGCGTTTACGTACAGCTGCCTTTAGCTGCAGTGGAACATTCTTGACATTTCTGATGTGCTTCCTGCTGATTTTCTTTGCTTGTTGTTGCTGCTATCTGCAGGTGAAACAGTGCACTGCTTTTACCTGCAGATAGCTGCACTACATCGTTCCTGGACGCATTCAAATCCATTTTTTCTAATCGCACATAATCATCTGTAACAAAACCATTGTTAAATGCAGAGTGTGAATGGGGCCATATGAAAGCATTGTCAGAGTATAGCTGCAGTAGATAACTACATCTATCCGCAGCTAAAAGCTGAATTCTATCCGTCCGTGTGAAAGGGGCCATACAGATAAGTTCTTTTTACTTATATACAGCAACTATATGTAAAATCCAGCATGTTTTATGACTAACACTTCTGATGGAAGTTTGCAAATGTTGTTCTTGACTGATTGTAACTTTTATGTTATATTTTGTTTTGTTATGCAAAACTTTCAATAAAAAAAATATGGAAAAGAAAAAAAAGGTTGATTTAAAATTATTTAGTTTGAAATAAAATGTGGTCCTATTTAACCCCTTATTAACCATTAGGTAACTTCAAACAGCCCATATTAACTTCCCCTTCTACTCTTAGCTAATATTTTTTCATATTATTTTATTCTTATTTCAATTTTTTACCATTAATATTTAAACTTTGTGTTAAATTGTTAGTTGTTTTGTTTGTTATTTTTTGTTACAATAATATAATGCACAACGTTAAAAAAACACCATTATTTCATTTCTAAAGAATTTTTCCATGCTTTGTACCAGAATCATATTTTCTGCATCCATATACATTGAACAAATTATAAGGTAAAATATATGCTTTTTATCTGCAGTAACACTAGTTGTTTTTAAAATTAACATGTTGTGATTAACTAAATATCATGTATTTTGTCTATACAAAATAATATTATTTTGGCAAGAGGAAATTTCTTGGCAAGTTTACAAATAAAATGTATACATTCATAAATCAAAAACATAAAAATAAAATACCTTTCTTTTTTTGAAGACTCCTTTGGTACCAGGAACAGCTTCACACACTCTGCTAAATGCTTCCCTGCAAGACAAATATATAAAAATAAGGACAATTCCTGTAAGTGTATTGTATTTAATGCACTTAAATTAAATCTGAGAGAAATATATATGGAGGCTGCCATTTCTAGAGCCAATGGGGGACAGATACAGCATTGCACCTAGGTAGGCATGATTTTAAGAAAAACCTTAACTTCTCTTTTGCCAGTAGCAGTAGTAATTGTGTCATCTTAGCTACCATTTAATGCAGAAATTTTGCAGTCTATAGCTTGCCAAACATGGCTCAATTATTCCCCCATCCACGCATTCAAGGTGGATGTGGGAACCCTCTACATTGTGTTATTGTATTCTGACAGGTGGGAGACTCCCCCACCATCAGAATACACAGATCAGCAGCCTATTGCCTGCAGTGCTGATCATGCGAGAATATACCGACAGGGTGGTTGAACAGAGATTGATCAGTAGATCAACTTTTGTTCAATCACAGTGGCCACTCATGGATTTGGCCAGTCCCTGAGGAATTAGCTGAATTTTGATCCATTTATGGCCAGCTTTATTTATAACTCTTTATTGGCTAACTTTAGTTATTAAAGATGCAAGCTTTGCATGTGTTTGCTTCCTTTTTCAGTCATCATATAGATTTTGTAAGGAAGCTAGCATCTTTAAGCCAATAAAGGGTGTTGTCTAATCTCCAAACTTTCTGCACCCAGAGACTGCCAGGCAACAATTATTCCCAAATTGAGGCCAGTAATGGCAATCCCAGCATTTCTCCTTTAACAGTTGGACTTTGCTAAGATATATTTAGGATCACAGTCTCCTTAAAATCATATCTATAGTCAAATTTTTGATTAATGTACTCCTGTTAATCTGAACAATCGTGAAGCTTCTAAACTTACTTTGTTAAGATCCCCACACATTACTTTCACACAGTTTCCCTATCCCCTATACAATTTAAAGTAAACAGCAGAGGAGAAGCTGCAAAGCATGCAGAAAATCCAGTAAGTTGTGAAAAAAGATGGCCAGCGGACAGGCAGAACTCACAGGATGAAAGGAGATTTCTGGATTGTCAAAAATACCTATCGCTTGTATTACAATTATAACTGCTGTGTATGCTGTGACTACAGAACTCCTTGACTAGGGTATAAAAGATGCTTTGTTCTCCTGACTGCTCGACCACCACTCCACCACTAACCTTTTCTTAAGAAAGACACATGAAACTCAAGATGGAGTTTAATGGCCATAGAAGCCTTTTATTACCAACATTAAAATAACATATCAACATGTAAACATATGCAACATATGAACATCCAGAACAGTCTGAAAATAGGAGTCACAAGGTCCTTATGGGCATATACTTCTAGTACCTGGGTAACCACTGTAAATGTTTAGGCCTCCAGCCACAGCAAACACAGACTCGGAGACAAACAACTACTCGCAGATACCACCAACCATCATAATGGGAGCCATACCGAGGACGGGTCCCAACCATAATAATGGGAGCCATATAGAGGACAGGTCCCAACCATAATAATGGGAGCTGCATCGAGGACAGGTCCCAACCATAATAATGGGAGCTGTATCAAGGACAGGTCCCTACAAATGTACATATTTGTCCATAATCAAGCCCATATAAGGACCTTGTACTCTGCCGGCTGCCACAACAATGCCACCAGATCATGGTCCAACCTCAGACCCAAACCACTGACATAGTAAGAGCAGGAGGATGGCCAGTTGTCTCAAGCACGCTCTCCTCCGACTGAAGACCTGAGACCCTCCTACGGACCACCCCCTTTCTGCAACCCCACTTGCTACCGCCCATTCCACCAATCATATAAATGCTATTTTAATAATGCTAAACAGTCCAGAACACCTTTCCCATACCAAACTGCTTTTAACCCTGGCATGCCGGCCCTGCGTTCATTCTTTTTCTTTTCTGACTCCGGGCCTTTCTTCAACTGAACATTTAAGTGTTTTCTTGGCTTCCCAGAGTTCTAGGGACTGGCTTGCAATAGCAACAGGCTCACAATCCAAGATTTTTTAAATGCAAATATCTTGGTGGGTTAACTATCACAGTCAGTCTGTGGCATATGTCTTTTTTTCCACATTATTAAAACTGAATTTTACTTTTGCATAACAATTTAGTTCTCTAGGAATTTTAGAACTGTTGTCATTCACCATATTTTTTTTCAAATGCATATTATGCTAACAACTGCATCAGATTAAAAGAGGAGTATGGGATACAAAAAAATAAACACTCATACTCACCTATGTAGACGCAGCATTGATACAATGCTGCTGCTGTCCCCCGCCAGCTCCACATAAAGAACTGAGCAATCAAAGACAGCTGATCACTCAATTCTTGAGTCTGCTGTGAGCACAGAGCTCTGCCTTTCCACCGCTCACTGGAGCACTGGGATTTGCAGGGGGTGGGAGCAGTTAGTGCAGGCCTTCAGTGCTGCTCTGATAGGAGTGGGGAGAGTACAGCACAGCCCACACCTCCTCCCGGTCTCTGCCGCTATATTTTCTCCTGTTGGGACTTCACTGTTGACTTTATTAGTTTGCTACGCCAGGCTGTCCCCCTTGTCCCGACCAGGAGTGCTGGGATAGGGAAAGTAACTAAGCGGGCCAGGCACAATGTCCATGGGGGGGGGCAAGACTGGCGGGGCACAACTAAATTCTGGGGGGGAGGTGCATTGCAGCACTTACCTAGACCCGGCCATAGTGTGTAAACAAATTTTTAAAAAAATGGCAGCAAAAAGGTTAAAGTGTTACTGAACCTAAAAACATTTTTTACCTTAATGCATAGTTTGCATTAAAGTGGATGTAAACCCTCACATATACCCAGTGAAGTGAACAGCCTCAGATGAAACACAGAGTTGATACAAATCTCCTTACATAAGTTTTACATGTATATCTACTGTCTTCAGCTTTCTATATTCTTTAGAAAGTGCACATCATGTTAGAGATTTTCTCTTCCTGTTCAGCACTGGAGTGAAGTCTGGGTATACAGCCAAGATAGCTGATTGGAGGAAAGGCACACACCCCCACTCCACATAGGCAGAGACTCTCTGTTCTGTGAATAGTTTCGCTCTCTGCTAATCTATTTATAGCAACCTCCCCGACACAAAATTCAGGCTGCTTTTATCTCAGTTGACAGAGAACTTGTCAGAAGTTATCATGCTGATAACAGAAGAACGGAGCAGAAGAAAACCACAGGACTCAGTGCTTTGAAGTGAGATAAGAAAACACTACAGATATATGTGCCCGGCTCAAATTTCATGAATCGAGTTTACATCCACTTTATGGTAAAAAACATTTTCAATTTCCCTGTGCCCCCACCCCCCTCCCTGTGTGAAGAGTAAGAGAAGGGAGAAGAGATCAGCGCTGTGCACCTATTCTTCTCTTACTTCCTCTTCACACAACATCCAAGAAGCAGCAGGAGCCATTGGCTCTTGCTGCTGTCAATCAAATGCAGTGAAGAGGAAGTGTGGGGCTGGCCTAAGTCCCGCTGTGTAAGTCTATGAAGCGCGGCTCCATAGACACACAGGTCAGGAGCACAGACTACGTTTCTCCCCATAGCAAGCGGCTGGCTTTGGTGGTCATAAAAAGAAGAGGAGGAGGAGCCAAGATCACCTCCAGGGACCCCAAAAGAGGAGGATCGAGGCCACTCTGTGCAATACCAATGCACAGAGCAGGTAAGTATAACATGTTTGTTATTTTAATTTTTTTTTTTAATCTGACTTTAGTAACACTTTAAGCAAATGACACATGACCCTGAGTTTTTTTTTTCAAATGTATTTACTGCACCAGTAGATCCTGGAGTGGTTATTAGAAAGGCATAGTGGGCTGATACTTATTTGTAACATATTTTACTGTAATAGTTTTTTTTCTATATGCACTTTATTAAAAGGGCAGTGTAGAGTAAATTGTAATCTTTTCCTTGAAAAAAAGGATCAAGAAATATTTTGCTCCCTGTTAGCCTGCGTTCACACAGGGGCGATCCGCCTTCAGGGGCGACTTTGCTAGGCGATTTGAACGCAACTTCAAGGCGACTTCAACGTCACTTGGAGCGACTTACAACGCGACTCCATACCAGGCGACTCAGAGAAGGGAGGGGGTTGCCTTGGTAAATTCTTTTCTTTTTCCTGTAAAGTCACTTTAATATATATGGGGGATCCGACTTGGAGGCGACTTCCGTTGAATTCTATGAGCACAATTCGGATATAAGACGCCTTGAAGTAGTACAGGAACCTTTTCTGAAGCTGGAGTGACTTCAGTAGTGTACATTAAGATGGCTCCAATTCACTTCAATGGGATGTCAGATGTCAAGCGACTTGGGGCGAAACAAATTGGAGCGCAATTCGCCCCTGTGTGAACCAGTCCTTACCAACAGTGGATACATTCAATAATTTGAATAATAGATGTTATGTGTACACATGTTTTCACTACTTGCTGAGTAAATTTCCTTATAGGGGACAGGACAGCAATAAACACCTGCAAAGGTTCCTAAACCCTAACAACTATCAAAAAATAAAAGAAAATTTGTACATTACATACATTTTAACTCAGTTACTGGAAAATCTAAAGGGAAACTATAATGCTTTCTGTTTTTAATATATTTGTTTACAAGCTAATGTTCAATAGAGAGCAAAGGATTCCCAGAGTAATGGGTTAGCTAAGGAGAGGGCAAAAGCACAAGTAGTTCCCATCATGCATGTGGTTTCTCAATAAAGCCTTAGACATAGCCATTCAATAGGGTTGAGACAATTGCTGGCTAGATTGAACATACTAAACATTAATTTGAGATATGTCATATTTACTTTAATACAAATTTGCAGTTGGGTCCTGACCATAATAAATAAAGAAAAGTTATGCAAAATCACTCTAGAGGTAAGAAAACCCCAGAAGTTGATACTTCCATGATGTACAACTGGAGTGTTCTTTTTTAATGCTCTAGCAGTCTGTGTTTTATGCCAAAAGGATAAAGCTCATTTTTAACTTACATTCTTTATGCTATTTTTATTTAACTAGGATTCTTTTTTTCTATAAATATTGTATTTGTTACATAATAGTGTTGAAATATATCCATTAATACACACTTTACCTATGTATTGAAAGACCTGACATCACAACAGAATTTGGTGGCCAATTGCAGTATTTTCCATTTTAACCCCTTGCCACCAGGCGATGTACGAGTGGTTATACTGGGATGGACCAGCAGAACAGGGAGGATTGCTGGAGAACAGGAGTGCTTCTAAATGCAAAATTAAGCTCAAAAGCTTAGTGCAGGTAAACTTTATTCAATTGTATTATCAGATTGTTTAATGTTTTTCAAGTTTACAACCGCTGTACCCACTGCATCCCGGAAGGTTTCACCCCCTTAATGACCAGGCCATTTTTTGCTATACAGCACTGCCTTGCTTTAACTGACAATTGCCCGGTCATGTGACGCTATAACCAATCAAAATGTATGTCCTTTTTTCCCACAAATAGAGCTTTGTTTTGGTGGTATTTGATCACCTCTGCGGTTTTTATTTTTCGTGCTATCAACAAAAAAAGACAGACAACGTTGGAAAAAAAAAACAATATTTTTTTACTTTCTACTATAAAACACATCCAATAAAAAAATTTAAAAAATCGAATTTCTTCATCAGTTAAGTTGTCCTGCAATTTGGGACTTCAAAGTCGCATGACAAGTCGTTCCCCATTATTTCCTATGAGTACAATTCATATCGTGCCGACTTCAAAATAGTCCCTGCATTACTTTGGCCCAACTTTGATGCAACTTGAGGTCCATAGATTTCAATGTTAAACCCTCAAAGTCGCATGCAAATCGCACCTGAATAATATAGATGCGTTTTATGTACTATTTCTGTACGACTTTGTAATATGTTTTCATTGTGTCAAAGTTGCAACAAAGTCGGACCAAAGTCGTACTGATCCGAAATTGCGGTAAAATTGCGGTAAAATCGCAAGTGTGAAAGGGGGCCTTAGGCCAATATATATTCTTCTACATATTTGTGGTAAAAAAAATCCCAATAAGTGTATATTGATTGGTTTGCACAAAATGTATCGCATCTACAAACTATGGGATAGATTTATGTCATTTTTATTTATTTTTTTACTAGTAATGGCGGCGATCAGCGATTTTTAGTGGAACTGCGACATTGTGGCAGACAAATTGGACACTAACTGACACTTTTTGCGGACCAGCGGCACTAATACACTGATTAGTGCTTAAAAAATGCACTGTCACTGTATAAATGACACTGACAGGGAAGGGGTTAACATCATGGACGATCAAAAGGCTAAGTGTGCTCCTAGGGTGTGATCTCCAACTGTGTGGGGGGTGGACTGACTGGAGGAAGAGAGACATCTGTGTTCCTGAGTAGCAGGAACACAAGATCTCTCTCTTTCTCTCTGACAGAACAACTGTCTGCCTTGTTTACATAGGCAGTCAGCCGTTCTGCCTCTCAAGCGAACGATTGACGGGTCAACACGTGCCCCAGACCCCAAGGCAGAAACAACATACAGGTGCGTTGTTTCACGCAGCCGGTCCGCCCTGTCACAGTAAATGTGCAGTGGGTGGTCTGGAAGTAGTTAAACCTCCTTTTTTAGAGTAAACAGTTCATTACAGTTACTGAAGTCAACTTTAACATATTTGTATATTGAAATCATACATCCTCTTAAAGCAGAACTATATTGCATCTGAGCACCGCAAGCCAAAAATGCTATCTAATTCATTTTTTAATATACAAAGCAAACTCACCCATCAATCCATGTTTCCAACCTTTATTTTACTGAAAAACGATTTTGAAAAACACCCCCCCCCTACCATTTTTGGCTGTGGCCATCTTGTGTAAAGGCAAATGATTCTTGTAGTTTTTACTGCATGAAATCCATCTGCCCTTAGCTGAGGCATACAGGCAGGAGGTTGTGCTTAGCTGAGAAACCCCTCCTCCCCTCCTGAAGACTCCTGGGATATAAGACATCATTTGCTTAGGCCTTGAGACTAGGAGGCAACTGAAGAAACTAAAAAAAATGTAAAACAGGTAAATATGATATACCTTCCTATCTGTTTACTAATACTAGCAGCATGTAAGGAATTAAAATAGTCACTTGATTAAGAGAGTGAAATTCTGCTTTAAGTACAGTGGTCCACCATACATATAAGGCCATCTTAACTAACAGAGCATGGGGAGATTTTTACAGTGTATTAAAGTGTGTTCTAGTTAATAAACTGTTTCTAACAATATTGCA